>VWZP01009909.1:91619-105219 GCA_013396995.1 Dicaeum eximium | reverse complement strand
GAAGGAAGAAAAGCATCCACACAGAAAATGTAAAAGTATCTTAGACATCATGACCATTACCATAGCATTTTATTTCACTACATGATGCAACTCGTAACATTGTGCATGCTAGTTCATCAGTGCAAAATATTTCAATTGCTTTTGCCTAGTATCTATGTTGTATTTAGTATACTTTTTGATAGTGTTAAAATCTTAAGGGAAATATTTCTTCAACATACGGAATTAAGTGTAAATGAAATTTAAAAGCATCAAAGATTGGCTTGGAAGAAGATGGAAAAAAGATGTTTGAGGGCAAGCAAATGCGGTTACAGGGAAAAACAAGACATACTGTAAAAAAAGCCTCTGTAGAAGATTTGAAAGACAGTTGAATAAATGCCTCAAACCAGGAAAGAATACATGTAAATTGCATTGTGGAAAACGACAAAGTTACTATGATAGAAATAAAGTGATCAGATTTTTCCTTTTACTTGGAAAAATTACATGAAAAGTAAAGGTAGAAAGAAGAAAAGAGACTCTGCATCCTCCTCTGTTGTCTATTCCTGTTTACTTCCCCTGCATATTATACTTATATGCTCTACACATTAGATTTCCTTTACCACCAGCATCATTAGTTTGCATTGCATCCTAATCTCCATTTACCTGCCTTTTCCATGATACATTAAATAGATTCTGTACACTGAGCTTTTTTCTTACTCTTCTCACTATTGCATCTCAGCAGTATCTTTGCTATGTAATTTGTATCTCTCTTGTGCTCTTCCTAACAGCAGAAGTGTGTACACTGGAGAGTTTTGGAATATTTCTAGAACTTTTAAAAAAATTGTCCTCCTGTATGTTTACAGGAGATATAACAAAGATAGGAAATGTACCTTGTATTTGAAGCAGAAATCAATAAGATCTGCACAGAATTCCACAATCCTAAGAAAGCTTGATATTCTGTACAGATGAAAAATCTTTGTTTTTGTCAAAAGCTTCTATATTCCAGTGGAGTATTTGTAATGATCACTTCATATCATAACTTTAGCTGACCATACATGTCTCTACACCTGTAAATTGGCAACTTCTTGTAATGCCATTTGACACAAGTGGAACTGAACCACAAAGAGCTATATTGGCTTAGGTCACACAAAAAGAGTAGGAAAACAAAATTGAACCAAATTTTCTCAAGAATCCCTGGGGGTGCCCCAACAGACATTACTCCTCTAGAATAACTGCTTCTAGTATTTGCAGATTTGGTATGTACCTGTAGTAGTAAAAAAAATATTTTTCAATATCTAAAAACAAGTGCCATCTTGAGAAGTATTTTTGTTGATATAAAGAATTTATAATATATGTTAACTTGATGGTATCTCTGATCCAGAAGACATACTTCTGACTAATAAAAGGCATTCCAAAGTAAGAAGTGTAATTGCTAATGTAATGTAATATATGTAAAATATGTAATATAATATAAATTATTTTATGTGGAAAATGAATGTAGTAATTTATATATTTCCATGTTTCTTTTCTTTCATCTAAGTACTCCATCTTCTTCCTTATTTTTGATTCATGGAAGAAATTGTATCTCAGAAGGGAGGAGAGAGAAAGGTATGTGGCTTTAGAATTAAAAGAGAAGTTGTACTCAATATTATTAGTCTTTGGAGATTGTTCCACCTAACATAGCAAAAGAAGTGGAGGGAGTTTGAGAATACAGCTATCTATGATGACTGGAAAAGCAGAAGCCAAGGAAAACACGAGGAAATGACCCAACTGGAACCAGGAGAGGAAGTACATAGTTAAATAAGTCACTGGGAAGGACTAGATCAGTATTGGAAGCAAAATACATTGGGACAAACAATTCTGAGCAATTCCACATACTCACCAAGGAAACTCTGCAGCAGGAAGAAACCAAGTGCCTGAGTTGTTTAAGCTGCCTAGAAGGACAGCTGTCAGTGTCACTAAGTATTGAGAGTTGAATGATTGGTGTACACAGGTATTCTTTAAACTGTTTGCTTAAACGTAAGTATGCTTTTATATTATTTACTTTTCATTGTCGATCGACCACCTTTTATGGTTGATCTACTAAGAATAATGTAAACTGCATTATTAAATAATATCAACATCAACTTCCCTGAAGTGCCTGAAAAGTAAACTATGTCCTGAGATGGATTACTAGTTCATTCTAAGAGAACTGAAAGCAGGTACTTTCATTCACTTTTCAAAAAAAAGTTGAATATTATAAATTTCCATTCTTTTGACCTTCTATCAATATTATTTAGGGAAACCAAAGACAAAATTTATTCTAATATTCTGCAAAAACTAAGATAGTCAAAATACGTAGCAAATGTCTGCAATTTATTTTAAAGTATAGTTATTGACTTGGTTGGAATTTCAGTGTGGTGCCTGACACTAAAGAGGCCTATTTTTGTGGAAATCAAAGAAAATATACCTATTTGTCTTTAATAACAATAGCAACAACAATAACATTGTTTTCAATCTTGCTGTTTATCCCAGATATACTCCATTGTCTAAACAGCAGGCAGACTAGATAATAATTGGGCATTCTCTACCCTCACTTGTTTTCTCAAGCATACACCCAAGCCTTTACCCAAGAGTGTGAAAAAAGAAAAGAAAGTCATAATCTACGCTGTCCAAAATAAACTATTCAGGATCTGTAATAGCAGCTGTATGTCCCTTTAATCATAAATATTTTCCTTCCTAGCTCTCAGCATGGAAACCCGACTGCCAGTAGAACTGATTTTAATGACAAATGATTGAGGGAAGTTCTCAAGATACACGAACACCACCACAAATTGCCAAGCAGGTTTGAGTATGCCCATTCCTTGTATGCCCTGGTGCCTGAGTGCTGCATTAAAATACAAGGTGAATTTATTTAATACTCTTGACCTACCTAACTAATTTGTTCTACAGATCCAAGCTTCCCTTTGTACAGAGTTTGTCTGGGTTCCCTGCATGGCTTGAAAGCATTTATTCTTGGGCCTCTCTATTACAAAGAATATTATAGCCAATATTATATGCTAAGCAATTTTAAAAAGTCAAATTCAGATACCTAGTACTGTTTGCATGACACAAATTAATTTTATCTACTATACTTCAAAGCTTTACAGCTTTGCAAGTCCTTGTATCTTTGGGCAGCCTTTACCTGAAAGGTGTCTGATTCTGCTGTTTGACTTTTATTCTTGTACATAAACACATTTCTGCAAACAAATAGTTTTCTATTCTTAACAGACAGTCCTTTAATTTTCACAAATTTCTAATTTTTGTCTGTGATAGAAAATGGACAGATCTCTAAATTCATACTGTAATCACAGTTAGCATATTGAAAGATTTACAAGAAAACAAAACAATCATCCTGCCCTCAGTTCTAAAATTATTGCTTCCTGAGGATACCTTAATTTAAAAAAATACCCAGTCTGGATATGACTTCAGTATCACATGTTAATTCTGGGCCAGCCAAATACCTTTACTGTGGTTAGTGGTCTGCAAGACAGCACAAAAGACTTCAATTTGATTCTCTGCTTTTACTTACTTGGCCAAACAGACAGCTATGTTTATGCCTGTATGACAGCTTTCATCAAAGACTCTCTGAAGATCCACAGCAAGAAAAAGCAGAGGTGTTGCTGTTCTTAAGGTGTTTTTACAAAGAAGGAGGCCATGCATGAAATACCAAGAAATATGAAATAAATTTTTCAAACTTGAGAATATGTCATTATGGGAGATCTAGATTCTGCTAATGCTAAGTGTTTCTACTAATGTTAAGTGGACCTACAGCTCTGTGTCAAGCCAAAGAGACCTTACCATCCTAAAAAATTGTTATCTTAGATAGGTCTTGCAAGGCAGTTTTTAGAGAAGTCTTCACTAAGTCTTCACTGGTTTATCAATGTATCTTTAGTGTGCTTTATTGACAAGGTTCTGATCAAATCTGAATTAATAAGATTTTTATGATTGAAGCTAATTCTGCACAGAAGTACTGGACTATCTACAATGGGTTTCAAGAGTGATCTAAAAGCATTTATTAAGTTTTTTCTGTCCTAATATCTGTACTGTTTTTGTAACTGAGCTGACAATCTTTGGATCAGCAGAGTCACAACTACTTGGCTCAGCTGTCTTGAAACACATGGCATGGAACAAGGGAATTTTGATAAAGATAGACCATAATTTCTGTAACTACTTTGGTGACAGAACATATATTATACAATCTTGATAAACTGAAAGAGGCTAAGAAAGGTTTGTTTCAAAGTTGCTGGCAAAGAACAATTTGAATAGGGTAAAAATATTTAAAAAGAAAAACAAGCTTCTTGGACATTTATCACTGTACTACAGATGGGGATATCAAGTTAGAGTGGAACATAAAATAAATAGATCAGTATGATATTAATAGGCAAATGGCACTTTAAACTGCTTTACCAAGACTATTGTATATCATATACAATATATAATTACTCTATTGTCTATGGAAGCTTCAGCTAGAGCACTACTTGCAAATCTGACTAGTGAATTTGCTGGTACTTAATTGAGTAGCACTTATGGAAAAGTAACAAGACTGCTAATAATTTTATTACAGCATGAGAAATACAAAATGAGAAATGTTTGAAGGAAAAGTTAGGTATATGGGGAAGGTGGAGGAATGAAAAAAAAGAGAAGTCTTCCAGTGTTCAAAAGTCTGCTATGAAGAATGCCTAGTACAGGAAAAGAAGGAATCAGCTTATTTAGAAGGAAAAGTAATTTGTTCAGCTATTAAGAAAAACTAACATTAAAGGCAGTGAAAACATGTCATAGAGATGTTCTAGACATAATAATCTTGTCTCAAAATAGATTACAAGTCCTGAGATTTGTTACAGATCCAAAAATCTGCAATTACATGAATTCAAGGTGCCTTACATACTGCACAGTTTAAAGGGAAGTAACATATCTTTGTCAGACACAGTCATGATGTTAAGTGGTTTGCATCTCCTGCTCACCATTATAATACTTGCTTTTCATCTATAAGGTGTGATACCAATAACCTACAGATATTTTATATTAATGAAGTTACTTTTCCTGGTATAACTAAATACATTTAGAGCTTAAATTATTGGCCTAGCCTTTATAGTAATACAAAAAAAATATTTTAAAGGTTGGAAGGTAAATTGTTTTGAATAAGACAAAGAGAGAGTTAAGTATTTTAAGAGCCAGAACTTGCTTGTTTGTTGTTTGATTTTTTTTTTTTGATGGCTATTTGTTGCAAAATGAGTCTCTGAGCTAGTTGCACTCCTGATGAATAGTATTTTCTATCGGAGTCTGGAAAAATGTATCTAGTGGTATGCTTCTAAACAAATTTCCTGATTTAATACCTCCTAAAACTATACCTGGAGGCCAGATGTCTATATCTTTGCATAAATGGGGCACTCCAATTAAAGATCATCCTTCCTTTCAAATACAGCCCTTGTTTTACCTCTAATTTTAAAGCAATTGTTTCAATTCTATCAACATCTCTTACAAAGCACTAAGCAATGCTTTCATGTATGTGTATGTGTGTGTTTGTGGCTGGTTTGTAAAAGCAATAAAGTCACAGAAGAAGCTGAAGAAGTTACAAGCATGTATTTTTTTCTCTTTGAAGAGAAATACATGAATTGTGTTAGAAGAGCCTAGACTATGCAGTTTCCTTCTAAAAATGTAGCTTGGACTCTATTTAAACCATTCCTTAAACTTTTAGGGAGAAGGAAAAAAAGTCAGAGAAGAAAACATATTGAAACCCTAAGGTGTCCTATATTATTGAAGACTGGAAATAGCAACAGTGTTATGGGCGGCACTGACAATAAAACTTTGGTTCATATACTTAGTGCACCATCAAAACCCACAGGACTGTATCTGCTATGCTATCTGAAGACTCTGCTAATTAATTCTGTGATTAGGAATAGCAAACCTGATATTTTAACTTTTTTTTTTTTTTTTTTTGCTAGACATGTCACTGAACTGAAGATGCCACAGAACTGCTAACTTTTTAAGAGTTGTTGTCACAGTTTTTATGTCACAGCTTGTGGTAGCTCTTCTTCAGTAGCAATGTATTTGCTACCAGTGCAATAACAACTAATTTGCAGTAACAAGTCAGCCAGAAGAAACTTAATCAAAGTGATCTGTGAAGCAATGATGCCTCCTTGGCTTGGGACAGATTGTGGAACTACTTAGAATTTAAAATTTTTGTTGTCCAGATCACAAAGGCAAACAGAGTACTGATAACCTTTTTTATTTACATGTATCCAACATAAAATGGCTTTTGCTTGTACACAGTGTATTCATTTACCGAAGTCATAGAGGATACATGCACATGAAAGCTTTTCAGATACACCAAGAAGTCACAAACAAGAGAATTAAAATAAACTATTCAGTGTATAGAGCATAATTTTACAAAGAAAATCTTAGCTGCTACAGACTCAATGTCATACTCTAATAGCTACTCTTTCTGTGAGAGTATTTCACAAAGAACAGTCCTGCAAATGATAACTTCCTTTGTTTTATCCTTAGAGCCAATGCCCTGTCCTCATCACCTCTAGCTCTGCTCTGAACAGAGGTATTTCTTAACAGTACTGGTAGGGTGAATTACACAAGTGCAATTGACTTTTATAATAGAAAGTCACATTTTTGTATCCTTGAAATCAAATTCACTGGAAGACTCTTGTGCCCTGCATAATTAATTTAAATTCACAAACTACAAGTTACCAATGTTGAAAGACCCACATTTTAAGTTTAAACTGATGGTGAAATACTTTGAGGGTTCAAAAAGAACCATTTAGAATAGGCAACTATTCACTATTTTCCTTATTTTCCTTATTCATCCATACACACATGGAATAAATTCCTCTAATTAATTACACAAACACACACACACACACACACAGGTGGGGCAACAAATTTGGAGAAATTGGTTCAAGGTCAAAGACCAAACACTTTGGATGTGAAATCAAACTGAAAATGGGGCAGCCATTCCCGCACTGAAAGTGGGGCAGCCAATAAACAAAGGAAATACAGGGTTCTATCTGGATAGCGCTGGCAACTGTGAACAGTATTTGGCTTATGACCCAGTGGTAGTAGTGCATGGATAAAAAGTAAACCAGTTTCTTTAAAAAGGAAAGCCATTTTCGGACACAATATTTTAATTTCCTATTTTCTCCGGGTTCCTAAGATTTAAAGTAATGCCAATTGCAAGATCTACATCTTCTTTTCGTAATTGTACCTCAATACAGGAAGTCTATTAGATGTCCCCAAGGAAGTGTTTATAATAAAAGCAGTAAGAGTACCTGGTATTTGTTGGGTTTCTGGTGGAACTAACAAGAGTGGGAACCCTCCCCCTGGGCCTGTTGGAGGGGGTTCCCCTGTGAGTTCTGTGCCAGGGATGAAAAACGAGCAGGACTCTTGATTTCTTGGTCTTTGGTCTATTGTTTATTTTTCTCTTATCAGAAATTCAGTACACCGTCTGCACACCAGACTTTCCGTACAAGAAGCAAGGCACAAAATGGAGAGCAGACACCCAAATTCAAGGTCTTTTAAAGCTGTTTAGTCCAATTACATTCTAAAATGTAGTTTGTTTCTACTTTTCTACCAATAACTCTTACTAATCTATTCACGTAACCCATACCACTGCTTCCTCTAACCAATAACTTTGTGCCCCCAACACTACAGAAAATGGAGCCAAAGAAAAAGGAGATGAGACAATGCCCAAAGTCCTCCATCTTGCCTCCTATACACTCTCATATTAAATTTTAAAACCCTGAATTTCTCACCCTGTGATAAACTACACTACCTACTGCTATCTAGTTCACACATCCATGGATTCTGACTCATCCCAAAGCGTTGGTAACGTCCTCCAGGGACGAAGGTTAAAAGCAGTGCTCTGTTGAAAATCAGGGCTTCTCAAAACAGGCAGAGAAGTATTCTCTGTGCTCTGGACCCCAACAGTATTCTAACTAGATCTTTGGATGTGAGGGTTACAATCAAGCTCAAGTTCAAACAAGACTTATTAAGTATCTGCTGTTATAGTAGGCCACTGCCAGAAGAGGTCAAAATCTAAAAGTTGGTCTTTCATAGGAAGGCAAGGATCAAGCTGTCAGTTCTTCTGCCTTCTTTTCTTTTCTTGACATGAAGATCAAATAGTATTGTAATGTCTGAAGGAATTATTAAAAAATAAAAATAAAATAGAATAGAGAAGTTATGATGGATGAGGAATCTTTATGCCACAGTATTTAAAGCTGGCTTTAATGCTCTGTACTATATTCAGCTTAGGTTGCCACATCCATATTAAGCCACCATTTAAGCAAGGTGGGAATAGCAGAAAAATAATTTTTCTAAAAGTAGGGAAGTCTTAGCAGTAATCTTTCAAGACTAGAAATGAAAGATTTTGTGATTTGCCCTGCCATATCATATTTGACATTTTTGTTGTTTTTAAGATACTGAGCCACCAGTCACTATTAGCTCTGACTGGGGCATTTTATTTGTTAAAACTAATTTATGAGATCAAGCTAAGTGCAGAAACACTCACTGTAAGGTACCCGGATGAAATAAGTCAAATCCCATAAACAATTAGATTTCAAGACAAAAGCAGTTAAACTGGGTAAGAAAAAAAGAGACTTTCCCATCGTGCTCACAACTAAGTCTCCAAGGCAATAATTTTTGACTGGTGTAATATAAGGAAAACAAATGGTAAAACACTAAGAGAACTGAAAAACATTGAGATTCACTTGGGAAAAATACTCTCAAGTGTTATATGAGATAAGCTGAAACATATTCCAGAATGCATATAGAACACTACGTGTGGTCTCTGACTAGCAATTACTAAGTTATAGAAAACAATTTTGATGGAAAAAGATTGGAAGTGACAACAGACAAAGGAGAAACTTAAATCTAGAGGGCTCTTAAATGTAAACATATGTATTCTTATTGGAGAAAGAATGATAGAACTATGAAATAGATCCAAAATATTACTTTTACCTTTTTTACAACTGTGAGTTGCTGAAACTTAGTACACCATATTCCTTTCATCCCTAAAGCTGAACAGTTGAACAGTTGAATAGTTTTGTTTCTTTGCTTATGTTTAAAATCTTCTAGTGTCCCTTACAAAAACTGTTGTAGAACTACAAAGTAACATCTATATCTATTGCTTTTACTATGCATTCTTTCAGCTGAGCTCACACAGTCCTGGAAGGATATCTGTCTTAAAGAAAATCTGCTATTGTTTTGGTGAAAGTTTAGGATAAATCAAACTGTAGTAGCAACCTCCAAAAGAGGTTTGGTACAGACGATATGGTACAAAAAGAAAAAAAAGATGGATATATTGCAGACAACCTTTTTCTCACTCCCCAAAACCACCATTATAACTGGGAGGACTTAGCAACATTGAAGTGCTGGAAAGGCTTTGAATAACCTTCAATATTTTAGCGCAAGAGGCAAAGAAAACTTAATTAGCTATTCTTACTTCACTTCTTCCATGACAAAAATACTTTTTGACTCAGAATACTACAGTATCAGTATTGTTATTTGACAAAGTTTCATGAGCTTAATACTGAATTTTGACAGCTGGCTAGCAGGGGTTAGAAAGTTATATGTTCAGAAGTTAAGAAATGTTATTATTTCAGCCCTTTGCTGTGACGAGTACCCAGCATCTGAAATTGTATGCTCGTGTACTGTTTTCTTCCTACATTGTGTCTGTATCAAGTACAGAGAAAAATGATGTTCTCTAAACAGACTGCCTGTATAATGAATAGAGCTTCCTTCCTAATATTCCTGCTTAATTTACTGCTAAGTTTTAAGGTGTGTGATGAACAAGGCAGAAAGAAAAGACAGAACTAGGGTTCAAGCAGGTGAAGCAGTTAAACTTCATCCTGGAGACTTAGATTCTAGCCCTGTCTCTAAGCTCCTGTGTGAACCTATGCACCTGACTTTAGACCAAGTGTTTATAGTTGATCTCTAGTTTTCCACATCTTGTCTCAGGCCCCTGGGGTTCAGAGCTATGTTTAGGTGAACCCCTTCAGAAGTAGTATCCTTGATACTCTGCCAACATAAGGTCAAACTTCAAATTCCACACGGAAATTACAGTTTGCCTACAAAACCTTTAGACCCTTTTTAAAATTAAATGCTCATATATTCTCTCCTAATCAGATTATTGACAATGGTTGAAGTTCTCCCAAATATTAAATTGTGATAAACTACCATAAAACTCAAACAAAAAAGCCTAAAAAAAAAAAAAAAAAGAAAAATCTCTAATAGAAAGTAGGATCCTCTCTTTTGTAAATCATGTTATAAGTCAGGCCAGCTGTTGTAAGTGACACTTAACATAGAAACTTAATACAAATATTCAGGATGTATGTGGATGGTACAGCCATATTCCTAAATAAAATGAATCATCAGATTAAGACTTCATGATGGTATTGGTCCAAAATATTGATGGGTATTTTTGGAATGGATTCTTTGTCCCACTACAAATTGTGGATTACAGAAAACCAGTTTCATTTTCAGGACTGGCAATAATTTCTCTGTTGGAGATTCTTTCTACCAGGAAACTCTTTTTTCATTTACATTTCAATTATACTGTTCTCTATAAGTGTTTTGTCTTATCTTGCCACCCATCAGAATAAGGAAGATTTCAGTTTGGTATCCTGCTACAGTCCCTTTCAGGACTGATGCCTTATGTCCCACCTCACCTCTGTTTGCTCTGTGGGTAAATCCTCTGGATGACACCTCCAGGTTTGCAAAATGGGCAAGATTCAAGTGAAGGATAAATTCCTTCTGTGAGAAACAGGATCAAGACAGCAGAGAAATACCACACTCTGGAGACATTACAATTTAGATGAATTATGGTTCTATTCTTCTCAAGTTGCAGTTACTACTCAGACTCTAATTTGCAATAGCTTGGCGCTCCAATCTGTGAAAAACAAAAACAATGAACCAACCAACCAAGAAAAACCTCAAAAGCAAAAAACCAACCCAACCAAATGAAAAAGCCCTCCCCAAACCCAAAAAACTCCTCAAAATCCCAAGAAACAAACAAAAAAAAAACCCCGAAGAAAATTATTTTACTTTCTAACTTTATTCACACCAATGAATCTCACAAGGAGTACTACTACTCCTTTATGGTGGTCAATCTGGTTTTGAAGGAAAATTACAGTGAGAAAGACTTGCTGTCTATATATCTCTGTTGATGAGGTTGAGATTGTTAGAGACACTGTTTTCTTCAGGAAAAAATATCATTGGACTAAGAAGCAAATAAAAGTTAGGCCTTGCACTTACTCTCTTATAATATCCATAATTTAAGGTAATTACATTCGTTGAGAAGTCGTAAGACAGTCCTGTGACACACCATGAGCTGTCTTTTGACACTGAACTGCAAGTAAAGGTATGTTGTCATCATCTCCCACAATATCAGTGATGTGCTGATTTCACAGTCACTGCAGCAATATAAAGAAACAAAAGGTAGTGTGCTTGTGGATGGTATAGTATTTTAATTTGGGCCCCATCTTCCTTCCTTCCTTCTGTTTTATGACAGAATATACTACACAGTAGATAAACTTGAAAGGAAGAACTCAATGGAAATTTAAACCAATATTGTATATATGACTGAAAGCATGACTTTTAAAGATGTGAAATTTCAGAGAAACTTGGAGCTTGTTCAGTCTGAAGACTAATGTAATGTATTCAAATGCCACAAGTTAGTTATTTTGGTACTGATTCTATAAGCAGAAGTGTCTTACTCCAGTGTTTATCCTGTAACCACATACTGTCAACCCAACAATCAGAACTCCCAACAACTGGCTTGCCTCCAGTCATTTTACCCCTCATCAGCTTTCAAGAGGCTGTAATATACTGCCAATACAAAAGACATTGGCTTATTGACAGGTGGAAGAAAAAAAAGAAGGTTTAAAAACGCTGAATCAAGCACCAAGCAAGACAACAAAGGAATAACTCCATGAAGCTTTATTAGTTTTCATATAAAATGACTTAGAGTCTTTAAAAGTAATGTAACTGGAAGCTATTAATGATTGTGCTACACTTAGAGGTTCTTTGAAATGACAGATCAGAGCTTAGATAAAATTTATTGATATAGGCTATTATCAATGTAAACTACTCATTTAGTGCATATAGAAATATATCCTTTAAACGCCTAGCCTCAGTTTTAAAAAAGTGTTTTCCAAAGTAGTAAGGAAATCTGGTTTTAAATTTAGTTGAATGGCCATCTACCTACTCTAATACTTTCCTTTCATAAAGCTGTAACCATTTATAAACTTTGATTCACTTCGGGGAAACGGCACGGTGAAGATTAGCCTTGTAATGGGCATGGCATATCTTTATTCTAGCAGGTTACCATGCCTTCTGCGAGCCAAGGTTGCAGCACTTTATTTTTAATTTGCATCAGCCTCCCTTGACCTTCCCTCCTTCATGCGAGTAGAGGTGGCTGTGAGGCTCTGAAGGCTTTGACCACGAGGGGGCTGTGTGAACACAATTTTTTGGCTACTTCTTGGCCCTTCCCTGGTTCAAAAGGGCAAATGCGTTTTTATGTACGATAAAATGTGACTTTGAAATAATTAACAAGGTTTTTCTTATCTCTCCCCTTCGACAGAAAACGCACCAAGTCATGGCTTAATTAGTCCCGTGATTTTTTTTTTTTTTAAAGAACTCAAATTACTCAAAATCTTCATTGGTCATGGTACTTATATAAAAAGAACCCAAAATCCTGATGAATGCAAAATCCTTTGAATCGTCACTTAGAGCCTGAAGCATGCCCTCAAAGGGCAAAACTAATCCTGATGAAGCGTGGACACTGCAAACCTGTCCATAAGCTGATACATATTATGCCTAATCAAGGTATCTGACAAATACCAGAAAACAAAGGTAATTTTTCACGGAAAAAGACATTGAGATATAATATATCGGGTTTTATGAAAAACTAGTTTTGATACTAATGCAGATAATTTACCCTTTTCTCTTCTGACAGCCATAGGAAATACATAAGTAACAAAGATGCCAAAATATGGTAACAAGCTTGGGAAGTTGGCAATTCCTGGGGACATGCCGTTCATTACAGCAAGCTTACTGTTGAGTTCAGTCCATAGCAGATGCAGGAAAAATCAGGAGCGTCGACGGCTACCTCCCGTCTTCTCTCAATTTTTCTCAGCTCCTGCTAGGTCATCTGAGTGTCCAGCTACACCAAAAGGGAGCAAAATGTTCTATCTGTGTTCCACATCGCCTGGAAAGTTCTCCTCACGCTCACTTTTTAACGGTCCGCTCGTGTTTAAACCTCGTGTATAAACCTCGTGTTTACAAGGCGCCTGAGGAGAGGAGCCGGTTCTGACCGCACTGCTCACCCTCAGCGCCTTCTCAGGCCGGACGCGAGGGACAGGCGGGCTGGGCTGCCCGTCCCCGCAGGTGAAGCCCGACAGCCCTTCCCCCGCCCGAGCAAGCCCGTGCGACGCGGGCCGGCTGTGCCACCCCTCGGCGCCGCCGGCGGGGCTCTCGTGGAGACCGGCGCTTCGAACCGGTAAGGGGAGGCTTCCGGGCGGGGGCCGGCGGGGCCGAGGGCCGGCAGTGCCGTGCCCCGCGCCGTGCGCCGGCTCCGTTCGGAGCGGCGCGGGCCCAC
>VWZP01009909.1:64682-91541 GCA_013396995.1 Dicaeum eximium | reverse complement strand
CTTTTACAAAATATTTCCTCAGATCCCACACCGAGCAGCAGCCGCCGCCGCCGCCGCAGAGCCCTGGGAGCTGATGGAGCAATGGGTGGGAAGCGGGAAACCGGCACCACGAGCAAAAACTTCGCCTAACTTTTCCCTTCCTTTCTAACGCTCTTCCCTCTTCCCCTCCGGCTCCTTACCCCCTCCTCTGGGCTACGCTCCATTTTCCGCCGTCTCTCTGCCCCCTCTCAGCCCTCCCTCCAGCTTTCTTTCGCATTGCCGCCTTCCCTCTCGCTCGCTCCAGCAGCGCCTGGAGTCGATAAGGAAGAGGAGAAGCAGCGGGAGGGACTGCAGCCGCTCGAGGAGCAGCAGGGCGGAGGATGGGAAGGCGAAAGGGGGCAGAGAAGGCAGAGGGGCGGCAGCCCCGCGCGGCGCCGCCGGCCGCCCTCGCCACAAAGTTGGCGGCGGTCGCTGGGTGTTTTTGACAGCTGGGCGCGGGCGGCCTCTGCCGCGGCCCCCGCCTGGCACAGAAAGTTTGCGGGGGAGGGAGCAGGCAGAGGGAAGGGGAAAGAGCAGTCGGGGGTGTGTGTGTGAAAAAATAACCCCCTCTGTCTCCCTGCCTGCCGCCCTCGCCCGAGAGCGCGGGGTTACAAGGAAGCAGCGCTGCCCTCTCGGACCCGCTCGCAGCTTCCCCCCTCCGCCTCCCCTTCCCCAGCCAAAGAGCCCAACAACAACAATCCAACCTGTGGAGGCTCTGACCCGANTTTGGTTTGGTTTGTTTTTTTCTTTTTTTTTTTATTTTTGGGGTTTTTTTTCTTTTTGAGGGGGGGAAAACTTATTTTTTTAAATCTCCATTTTTAGTTCACCTGGTTGGAGGGAGAAGGAGAAAGGGAAGGGGGGAAAGAGAGAGAGTGTAATGCTGAGAGCCCAGAGGCAAAAGGAGGGGTGCAGGCACTGCCGCTGAGAGGAGATCGAGAGACAGGGGGTGCACTTGACAACCAGCATGCAGAGATGGTAAGAAGTTTCCAGCAGCCTTTCGTTTTCATTCTAGCCTTTACTTTGGTTTGATTTGATTAATAAATTGTGCAGTAACGCAAGCAGCCCTGCTTGCTATCGGTGTTTCAGCCTTCAAAGAAACAAGCAGCCGGGCAAGGCGAAGTAGGGAGATAATAAATAAATAAATCAGCTCTGCGCTGCGTGGATTGGGCGAAAACAAATGTCTAAGAGGTTGTGTTAAACTTTAAGTGAGTTTGGGGGGTTGAAATGGGATGGCCACATGCTTTTTACCGCCTCCTTCCTTTCACTAAAGATGAGAAGCTAGTGTAAAAAAAAGTGTTTGCGGATGGAGGGAGGGAGAGTGAAGGTGGAGTGGGGTTGAGTCGGACATACGGTGGTCTGATCTATTTTGGCCACCACCTTCTGCTCGGAAATGAGTACGGTTTGCACACAATATAGAGGTAACCTTTGAGAGCGGGAAGGAGCTCTGTGTTCGCGTGTGAAACATCGCCTGCGGCAGGGAGGCTGGAGTGTAAATCCACCTTCCCTTCGAAACTCTTTTTTTGTTGTGCATGTGCTTGCAGTTTGCACCTCTCCAATCAGCGATTGCTAACAGAACTTGGGGAATTATGCTGATGCCCTAACTGTAAAGGAGACGGTGGAGCCCCTCAAAAACCAAGTTTGAACAAGTTTTTGCTGCTTATTTCATGTGCTGTGTACATGCACATCTCCTTTGCAGTCGGGGTTTTGCAAAGCAGGGTTTGGGCTTTTAATTTAAAAATTAAAAGTCGAAATGGCCAAGGACCTTATTTGACTGAAGTCCGTTTGTCTTGGTTGTGATGTGAGGATAGGTTAAACAGCTGCGAAAGACAAGCTCGTTTAAGCCGTGACTACACTTAACGTGCAGAATGATAACTGTTGACGTTAACACATGGATCGACCTCAGCTGGTGATGAACGGTGATCATCCCATATTCAATGAAGTAGTGTGTTTCCAATCCCTGTTTGACTACTGCTCTGCTTTCAGTCAGCTTTTGTCACCTCACTCCAGGGATATTAGAGCTGTCTGGTGTGCCTTGAATATACACATATATATATATATATATGTACATGCACACACACAAGTGTGAGATATATATCTATATCTCTGTGTACTTACATATGCGTACGTGTCTGCGTGCATACATGTATGTATGTATGTACGTATATACAGTACTCAAACTATAGATAGAGAATGGCTGTGTGAATGGAGTTCGTGATGGAGGGTTTGTGTTTTTCCCTTCTCTCCCTAACATGACATGTCTTGTTTCACTGATCAAAGCCACAATTGGAGTGTAGGAGATGCAACTGTCAAANGGGGAAAAAGGAGCATGTGCCCAGGACTGTGGTTACAGTAACACTGACAGAAATTAAAGTGGTTTTGAAAGCAGCATGCGATTTATGATGGTTCCCATTTACCCTAGAGTCAAGCTGTTCTAAAATTGATGCACAAAAGACATCATGTAGTAATCTGATGTACCCAGGATTAAAGTGGCAATGAGCGTCTTTTTTGTGTGTCTGACGGTTAAAATGGTTTGAAGCTATTTTTAAAGTATGAAATCAAAGCAGAATATTACTTATTTCTTTTCTTAATCTGTATATTAGCTGTATATAGTAGTTGTTGAAATGTTTCTTAGTGGAAGTGGGTTTATATTTCTCCGTATATTCCATTTTCCCTTCTGTATTATAACCCATCTCCATAGACAAATTATGAAATGGGTAGCATTTTTGTCATAGTTTCAGAGTACAAATGTTCACAGTTTAATTACTGAGTTCATTTCAGACAGTAATATTTAATAAGCCTGATCAGCATATCTGCACAAGAATACCAAGTTCCTGCAAAAGTATGTGGAACTTTCCTTGCTCTTAAAAATGGCATTTCACATTTTTCAGTCTGAAATTTAATGGGGCATATGTGCTCTCTGAAACACTGTAGTTTCATTTTAAACTGTGTAGTATTAGTGAGCCAACTAGCTCAATGTATGTTCTGCTTTAAAATCCTAAAGCACATGAATTTTAAAAATCGCTAAATATTTCAAATTACTCATCTTTACTTGATCCACGTGTAGAAAAGTTAAAGTGTAAATTATAAGCTATTTGTTATGAGCAAATTTTGAAACTACTTTTAAGATTAGAGATTGTGAAAGTGTTTCTTAAGCACACATCTTGGAAAATACACATAGAAAAGCCCTGCCTTGGTACACTGTTTTGTAAAAAATACAACAGTGTGACATTTTAAGGGAAAAAACTTCCAGGAGCAGATCTATGCGTTTAATCGCATTACATTTTTATTTTTGAGGCATTTGAGAAAGACAAGTATGCAATGGCAGTAAACAAACAGTAAAGAAACAGACAAAAGCAGTGATGGCTATTGCTATATTAAAATGTAAATGTTACAGTTTGAATTTTCTAGTGAGTTTTTGAGTTCAGTGCTTTACATAACATTTTGTCCTAATCTTGCTTGCTGTCAGAGATGTTTCATGGTTGTGCAATTGCTGCAGTCAAGAATGCCAATTTGCATTCCAGGAGTGTCATTTGATTACTTTTATCTACACAGCTCGAAGACCAGCCCAGACCTCTCATTTCATCTTGCCATGTCACGAGTCAGTGCTGTGTCCTCTTTTCAAAAATCTGCCTGATTTAGACAAGAAAGAAAAGTACTTTCATGTTGCAGCCGCAGTCCCCTGCTAACTTGTCAGCAGCAGGATATGATTCACTTGGGCCCAGAAGAATGGTACAGAGATGAGGGTTAGGCGGTTCAATAAGCCTATGGACAGGTAGTGTGTGACATCCCAAGAGAGCTTAAGTTAATGAAGAACAGGTCTGCTTAGTTCTTCATACTATGACCTGGTGCTGTCCCCACAGTTTTCTCATTTGATCTTTCCCAGCAAATTGATCTTTTCTAGTACTTTTTTGCCTTCCAAGTTAGTCCTTGTGGGACTGAAATTAGCAGAGCAACTTAAGTTGGATAATACAGCTGTTCAGAAAAGAAGAAATTGGACACTACCTCATAGAAGGGGGAGGGGAAAGTAAGCTATTCTTTCTGTTGTTACTGAGAATTCATTTTATTTTTAACACTACAGTTTTATTTTCAAAAACTTCACAATTATCATATTACTTCGTAACTTCGCTTTCTCATTTAATAAAGTTGGTCCATTGCACATTGCATTAAATGTGTATCATTTAAATAAAACAAATATGCTTGTAGCATAAACTGCAGGTTTGCTTTGGTGTTTGTCAGTTGAACTTGCTTGTTAGAAATGATTTGCTAGTCTGTAATGAGGCTTTTACAGTTGTTGTAAGACATTTTAAATATCAATTGCACATGCCAACTACATTATTTATAGCCTGCTAAATAACTGTAATTCTGGAGTATCCAATACTGAAATGCAGTGGAGATTAAACAATAAAAGCCATTACAAATGGTATGTGTAAATATTATGATAGGTGAAAATACAGTGAGCAAATTACCACTGGCATTACTGGTTTTCTGGAAAACCAGCATATGCCAACAAATTGATTATACCTAACATTCTGTACTTAAAATATGGGATCTAAATGGGGCTATAGTATTATCTGTCAGGTTTCTTTACATGATTTTGCACTTGGTAATTGGAAGGTGGAATGGAGGTGTGTTTGTCTGTATGTGTATATGTGTGTGTGTTTCAATACATACATGGCTAGGTTGTCAAACAATGTAAGATTTCAAACCAGAATTTGGTAAATAAAGTGTAAGTTGGAAATGATTAAGAGGGTCTTTAGTATGCTGCACAAGAGTAAGCAGTATTTAACTTTCTGTATTTCACAGCAGATGTTCTCACATATAATCCACATCCTTTCAAGTTGTAGAATTAAAAACACTGCTGAATGGAAACAAGAACACGTATTATGTAAGGGAAATACTGCTCTCACTCTCTCTCAGTATTGCTTTTGAAAATGGAAAGGAACTGTAAAGGATCATTGGTCAGTTAAGCTCCTCTGGAGAGCTAGAGGGAGCTTCCGGATTTTATTAGATATGCCATAGGTAAGAAAAAGGGGGAAAATACTCTGAATAAGGTTGGGCTGATTACTAACTTTTTTTTTTTTCAGAGCCAAAGATCTAGAAATTAGACTTTGAGGTGGCTTTATTCTGTGTTATGTATCTGTGTATGTCAGTAGGATTTGTGGCTGACTACAGATCTTGTAAATTTCAAACAAAGCAGAAATGACCAACAGCAAAGCAATTACATTAAAACAAGTCCAAGTAAAACATTGGATTTTGTACAAAAACCAAATTTATTTTTCTTTCGTCTCAGAGATGGGTGTTTCTGGCAGTGTCCCTTTCCCTTTTGCACTTTGGACACTGTCACTAGAATGTGAAGTCTTTTCATCGCTGAATGTTGTTAATGAGAGTCCTGACTCTCAATCTGCAGGTTTGCACAGAACTTTTTATTTGGTGATTTAATTTGACTTAATGTCTACTATTAGTATGTCTTAGGAAAAAAAAATGTACATGTCTGGAAATACAAAAGGTTCCTCATAAAATACAAAACAAATAGAGTATATCTGCCATTTTGGAAATGTGTATCACTTCCTAATCTAGCCAGGAATTTTTACTTAATTTAGAAGAAAAGTATTTAACATGCCTTAATAAAAACCATCTGTCTAAATCTTGTATTCTGTGTCAGTTTCATCCCACCTAAATTCTGACATATCTTTTCTAAAAAATGCATTGATCATAATTGCTGCTTAATATTTATATGGCAGCTTTTGTAAGTATTACTTTGGGTAAAGTTATTTACCTTTTCAGTAAATTATATAATCCAGTGAGATAAAGCATCAGATTTGTCTCCTTTATCTCTCACAGAGTAGCTCTCATTATGTCCTGTGCTAGTAAAACTCTTTATTTGTTGATTATTAGAATCTTAGTACACTCAGGAGTTCTGCTGTAATTTAATGTGGTTGTTCAAAGAGGTTCTCTCATTTAGAATCTTCCCATAATACTCTCACCACATATTATAAATATGTATATTTTATACTCCAGATAGATATGTAAATACTTTTTTTAAAAATTCCAGGTAAATCAAGGATTTTGAGAGAGAATTCTTTTCATTTGCAGCCTCTATTTCAGTACTTTAAAAAAAATACTTTATGTAAAAAGAACTTACACAAATTCAGGTAATGATCAGATTTGCTTCTGATTTGTTACTTTAGAGACTTCTTACTGTTTCTTTAATTTTTTAAAATGTCCTACTATGTACGTAAATCACATTTTTGTAGAAAACTATAAAAAGCTAGAGAAGTTTTAAAACCATGCTGGGCATTGCAATTATTTTTTCATTATGAAAACCAGAATGTTCATAATGCTGATTTGTAAGTCACAAGCCAAGTGAAATCAAAATGCCATAAGCTAACCACTAAAGTTTTTAAGTCACCATGGTCTGGTGCACTGTCTGGAAGTTCAGCTGTGTTTTTGCAGAGTATTGCAATTGGTTAGGTCTACTGTTCTGCTGCTTATAAAACTGTAGAAGCTAGGCCTGTTAGAAAATCTTCAGCTCTGGGAAGTTTTAAAGGGTATGCAAAGCATATCATTAACTGTTATCAGCTGTAAATGAAGCTGGGTGTATGTATAACACCCGTCATGCTGTCAGCTGGAATCACACTGAATTAGTGTTGCAACTTTATTACATTTGTCAAATATGTATTATTTTGGAACTTTTGATTTTTGCTCTTAGTCAATGCTCTTTACTGTCAAATATAAAAATGTAACAGCAAACAAAAAACATTTTTCCCTTTTTTTGACCTGACATTTGCCAAAGTGCCCCATGCTGAAATTTCTTTTCAGTATCTTTTTTTTTCTTCCAAAGCCAGACATGTACCCAGACACAAAAGCCTCTGTGTATAGCAAGCTGTTTTAAATATTGTGACTTGACGATGTGCTGTCCTTTCTCGGCTTGAGCCAAGGATCTCTGCTCAGTGTCTGTGGATTACCAAGTCCCTTCTTTATTGTACCTCTTGTCAGCTATTCCTATTCATTTAACCTTTCATTAGTGTCTGTGCAGCTTCACTGTCTGGAGAGGCAAGGAGAAACCTAAAGGCCTACTGTCACAGTTATTAGATTTCTCGGTTACATCCCAGCAACCATAAAGGAGTAAGAGTCAACACTATTGTCATGCATGCTGCTGTCCTGGGGTGCAACTCTTCTGTGCATGTCAAGGACATGTGCCACATGTTGATAATGCATCCCGGAGATAAATGCACAACATGGGGGATAAACTAAGGCTGGCACTAATGAGCTTTGTAGGAGTTATTGTGAAGGAATTTCTCTTAAAACGGTAAAGAGATGGATTTGCACTAAGTGTTGCCAAGGCTGGCTAGCAAGGTACTTGTCAATCATGTTAGTTTCATTTAAGTGCCATTTACAAAGAAAAAAAATGTTTTCTATGATTTTAAAATGTGTTGCTTTTCACTTTTTAAGCTGCCAGGCTGAAGTATACTTGAAATAGTCCTCAATAATACACCTTATGACTATTGTTTCTATTTACTTGTTTTTGGATCAAAACCTGCAAATCTTTCAAATTAATTGAAAAAAAAATTGCAAACACCAATTGCAATACATTTTGAAATATTCCTCTTAGTAAAGCTCAAAAGTTCACTCTCGATTTTGTAAAAGCATTGTCATGGTCTTTTCTGAGGCATAAAGTTGGCTGAGAATATCTAGGTGCATCTAAGTAGTTTATTCTACATTTGCTACCCAGAGAGCCAGAATTACTAGTTGTGACACAACTTTCTCATTCTACTGAGGCATACCGTCCATTTAATCCAGTGCCATATTCATATACATTTTGATTCTGAAGTTTCTGGAAGCCCATCTTGTCCTGTTAACTAATCTAACAGAACTCTGAGCTCTCAGTTTATATAATATCAAAAAATACATGCTTATTCCTGAATTCCCTATAGTTGATCTTTTAGAACACATTTTAGTTACATTTTTATCAGTAGCATTAAAACAATATTATGTATAACTTCATATGACTTTCATAAGGAGATTTTGGGCAAAAAAAATTAAACCTATAGATTTACAGTTCAGTTATAATTTTAATAATTCTTCGTTCTATGTAGAACATTAGGGTCTCATATTGCTCCTGGAAGTGGGAGTAAAGCCACTGAAACCAGTGGAGTTAAAGTTTTATGAAACCGTTGAATAAAGTCTAGTCACTTCCTTTGCACTCTTCGTAGCATGCTAAGAGGATTTTAAAGATTATAAATCTAGTGGGCTACAGGAAAATTCTTTAAAACTTCCTTATTTCAGCTAAACATTTTAGATTAACATCATCTGGAAGTAAGAGAGGTCATAGTTTATTAATAGGAATTCTGTGCTTTTTAGTTCTTTATATTTTTTATATGAAAGAAGAAAAGCCTGACTGCACCTTTTGCTTTAATTCAGAACGTAGAATCCAAAGTGACCAGCAGTATAATAGCTGATTGTAGGAACAAGTGCATCCAAAGAAAAATGTGTTCAAGAGAAAATTCAGCAGAAGTAGTCTTTTTATTTTTCTTGTTCAAACACTGGAAACATTTGTAATGTTGATACTTAATTCCACTTTCCTGAAATTAGAAGAGAAGCTTTTGTATTTTGTGATTTGAATTAGACAAATATTTAAATTAAAAAAAAAATCTTCAGACATGATCTGGAACAAATATGAAAGTGGCCTTAGTTTAAAACATCCTTTCATTACTAGGCTGATTTTAGCTTTGATGAGTCTAAAACTTACTACATGGTTTCCAAATCAAAGATGAAAGGGCCAGTTAGGAATCAAATAAATTTTCCTGTTGAAATGTAGCATTTGACATTTAGAAGGATGTGCTCAGCATGAAAAACCACTTCTCTTTACTGTAACTAGCCTGGTGACTTTTTTTTGCAATAAAACTACTTTGAAACTGAATTGAGGTATAATAAATTTAATGTTAATTAATTTGGAACCCCTGATTAGTGCCATTTTTGGACTAAGAGAAATATTTTCCTGAAAGTGCTTCTTCGCCCTTTATTGTTAAGACATGTAAAATTTCATTGCTAAGTAATTACTTTTGTAGTTATTTTGATAGTGTCTTACTGGTCTAACTTCATAGACTTTGTTGTGGCAGTGTGCCAATTTTATTAAAGACAGGTTTTGTTACTCATCTCACTGTGCAGTTGCAGGTATATTCCTAATACTAATCAAATGGGCATATACCCCATCTGTATGTTTGAAAAATTATTATTATGGACAGTAATTTACAGTCTGCGAGCAGCATTTTTATACTGTTCTGATGCCAATTATATGCTTCTAAAAGTCTACTGATAATACTTAGCTCTCCAGAATGAGATTCTGTACAGAATCCTAGAGAGCATTTTGGAAAGTATTTCGTTATTCTGATAAAGATGCTAAGAATTAGGAAAAAAAGGCAAATACTACGGAAGTAAAAGTGCAAACTTCCAACTTTTGTGCTAGGCTACGACTGTATTTCAGTTACCAGCTGTATTTTGAGCCAGCTTTTGAAGATGCCTTGTTTCTGATATGCCATGAAATATGCCTGATCAAAATAAATGACACTACAAGCCGGTTGGCGAAGTGATTATATAAACAATGTGGAGAGGCTGAGTAATTTATGTTTTTCAGTACACAAACTGGCATTAGGATTTTCCTCTCACTTTGGCAGAAATATTAAAAAGCAATGTGTAAAATCATGTACATTATGTAACTAAAAGCTTCTAAGTGAATTTAAGTCTAAGCTGTGAATGTAATTCACATGGTAAGACAGAAAGTGAAGTAGGAACAGGAAGTAATAGCAGATAAGTGATATGTGATTTAAAGGTTTCTATTCATTTACTTAAACTATGCTTAGTTTTTAACTTTAGCCATTGGAATGTAAGTTACATTCTTCTCTATTTCCTCTTATCTACATGTAACTTGTACTAGTTTGCATATCAGTTTGTGTATCAGTTTTTATTTTATTTATCAGCTGGTAAACTTAAAGGATTTGTGATACCAGATGATTCTTCATAAGCAAGAATTTCTTCAATTCCTGAGCAGACACTTTTGCAACAGTGGGATCAGTATGACAGTAGCAGGGATGGGAGTGACCTACTGGTTCTTTGTGATTTGGCTTGGGGGTCAGAAAATGGGAAGAAACAGCTCCCTGTCTACTGTAGATTGATGGACAGCCTTTGTGAATACTCTAGTAGTAGTCTTTTAAAAATAAGAGGTGAGTGATAGGCTCTGTGATGCTGGTGACAGCAGGGAAGGAGGTGGGTGAGACTGATAGTATAATGGTGGAAGAACCTGTCAGGCTTCTATCTCTAGTCACCCCAGCAGCAGGACAAGAGGCTTGCGTCTTTCCAACTGTGCACAACTTCCCTGTTTTCACATGTTACTTGTATGTGGAATTTAATGGTACTTTTTCTGCTAAATGATTCACAGGTGTGGGAAGTACGGTGGGATGAGTTTTGTATAATTTGTGAGTTCCATGCAGTATTTGGAAGCCGCTAGGCTCTACAGAGGATTTGTGAGTCTGTTAGATAAAACCTGTGGAACACAAAGGCAGTTACTGTCTTCCCATTGTCAAACATGGAGGGTCAAAAAAAAATCACTCTTCTCATGTAGCAGTTGCCACACTCTCAAAGAATCTAATTACAATAGATCAAACAGTTGCAAGAGAGAAACTCTCTGAGTAGTGGAGTCAAGAGAGCTACTCTTGTCCTCACCTTTATAGAATTAAGCCTCAAGGATGTGAGGCTTATTCACCTTCAGACTTCAGTTTTATTCAGTCAGTTTTTAGGATTGTTTTTGCTCCTTTTGTGATAACTTTATAACAAAGGAACACAATTTTAGCTCATAACAAGCAAAATCATAAAATCATAGAATGGTTTTGGTTGGAAGAGACTCTGAAGATTGTCTAGTTCCAACCCCCACCCCCACCATGAGTAGGGACACCTTTTACTAGACCAGATTGCTCAAAATCCTGTCCAACCTGGCCTTGAACACTTTAAGGGGTAGGACATGCACAAATTGCCTGGACATGCTGTGCCAGTGCCTCACCACTCTCACAGTAAGGAATATATCCTTATTTACCTAACCTAAACCTATCCCCTTTCAGTTAGAAGCCATTCCTCTAACATTTCTATGTGAAAAGTCTCTATTAGTGTTTCTTGTAAGCTCCCTTCAGGTACTGGAAGGCCACAATTAGGTCACCCCAAAGCCTTCTTTTCCCCAGGCTGACCTATCCTAACTCTATCAGCCTTTCCTCATAGGAGAGATGCTCCATCCCTGTAATGCACTTGTCGGCCCTCCTCTGGATATGCTCCATCGGATCCATGTCCATCCTGTTCTGGGCACCCCAGAGCTGGATGCAGCACTGCAAGTGGGGTCTCACCACGGAGTCCCTTCCCTGGCCCTGCTGGCCATGCTGCTTTGGATGCAGCCCAGGATGCAACTGGTTTCTTGGAATGCAAGCACACATTGCCAGTTCATGTCCGGCTTTTCATCCATGTAAGCCCCCCAAGTCACTCTCCTCAAGGCTGCTTTCTTTCCTTGATTCTCCAGCGTGTGTTGGTACCAGGGCTTGCCCTGATACAGGTCCAGCACTTTGCACTTGGGCTTGTTGAATCTCATGAGATTGCCATGGACCCACTCCTCAAGCTTGTCCTGGACCCTCTGGATGGCCTCTTGGCCTTCAGGTCTGTCAGTCATACCACTCAGCTTGGTGTCATCTTCAAATTTGCTGATGATGCACTTGATTCCCCTGTGTGTGCCATTGATTGAAGTAGTTGATTTAATGAATGAAGACATTAAATAACACTGATCTCAGTACAGTCTTTTGTGGGACACCACTTGTCACTGGTGTCCATTGGGATGGTGAGCCATTGACCACTACCCTCTGAATGCAATTATCCACCCTATTCATCTTGTCCACCTTAGCCAACAAACAGTCCATCCACCAAATCCGTATCTCTTCAATTTAGAGAAAAGGATATTGTAGGAAATAGTGTCAGAGGCCTTATGTGAAGTCCGGATAAATGACATCCATAGCCCTTCCCTTGTCCACTAATGTAGTCACTCATTATTGAAGGCCACTGGGTTGGTCAGGCAAGATTTTCCCTTGATGGAGTAGTGCAGGTTGTCTCGAATCACCTCCCTGACCTCCATGTGCCTTAGCAGAGCTTCTTGGAAGGATCTGTTCCATGATCTTCCTGGGCACAGAGGGAAGATGACAGGTCAGGCATTGCCAGGGTCTTTCTTCCTGGCCTTTTAAACATGGGTTCAATGTTTCCCCCTCTCCAGTCACCTGAGGCTTCCTCTGACTGCCATGGCTTTTTAAATATCATCATGAAGAGTGGCTTAGCAACTACATCAGTCAATTTCCTCATAACTGTGGAATGCATCTCATCAGGTCCCGTAGAACTACGCATGATTATGTTCCTCAGATGGTCACAAACCTGATCTTCTCTTACAATCTTTGCTCCCATAGTCTCTGTTGTGAGATCCATCCACTCAAGAGGTGCAAGAGAAGAGGTTGCCAGTGAAGACTGAGGCAAAAAGTTCTTGAGTACCACAGCCTTCTCCTCATCCATTGCTACCAGTTTTCCAGCTTGTTTATCAGAGTGGGTATTCCTTCTCTGACCTTCCCATTCTGGTTAACATACCTGTAGAAGCCTTTGTGATTCTTTGCGTGCCTTGCCAAGGTGAGCTTCACTTTTGCATTTGTCTTCTTCACCCCATCTCTACACAACTGGGAAGCACCCAAGTGCTCTTCCCGGGAAGAAGACCTGTCCCTGCTTCACTGCCACTGCATTTCCTTCCTGCCCTTTCATTTGACCAAGAGTTCCCTATTCTGCAGTACCATCTCTTGCCTTCTTTGCCTGAATTCTTGTTCCTGGGGATAGCTAAGTTTTATGCTCTATGAAAGATACTAAAGATATGCCAGGTCTGTTCTGCTTCCTTGTCCCTGAGGGCAGTTTGCCAGAGGGTCCAGGATAGGGATTCATCCCACCAAGTTTCAGGAATGGCATCTGGGTCATAACTTTCTAACAGCATGATAGCTTCTAGCTCCTCCTGTTTGCTGCCCCATCTGCATGCACTGGTGTGGAGGCACTTGAGCTGGATTGTTGGCCAAATAACCTTCTTAGAGGAGCACCCCTAAATTTCTTTGAGATGTTTCCCTGGTGTCTCCCTGTTGCTTGTTACTGCCTTAAAAGTTCGTGTCTCATTCCCCTAAGATTTTCAGTGTGTTCCAGTGTGGCTAGTACGTTTCAGACTCATTGACAGAGGGGCCCTTGCTAGTACTAAATATGTATGTTTCTTTGTTTTACATATTGCAGGATTGATTTTGATTTGATGTTTAAATTTAATTCAAATTTATTTCAAAAAGGAAGTTAATCCTTTGTTAAAAACTGACCAGTGGCCAGTATAGAAAGATGAGCTGCAGATGGAGTGGAAGGAAAAATTTTCAGAAATTCTGCTACAACTTTCCTCTTTGTATGTATGTATGTATGTATGTATCTATACAATATATTACAGTAAATGCATACACAGTGTTTCCTTATAAACTCATTATGCATATAAATACACACAAAAAATACATACCTGTACTCATATACGTTGTATGCATGCAGTACACACATACATGCATGCATTCAGATACTCCCCCCGGCCTCAGCCCTGGGGAGGCACTTCTGGGGCTCTGCATCCAGTTCTGGGATCCTCAGTGCAAGAGAGGCATTGCGCTGCTGGGGCAGGCCCAGTGGAGGGTAGCAAAGATGATTAAGGGACTGGAGCATCCGTTTATCAGGAAAGGCTGGGGGAGCTGGGCCTGTTCAGCCATGAGAACAGACAGCTTAGTGGGATCCTCATCGATGCATACAAGTGTCTGAAGAGTGGGATGTCAAAATTATGGATTCAGGCTCTGCTCAGTGCTGCCAAGGAATAGGACAAAGGGGAATAAGAAGAAACTGATGCATGGGAAGTTCCACCTGAACGTGAGGAAGAAATTCTTTACTGTGCAGTGACCGNAAAATGCTATAAATGCATAATGTTTTGTCTGGACTCGAATTTTTGCTACCAGGAAAGCTTTTTGGGTAGCTCTTGTTCTTGAGTAAAAGTGAGATATACATCAATTCTAAAAATTGTCTGTGAAAATGACTGCACTGTTGAAAGGGAAACCAAGTATCCCTTTAATCTTAGGAGTACACGTTAGCAAACAGTACTGGTTTCTGTTTGTAGTTTTGCAAGTCTTATTTTATTTTCATTATTCTCCAGCTTTCTTATCTATTCTGTATATTGTAAACTCTCTTTCTCAACATTCTTATACAATGCACTGAATTTCCTTTGAGATATAGACTTATCTTATTCTGTGATTTGAATATGTTTCCATAGTCATTAAACCAAAGTGAGTATTGTGATCCTGTGTCTTATAGAATTATGTTATATAAAATTGTATATTAGATAGTATATATATGTAATGATCATATTATAGTAATGATAATGAGACCTGCTAACAACCAAGCCTCTAGTATCTCTCTAGTTCTGTGAAGGGCCAGCTTTTGTGGATATTTTGTCTTGAAAGCAGTGTTGACTGGGATTTGTAAAAGAATCCTTGTAGATTTTTGCCTTATTTCAGGATCTCCTTTAAGAAATCTGATGACTTCCATTTATGATGGCAGTATTTCATAAAAGGGATAATTGTGCCATCTTTAATACATTATAAAAGAAGAACAACCAAAAATGGTCTGGCATTACATTGTCTGCAAAAAGGAATCTTAATTCCTTTTGTCCTGGTCCTATTGCTGTTATAAAAGTACATTGAAATACACTGTGATTATATTGTCTTGGGAACATTTTCATATGCTGCATGTTTGGTTAGTTTTTGTTATGTTATAGAAAGTATCTCTGTATTTTCTGTGAAAAAGCTTCAGGACTGTGAAAATTTTAGGAACTTGTTGTTCCTAGTAAGACAGTCTTGGGAAAATAAGTATGTATAGTTGAGGCTAAACATAAAATAATGGGAAATATCAGGTGTTGACAAGATGTAGTGCCGCAGTGGGAAAAAGCATAGAGGTTAATAAGTTATGTGAAGGATAATGGAAGCTCAGCTGAAATTAAGCCATGCTGCTTAACAGATAACTTCTTTTACTGCCATTCATATCATTGCACTATTGCTCATTTCAGGGATAGATATGCAAAGACAGGTGTTACAGCTTGATTTCAGGGAAGGCAGAAGTTGGTGACTTTGAGGTATTAGATAATTTCAGTGGAAGTAGTGCATGTTCGGTTAGATGGTTCGTGCTATACTTAGTATACTTACTGCAGTACTTAAAAATCTCTCTTATCTAGCTTACTGAAATTTCATCCCAAAATTCCAAGAATATATGTTACAAACTTGAATTATAGACCTAAGCCAGGTATCATTCTAGGACCTCATAAAGAAACATGTATATATTGTGGCAGTTCAGGAGTGAACAAACTTCATCTGGAGTTTATTTAATAAAGTGAACTGATGGAACAGATGCCCCCTCAGCAAGGCAGTCAATACCAGATCTCACATTGACTTGAAAAGACTTTTGCCTTTCTAAGTTCCTGGTTCTTGTGAACATACCTGCAGAAGAGTACTACTGCGAGGTGACCATCACTAGGAAGTGAAAGCTTCTCAGCTTTTGCACTCAGATTTGTACTATCAGATTTTTTTTTTTTTTCAGATTTGTACTATCCTGATTATATGTAGTTTACCTCACTTTCAGTGCTGGTAAGTCTAGGTGACATGTGCTACAAGCTACCTCATATATCGTGCGTCACCTGATGGTTTTTTCTTTGTGTAATTGTTTTCTAATAGTTCATGGGTGTTTTGCCTTTGGCTTTCATGAGTTTAGTGTCCAGTCATAATAATAAGAGCTGGAAAACTGTAGGGCCATGGTGTTAGCACTGTGTTCTGAAGGGATCATGGTAGCTTGAGTCATGGTATATTTTCAAGAGGCTTTTTTAATCATGCTAAAGACAGGCACTCCATGAATAGCATCTGAGTCACCATGCTAATTATCCAAAACCTGACAGAACTGAGGAAAAAACATTGTTTCGAAGAGAAGTCCAGTAATCCTTCCAGTGTGGCAACTTGTAAGAACTGAAATAGGGGAGCAATTTTATTGTAAGAGATAGTTGCAGAGTTAAAAACCAGTTAAAAACTGAATACATATAATTACATGTATGGTCTGCATAATACTATCATCTGTAGCATACGTTGATTGTGAAGAAAGAAAATGTGGATAAGAATGTAGAATACTGTCATATTTGAAAAATAAAAGTCTCTCTCAAATAGAGTAAAATTTATGAATGAACTTCATAGTCAAAGAATACTGGGCTGTAAGGAACCTCACAGATAATTTGGTCCAATCTTTCTTAGGAAAAAACTTGGTCTGGTTTATTAGTAAAATGCTTTATGTTATTATGTGTTTTTTCTGAGGTGCACTATAGCTCTGGAGTATACTGAATTGTAGTATCTTCGTATTTATTCATCCTAGCACTATGCTATTACTTACTTATAGCACTTGAAATGCCCCAGTGCCTTTTGAATGCAGGATCAAAGTATGCAAGATAAAGTCTTTTTCTACCTCTTGAGATGAAGCTAGTTTTTGAAAACTGTTGTTTTGTTTGTAAGACTGAGAAGTAAAGGTCTAGTTGCTGAGGCAGACACAATTTAGAGAAGGCTGATACAAGTTGATACTTTGGCTGTACTCAGATGCTGCCAACTTTGTTTCTTGCTTCACCAAAATTAGGTTATTTTGCTTCTTGTTATATTAATGAACTGAATTTGCGCTGAATGTGGCCCACCGAGATACTATGCAGGTCCTGAAGTAAACTGTTCCTGGGATGATGTGAAAGTATTAGTTTTAACTGAGGGAGACTTGTATGGTTTAATCTTAAAAGCTGTGTTAGCCCTATTACTACAAGTGTAGTCAATGAGCAAACATTTAACTCTTTCAGCTTCAGAAGGAATAGGCAGCTGACAATATGTGCTCTTCACATCTTTGAAAAATTTGTTTCTTTCCTCATATGAACATGATGTGTGACATCACAGGCACACTGTTTCCAAGTATTTGGCAAGGGGCAGGTTTTTTGTAAAGCATCTGAAGTAGGGAAAAGTGAGTTATTGTCAGATTTTGTTTAGATAGAACATGGTATATGCTGACAAAAGAAATATTTCTGCCAACAGTGCTGCATCAGCTCTCTAAGTCATGTTAATCTAAGAGGATTGAGGTAGCCTTACATTCAGTTTAGAAAGGCAGTGTGTCTTTTTGCTCAAAGTTTTTCTATGGGTGTGAAGTTGAAGATCTTATGCTCTTATGTTCTGTGAGATAGTTACCAAAATTGAATATCTGGTTTGTTTGTGTATTGAGAATATGTAAGCTGTTTTCTAAACATAGGAAAACACTAAAAAATTACTATAGTGTCTTATGCAAATACTACCATACTTTCAGTCTGGAAAAGCCTATCATTACTATTGTTTTAGCTTAAGGTACACTTTCCAAGATACCTGCATCACAGATATACAGAATTTCATTTAAAGAGACAGGTTCAGTGTGTCCTGTTACAAAAACTGTAATCATGGGCATCCTGTTCAAAAAATTACCTTTAAAGTACTTGTTTGTAGGGAACATGGCAGAGCAAGAAAATCCTTTCTAACATCTGAAGAAGCTTATTTAAACTAGCTGAAGTCTAATTATTTCTGTAGAATCAAACAAGACATCCATAAGGTTAATCCATATGGACATTGCCATTATATCTCATTTGGTGTCTTGTTGGTTGCGTAAATGAAAACATTTAGAAACTAGATACTTAATTGAACTTCTCAGAGCTCACTTATTCTGAAATTAGCGCTAAAGGCCCTTCCAAACTGCTGCTTGAAAGCATGTTGATGATACGTCTTTGACAGTAATGTTCTTTTCTCTTTTCTTTTTTTTTTCTTTTCTAATGCCAAGATAAGTACTACTTGTATAATCCTTGCCTAATTTATTTTAGAATTGATAGAATTTGGTGTTTCATCCCAGATTTAAGATCCCATGCCCACAGTCATTAAAGAAATCTTCTTTGATTTATATAAATGTTTTGTCATAATGTAGTCTTTAGGGAAGAATTACACCCTTTCACTGAAAGAAAAGAAACCAGTCAAAGGATTGAGTTTCTTTTTCTTAATTTGTAATATAGCCCATTTTGGTGCTTCAGGGCAATATTTTTTTCTCTCCAGCTTATGAAGGGTGTTTCAGCTGAATATGCTCATACCTTTAAAAATCATTTGGTGTGAGAACTTTTTAAGTTACAGGGTGGTTTATTTTTTTTTTTTCTGTAATACACTATACCCTGCCTTTGAGCTTTCAATTTAAGTCTTCTGTCATATACTGCCAAAAACTTTGTTCAGAGCTCTGTCTGTGTTGAAACATGTATGCCTGTCCCAGTGTCATAACTAATTATATACCTTGTATGCTTACTTCTAGTAATTGGAAAGTAGACCTACCGCAGGATGAGTTTTAGTATTAGATTGTATCTTGGGGACATGTTGCAGAAATCAAGTTTCCACCAAGCAGCAACTTGAATTTGTAAACAGATATTACTATTTTAAGTGCATCATCTCATGGTTGTTTCGTGACATCTGTGTGTGTTTGTTTTAAACCTGGGGAGAAGGTGTTTTTGAACTGTACCTCTGCATATATAATAATTATAACCTACTTCTTTTAATCACATTATTCTGGTGTCTATCTCCACTTCAGATGAAGGCCTATTTTGCCACACTGTCTTTCTGCAAACTTTGTTTGGTGGTTCTGAACTTCAAGAAAATGTGTCTGTACATAGTGCTTGGCTAAGTTCTGTTGGTCTGCAATGCTGTTTTCACTTCCTTACTTTAAGAAAAGGAAAAAAAAGAAAAGGAGCTAGAGACCGGCATTTTTATCAGTAAGAAAGCATGGAAGTTAGAGGGAAAAGCAACATTTCTTCCATCTTTTCCTTTGTAGAATCCTTTGCTTGTATTTTGTATGTATGTATACATATATGTCTTTGTGTATCTATAAATTTTCCTACGTACATGCAGAAGGAAAGAAGGAGTCTTGCGGTTATGTGTAGGGGGTTTTTTTTCGTGCTTAGAGCTAGGCTAGCAAACAATGATTTATACACACCAACATGTATAAAATATGTTCTCCTTGTCCATGCCTGCTGAAGAAAGACTTTGCCAGTCTTAAGTCTCAGAGCTTCACATGTAGTTGCAATTAAAGTCTTAGAACTGAGCATTTAATGCTAACAATAGACTACAGTATTGTCAGGTTGTGATTTTGGTCTTTGTTAAATTATGAGACCTCATTTTTGTGGGAGTTCCATGGCTACTTGCTGTTGTGCATTAAAAACTGTTACTTTAATGGAGTATGTTTCATAGTGTTACTAAAACTACAACACCAGTGCTTGGATTTCTCCAAAATGCATATTTAATTTTTTTTACATAATATTGAAAAATAGTTGGTATATTTATTATAATGATGATTGCTTTACAGGGAAACTTTTTTTTTAATAAGGAAATTATTGGTTGTCTCTCATTATGTGAAATTTAAGTTTGGGGTTTTTTTCAATTAAAGGTTTGTTAGATAACTTACTGGTTATGTAACCTTTCGTCCATTAGTTCTGTGGCAAGAGAGCAGCATGATTTTGTCAAATAAGGTTGTTTGTGGCATCTTTGAAATTAATGTGAATTAAATCACTTCCTTTGAAAGTTTTTGACAACAAAATGTTTGGTGTGTTTTTAAACATTTCCAGTGTCTTGTCAGACAGTTTTATCTTTCACTTTTCCTCTCCACAGCTGGCATTTTTTAGAAGGGCTCAGGGAAGGAGAAGACTGGGTCAGTCTGACCAGGGAAAGTATAATGCTGCCCTGCATTCCAGTTTTATATGTGTCACAACTGAGTTAATATTGCTTGCTAAGAAAGATTAGTGCACTGCAAGTAAGGTCTTTCGGTGATTTTAAACTTCAGTTTCCTTTTTCAAATATATGCAAAAATTTAGAGTACTAATTTCTGCAGAAAAAAAAGATTATTTGCCAGTATAAAAAAGCATACTTTCTATACAGAATTTTGGTGTTTTTTAAAAAAAATACTCATATTGTTTGAACTTAAATAATTTTACTATCTTTCGGTTCAGTTCTTACAACTCTCTGCTCACATGTGGATTTAAAACACTTCATTTTGAAAATGAAGCTAGCTATTCCACTGATGTGAAAATTGGAGGTAGAGTTGTCTGAGAAACAAGTACATCTTACTCAGCCACTGAAGAATAAAGGAGGCTGGGTATTCTTCTATATTCCAGTCCAAGGAATCCATCTTCTGAATCTGTCGTTCATTCTTCTCTTCATTGGTATGTCCTCTTTCCCTTTGCTTGCTGTAAAGGAAGAAGGCGGTTCTGTTCCTATCTTTGAGTCAGTTTGGATGTGATTGTTCTAGCTTTCTTTCAGACAGGCAAGGTATTTATGATCTTCTCTCTAAACTTCTGATTTTTAAGTCTGTCTTTCCTCTAAAGTCTCTGTCTCAAGGTTCCAGAGCACTAGCAGTGAGGAACTGACATGAGAGTTTTCACTTGTGTCACAGAAATCTTGTCAGTGAGGATAACACTGCCAGCAGCAGTGGTGACAGAGGGCCATGGAGCTATTGGTCTGAAGGCTCAGATACATTCTGCATTGCTTCATTCACGTGGTGTTCGAGAGGCCTGTCGTGCCACAAGGACCGAAATGCAAAGTACGAGTTCCAGGTTTCTTCAAAATGAATGGCTCTTGCCTGAAAGCAATTCGTGCTTGCTCACGAATCTGAGAGAGTTTTACAAGTCTTGACAAATAATATATTTCAAGGTTTCTATATGGAAAATCAAAATGAAAGAATGGAATATCTAGAAGCAGTACTGGCAGAGTAAATATCATATCACAATAACAGAAACCTTCCTATCAGAAAATTAACTGGTAGTTGACAGGAATGAAAAAACTATTAAACTCTCTAAAACAAGTAGAGAAATGCTGCCAGGAAAAAACCCCTGCTTTTCTTCTATGTAAAGTAACGTGTCAAGAAAAGAAATTCTGGCCTGTGGCTGGTGTTGTTTGTAACATGTAGTTGAACATGAATACCAGAAATATTTTGTCACTGTTCATATGGCAGACCATTATCACTGTTAGATTATTCAAAGATTTAAATTATAAATCCAAAGGTTTCATAATACCCATTATTTCAATAAAGAAAATATTTCACTTATTTTTGCTACTTCAAAGATAATTAGTAAGATGTGTCGTAATTGTCATTTCTGCTACTGTGCCTCTTCTTAGAGGACAATAAGGCAAGATCCTTTATGGAAAGGAGAACTCTGTTTAATTTGCACAAATATGGTTTGATTTTGAGATAAATGTGGAATGTCAAAATGGATTGAGGTAGAAGAACTGGGATTGACTTTCGAATTGTGGCCCTATTCTTTGACTTAGTTCTGGAGTTAAGAGTCTGGAAGAACTGAAGGAGCTCTTGCAGCACGGATCTTACGAATATGGCACAAAAAAAAATACAGATGTATTTTACTAGAATTTATTCAGTCATTTATTCAGCTGGTTTCCCTCTGTTATCCTGTGTCTCATTTTTAAGTTTCTGAATATGTTTTAATGTACACAGAGGAAACTTCTATGTGTCAGCATCTGTTTTGAAACATTTTAACTTGTAGTGCTTTACATTTTACTCCTCTCAATCATGCAATTTTTAAAGCAAGTTTATTCGTTTTTAAAATTATTTATAACACATAGAAAAACAAGTATAGAAACATTGAAACATTCTGACGTCTTACTTGTCATTGTGTATTTACCTTGTATAAATATGAGGGCATATAATATCTGCTTCTAATGCACATGAAAAAACCTGGATGGAAAGATTCAAAGACCTGTGTGTATGGCAGTGCTGTTATCTTTTGCTGGTGTGCAGTGTATTATTGAGTTCTGCCTCTTGGGAAGAGAGCATTTTTAAGCTCCACAAAGCTGAATGACTTTTGTTGTGCAAAAATCTCTAAAACCAAAATCCCATCAAACTAGACCCCCAGCATCTGGTTTTCATCTGTTCTGACTATATCAAGAGGAAACAATCCCATGTAGATGAAGAGTTGTATTCACCGTGAGTTAGGTCCCTAGTGTGATTGCAAGGGTTGAAAGAACCACTGTCCAAAACTTGTCCAACACAGTAACTGAATGTAATCATTTTTGGTTTTCTGGTATCACAGCTATATTACCATCATTTTTCAAGAGCTTTGTTTAAGCTGAAAGGATATATTTTTGTCCAGAATCATATGCAGGGAGGTTATTCTGTGTATTTTTCTATGAATATCAGTATCGTATCAGTAATCTCTCAAGAGATGAGGGTGGGTCTGATCCTCTCCATTAATACTTGTTCCCCTTTCCCATTCCCAAAAATGCCTGCCAGACATGTGATACACTAGTAAAAATTCAGTTGTGAAAAGACTCAGAAGCATGATTGGTGCTGTGTGAACTGGGAAGTAAGGATTCCAGAAACATGATAGGTGGTGAAATGAAGCCCTTCTCCTGTGCAAAATGAAGTCCGTGCCTAATTTGGAGATAACAAAACATCTGGTTCCATGAGACATCAGACTTACTCTGAAGATCTGCAGAGGACTACAATATGTCTTGTTCATGTTTAGTATTTTGGAGTGCCTGAACTCCAGCTGCATCCCCTCTGAGAAATGATCTGTGAGAGAGAGATGAGCAAACTTCAGGTGTCAATAAGCAAAGGGCAGCAGGAACAAACCAAATTAGTGACATGGAACATCTAATGGAGTTATTTTAAATGAAAAAGGGCTTTCCTGAAGCCTTGATATTTATATCAGTGGGAAATGAACCACAGTAAATTCAACAGGTGCAGGCAGGAGCAAATGTCCTACTGGTTTGAGTAAAAGAATAGAATTAAAGTCAGGGTAAATTAAAATAAAACCAGTCCAACAACTAAATAGTCCCTAAATCAGTGTAAAGTACTCTGAAATAGAGTATTGTGGCAAATTTTGTGTCAGTGCATTGATATGAATACAAATTTCTCTCCAGAGCTCCAATAGAGATTGATATCTGTCCTTAGAACTTTGCCAAGCCATACCGTGTATGTTGCTTCTTAGAACCTGCATAGCCTTCTTGTGCTTTATGAATCTCTGTTTTCAGTAATGCCTGATCTGGACATGTCCACTTTTTCTTGGAAGATGTCAAGCAGATAAGTATTACTTTTGAATTGTATTCCATGTAAAAAAAGTAGCATATGGACTTAGAAGATTCAACTAGTTTCCCAGTTGGCCTAATGGATGCTGCAAGCATGTAGACTTTTACTAGCTATGACTGTGGTTTCTGTACAAATGTTTCCTTCACCAGATAGAGCCTTAGTTTAGTAGCATTTGTGTGCTCTTCACCCCTCAGCATGCTCAAGTGCTTCTTCTGAACTCTTAATTAAAATCGGTGTTTTATTTGAAGTGTAATTTTTCTTACTTCATTTTCCCAATTAAACTTTGAATCAATTCATCTTTATGATTTTTTTTATAGTAAATGCATGTATGCCAAAACTGAAGAGGAGAAGAAAGTAGGTTATATGCAGAATGTCTGTACAAAGCAACTGAAATTCTTCCCAACATTCTAAACATTATCTGAAAGCTACTTTCAGTTAGGTGAAAATCCTTGGAAAAATTGATTTTGTATAGTAAACCTCACTTTTGTTGTGAAGATGCTAGTGAGGTTACCAAAACATGCTCAAATGTAACATAAAATACATCAGCAGTATGGAACTGGAAGTCCAGATTTAAAGTCACTCTGAAACTTTCACTCATACTAATCCTATTTCACTAATTAAAATACTTTTCCATTGCTTGTTAAAAGTAGAAATTATTGCCAATAATGACTGTGCAGGATATGAGAAGTGCTTAGTCAGAACAATGCAACCTAGATAGATGGGTTCTGTGAATTATTTAGGAAGGGCTAAATAGCCCAACTGCAAAATGATACCTTGCACTTCCCATGCCCTTTGTTCAGCCCATGAGATGGTTATTACATTTGTTGATTTGATGAGTTAGCATTGGTTAAGGGCCAAACTCCCACCCAGCTGCTTAATTATTTCTTCATTTCTGACTTCCCTACTCCCCACAAGAAGCGCAGGAGCATGGGTAATGGGAGGTTTATCATCAGTCCATAACAGGTTTCCTCTGCTGTTCCTTCTTCACAGTTTTCCCTTGTTCCAGCATGGATGCTTTCATGTGCTGAAGACCTTCAGGAAAAATCATCTCTAATCTGGCATCCCCATGGGCCACAGTTCCTTCAAGGAGCCTTTTCTGTCCTGGGGCCCTCCACAGGCTGTAGTGTTGTCATCTGTTCCAGCACAGTCCCCTTGAGCTGCAAGGGGGTCTGGCCCCTGGGGCACCACTTCTATCTCCTTCTCTGACTTCGAAGCTTGCTCTGCTGTTTCTTAGTCTTTTTTCCTTCCCACTCTCCCTATTCAGTGTGTCTTGCCCTCTCCTAGGTATATTTTCCCTGAGGCACCACCACCTTGGGTGAGGGCTCAGCTGTGTTCTGCAGTGGGTCCATTGGACAGCGCAGCCCTTGCCCTCTTCCTCACAGAGCCAGCCCTGCAGCCTGGGCATTGCCAACACCTTCACAGCTATGTCAGCACAGCTGAGTAAGGCAATATGACAGTTGAGTAAGGTAATATGAGATAAATTTAAAATTTTTTTTTACTTTTGCATTATGCTTACTTTTAAGATTGAGGGTTTATGAACTATTACTGTTTTGTAGTGCTGTGGAAAGAATTAGGGTTTTTTTTTGCTTAACTTCTGAGTCATTCCTTCACTTTTGTAATTTATAGATTGGCTGCCCACACCAAAAGACTCTAAATTTGTCCCCAGAAATAGTGTATGTCTTTTTCTAATAACCATTTTGATATTGGAATATGTGTGCAGCCAGGCATGTGTGTAAGCAAACAGATTTGTGGAGGTATGGTTTTCCCTGGTTAGGACTTGGTTCACTTAGGACTTAGATGTCCTCACTTAGGGCTTGGTTCAGTCAATCACTGGAGTAGATGCTCCAGGTGTAAGCATACACAGTTCCATTCCTACCCAGCAGAAGAGTTCTCCGATTAGAAGCAAAAGAACTGTTTAGTGTAACTAAGATTATTGTAACTGCTGCAGTGAATGTAGGCTAAGTGAAGAAAAATTCTATGCTTAGTATCCAGTACTCCAGATTATACCAAAAAATGATGTGATTCCTTTCTGTCTTACAGAATGTGTGAGTCTATCCCATTAGGGCTGCATGGTATCCAGGGTCTGAAGGTCTTCTTACCATGATTCCAGTTTAACATTAGACAATACAAGGCAAAGTCATAAGGCAGACTTTTAAAATTTTTATTCTAGTTGAGTTATGTATTTTTTTCTCTGATAGTCATTAACTAATAGAAGACTGTGTTCTTTTACATTGTTTGGCTTGCTGTTTGGCAATGTTTTGCTGTATTTGCTTGAAAGGCAAAGAGTTTCCTGTGAAAGGCACATTTTTGGCTGTCTACAGTCATTTCCCAATGAGGTCCCCTTATGTGGAAGATTATGTGGCAAGATCAGCAGTGATGCAACTTTGTCTTCTTGCCATACATCTTTCCAAATGATTAGTTCTGTGGTTGTCTGGGTAATACTGTTAAACTATGCCTAAATATGGAAAGAGGGAACCCTGCTGAAGATTTACTAATTTGCTGCTTATCAAGGCTAGTCCACCATGACTTTCATTGTTGACTAGTAATGTTTCTTTGTCATAAATTTGCTGATATCTCACTCAAAAAGAGGCAATGACAAAACTTCTGGAACCTCTTCATGTCAGCCATCTTGGAAGTGCCACCATGAGATCTTTTATCGAGATTTAATTAAAGTGTTGGGTTTTGAAACGTGCTTCATTTTTAACCAAACAAGCACTGGGAATTGTTTGAAGTTAGGCCATTTGTAAGTGCAATTATCTCTAATTAACTGTATTCTGTTTCCTATACATTTGTAATAAAATTTCTGGAATGTGTTTTTTGGAAGAGGGAGTTGACACTTGGTTTTCTCTTCCAGATTTAGATTGTCTGAGAGATTGTGAACCCAGATAAATGAAGCAATAAGGAAGCAGGCAATATGCACTATTTTTGTAAATTCATAATTGAGGCATGATTATAAAATTAATAACTTGCAGTACTTACATTTTTATTTTTAAAACTTTAAAACAAATAGATAACTATTTTAAAAAGACCATATGGATTTATTTTATGACTGTATTTTGGAGTTTGTAACATTTTATTTTAAAAATTTTTTTAAATGGATTTTCTCTCTCTTTTTGTTATGGAATATACGGAGGAATTTCTATGACATGTTAATTTCAGTTGAGTTTAACAGGAATTGGCCCCAGCTGTAAGTTTTCTTTATCCAGCCCCAGAGTGCCTGAACATAGAGTACTTCTTCCAAAGGCAGAGGTTGTGTGTGTTCCTGTCTGAAGTCTTGGGCTGAGCCAATCTTGACTATACAGAACAAATTAAATAAAGTTTTCTTGATATTTTGCCTATGGATTACTCCTGCCTCTGTGAAATTGTGGCAAAGCACTAGTTTAGTACTATGTTGTACTGGTCTCCTTCATTAACCCTGACAGACAATTTTACACTCTGTCTTCATAAGTGCTTAATACAGGTGCATGCTTTTCCTTGCAGATTTTGTGTATGTTCATGATAATTAAAGCTTTTTAGATTGGGATCATAAATTCCACATAGTAGAAACTGCCTTTATATATATTCTTAACTGTT
>VWZP01009909.1:47500-62500 GCA_013396995.1 Dicaeum eximium | reverse complement strand
CTGGTTGCTTTTAAATTAGAGAAATATGACAGACAATAACATGCAGAAGGGGATGGAAGAAAATGTAACAAAATTTAGATTATAAAACAAATGCTTTCTTAATTAGAACTGGAGTTGGTTTTTCCCCATCTTACACATTCCATTTACATGGTTACTGTTGAGACTGGTCACCAAGGCTGCTTGAAATACCTGCCCTCAGGAGGGCTCAAAGGGACACAGAAAGGTCACATAATTAGACCTGATTTTAATTCATAGAGACCTGTTTGTCACTGTCTCTTTATGTTTCTGCTAGTTACACGTTATTAACCGGGGTGAATTTTAGGACTTAAATTAGATACTTAAGTATGTAATATGCAGGGGCTGAATTGAAGCTAAAATGCTGAGGATAGTTGTACAATTATGTTTCCCTCACCAGATGTAACTTTGCAGTAATTAAGTCTAATGAATTTAGGTATTGTAGTCAGTGTTTTGGTAGCTATTTCCAAGTCCTATTGGTAATACCACTTAAATCATGATAATGCCAGTTATCTGTAAAAATTGACAAACAGAAATTAAAAACAAAAAAAGGCTATATCAAACAACTGAATTACCATCAAGCCCTTTCTATTTTCATTCCTGTCAGGGATATTTTGTTATAATTATGTCATCACTGGAATTTTTTTTTCCTTTCCTCCAAGTGATCTAATCTTTTTCTTCGTATTAGACTTCAGCTTTCTCTCTTCATTTTACTGCTTTCTTTGGAACATACTATTAATGTTGGGTTGTTCAGTTGTAGAATTCTATGGAAGTTGCTGAGAAGAGGATGGTTACTTGGAAACAATCCTCCCCTCCCCATCCTATGAATATCTAAAAAAATTTGTTCTGTTATAATTTGCCCACATGTGAATTTGAGTAGCTCTCTGCAGTCAGTTAACCGAGGGAATTTGCATGGAAGTATGCCATAGTACACAGAACTACTACTATGAGGCTGTAACTTAGTCTGCTCTTTTACTAGCATCAGACTACCACCAGCAGAGCTGAACCCCGGTCTTGGATTTCATTCCCATGTAGCAGGAGTTTATTAAGACAACAGAAAGCAGCAAGCAGCTTAATAGCATCAAGCAGATAGTGTAATTGTGTTGTACAGATGGCTTGTGTGTAACATCTAAATAAATAGTGGGTTCAGAATGGTAGTGATAAAGCTAACCAAGATGGTTTTACCAGTTGTGAAATGTTTGTGTAAAGAATGACCTTTTTTGTTTTTGTTCAAGTCTGACAGTTGAAGATGCTTTTAAAACGTTCTAGTCACTTAGAGTGGAGCTATACAACTTCGGTTTGGTAGCTTTAAAAGGCAGATCATATCCATCACTGAAATAGCAAGTCTCAGGGTTATGAGAGAAGACTGGGGATAGGAGATGAGAGCTGTTCAGTCCAGTTTACATTTGTCACTAGTGACTAGCTTTTAAAAAATGTATTAGCTGTGCATGGTGGTAAGTAAGTTCCAGCTGCAGGGGATTACTGCTCTGAGTGGGTCGGGGATCTTGGAATGCATTCAGTTCCATCAGGGGATTTGTGTCCCTCGTCATTAGCCTTAACATTACTAAAGCACTAAAGATTAAGAACAGACCAGTGTCACCTGCTCCAAACTTCAGAAAACTCTCCAGAACTATTGTAAACAAAGCAAAATAAAAAGTGATTTAAAAGCAAAACAAAACAAAACAACAAACCACCTAAAGAGTTCTCACCTTTTATGGAAGGGAGTATAGGGCATGACATTGTGGAGAAGGAAGAATCTCCTGTATAAATCTAATACTGAGTGAAAGATTATGCTTGTGACATATAGGAAATTAAGAAAAATATCTAGATTTTGGCAAAAAAGAGATAAAAGGTATCTGCTGATGAATTATTCTCCCTACTTACTTAATGTGTCATAGTACTAATTTACACCACAAACACCTCCACAAATACCTTCCTGTTAATGAACATTTTTGTGGGGAGTTTCAAAATCAAGATGTGCTGCAATTTTAAGGAAGTATTTCCAAGGCCTTTACTCTCACAGGTTAGGAGTGAAGAGTTTTACTGTGTTTTTTCAGGATACTTTTTTTTTCCCCTCAAGAATAAGGCAAGTGAGCCGCACAGGGCTTTACTTTTTTCAGGGATTTTGAAATTCAGCTTACATGCCAGCAAGCAGTTTAGTGGCAGGAAGTCTTTCCTAGTAGTGCAGTCATGAACTGGTAAACTAGAAGCATCTGTAAAAATTTAGAGGGAGTATCAGCTTTCTCAAAGCTCCAGCCCAAGACTAATGAGGTGCAAATGATAGCGCTGCATAACCCTTCTCCACCCCAATTGTGGAATGAGATATTGCGACAGAAAGAAGTAAAGAAATAAGACAAAGATTTCAAAACTTACACTGCCCTGAAAAAAATACTTGGTTTTCAGGAGATTTTCAAATGGCTGAGGTGGGCCAACCTGCATATTTTGCTAGCAAGAAATTCATACCTTCTTCCTCAACCACAGACATATTTCCATGGCACTGAATACTGACAGATGGAGATTGTGAGCAGTAATTTATTCTTTTCTGCATGTATGTGAAATTTTACCTCTTGATGTGATTGTTCTTATTAACAGTTGCTCTGCTAAGAAACTAACTTCTGCTAATTTGGATCTTTGATAGATCCTTTTCTCTGCTTGCTCTGCAGAAAGAGAGGAAGGGGGTAGAAATGCCATTTGTTTGAAGGATCACATCTGGGGTGTGATCTGCTGTATCTTGACACCAGATGGCAGGTTTAGGCTGACAACTAAAGCCCAGTTTAGCCTCGTCAAATGGCATCTTAGTCTTTTACTTTCTCTGACCATACACAAGAGAAACTGGTACAAAAACATAGCAATTATTTGGACTCCAACTAAGAAGTCTTAGTTTGAGTTTATTAAATTTCTTCCTTCTCATCTCTACAGTGTTTATAGGAAAGATTGCTTCTCCTTGGCAACACCTAAAACATTGCACGGCTCATGCATTGTTCCAAGTATGTGTTGTGGGGGCAGAGGTGTGGTGCCTTTAAGTGGCTGATTCTTGTCATAACAGGTATGTCATTAGCCCTGCTGAGTAGTGACTAGAAGTGACAGCATTGCGTTTGAGGTGCCTGCAGGGCACTCAGTCATCACTCCTACACAGCAATATGCCTTTGAAAGCACTGTATACAGTTGCTTGCCAGTGTGGAGTGCGCTCAGTAAAACCTAAGGAGACAGAGGTTTGATTCTTGTGTTCTTTTGTTCACCAGACTTCCAGAAGAAAGTCCTAGAAAATCAAGGGAAGATCGGGGCTGTACACTGCTCACTGCTCTGCTTCCTTCCACACAAGTGTGTGCACCTAAGTAGGCTTCACCTCCACCCCCCTGCCCTGCCCCCTCAGTTGGGCCCTTAAGTGCATCTCTCAGCTGCAGGCCACCCAGGACCTAAACTCTTCATCCACCTTCTCACCTCTCTCGTCTCCCTAGCTTCTGTATGTTCCCAAACTTGCTTCCACCTACTGTGTAGCACAGTATTCTTCAGTGGTCCTTGTAGCTGTGCTTTGTATTTCTTTGTCAAAAAATTGCCATAAAGCATATAAAACTGAAAACAGAAATATGAATATTAAGATGCTATGGAATTGAAATGTTCTTGCTTATAAAGTTTCTTACTGAATACTATGGGCTTCTAAAATGTTTTACCTGAAATGGAGTGTACAGAATTCATATTTCTGTTAGTTCAGTAAAAATATAACAGCAGAGATCAGCATAAAAATACAAATGGAATACCCTATTTTATCAGGAAGTTACATGTCACAGTATTACATTTTTTATCAAGCATGAGATTTTTATTACATATTTTTTTAACCTCTATTTTTGCAATGTGTCTCAGTTACTTCAATCAGCCTCTAAACTAGCCTTGGGCACTTTCCTTGTAAAGTTCTTAATGGATTGCTTTTTTAAGGATTTGAATTAAGTAATTTTAGAAGGTCATTGCTGCTGCATATATGGATTATGGGTATGCTGCTGCAGGTTTACCAGTATTAGATATTGTATTTATATTATATTTACATTTATTTGTTTTTGATTATTTATTTCCAATATCACAATGCTAAAGAAAAGATGGGAGAAAGAAAATGCCCATTCTCTAACGCTGTAAGAAAATCTTCACCTTTTACCTTTTACAAATGGTTTTAAAAAATACCAATTAAGCTGTAAATTGCAGGTTTGGAGGAGCAGGCTGGACTGATTGTGGGAAATTAGCATTTGTGAAAAACATGTGTCTCTCTCACTATGAGTTCCAACTGGAGTGCCTCAGTACAGACTCCTAAGCTGACTTTGGCAGTGTTAAACACACTTTTTTGGTAGAAGAAAAATGTTTAATGTTTACTTTAGAGTTGGAAGCAGTGGACATGTTCTTCACTAGTAAGCATAATTCTTTTATGTTTCCTCCATTTTTTTTCTCCTTCTTGAAATGCTATTTGAAGTAAAGGGGAGAGACCTCTGTCATTTCTGTTTATGTATAACAATAGGAGCCTTCATTGCTATCAGTCTCCTTTGCATTGATTTTGATATGATGGGCCTAGCCTGCAGAATCATTATGTCTTAAACTGGCTCAGTGTGCTGTACTTCATATGACGTAGCTACTGGAAAGCTCAGATTTAAATCTGGGTTCTAGCTCTTGCAGTTCTGCAGATTTGGTTTTTACTGTGGGTTTCATTTAGGCCTTTTTCAGAGCAGTGAGGGAATACATGAATTGCTTTTTTCAGAAGTACTAACATGTATACTTTAGAAAGAAAATTAATGAGAAAATTCTTACCTGAGGAAAAATTCCTCTGTAATTTATGAGAAAATCTGAACAGACTACCTCTACACATACCAGGATATATCCTGTCCAGTGATGCTCTTGAGGATTGAGGGTAGTTCAAGACTGAGCATCAAGTTTGTCTGAGTTTAAACGCTTATACAAACAGACACTGGTGAAAAGAGGCCAGGGCTGATCATGTTGGTGCTGCAAGATGTTGGGGAGTCACAATGGTGCTGAAAAATTTTTATTCTAGCAAAATTTGAATAGTTTTGGTGATCTCTTGAAATTAAGTACATCCCACTTGCACAGTGATATAACATGAGAAATGTTGACTTACACACTAAAACCTTGAGACAATAGAATGAAATAACTTGGGGATTTTAAGAACCGAATCTAATTTTGAGAAAATAAAATTCACTTTTATGGCAGAATTCATTTTTCTTTCAATAAATGCTGACCAAAATAATCTTTAATCCATTTTGTCAAATGACATCCAGTTACAATAGTATCCTTTTAATATAAATGTTCTAGACAAATTTATGTACTCTTGGCTTATTTTCTTCTACTTTGTATGCTTTCATGGCTTCACTTTTGACTCCTTACTTCAATACAGACAAATAGGGAGACTTGTAGTTTATTCTGGAAATAAAGCCAGTGCTGTTGTGTGAGTTGTAGAGTGAATAAGGAGAAGGTGCTAGTCTGAATTTCAGAAAGTTGCATATAGTTTCTCTATAGTTTCTCTGAAGGCTAGTCACGTCTCTGTGATATGTTTACACTCTCCTGAGCTCAGAGTACACTCACTGCCTCTGCCTTTTTACTTTAATGCAAATTAAATAATATAGAACATAAATACTGTGTTCTTAGATAATCTGGAAAAGAGTTAATCAAAATCGACAACTGCTAAAAGCAATCCTTAACTGTAGTGCCTAACCATTGTTCAGGCATACAGTACAAATGCATTCTGCCTAAGTTAGCCAGAACAATGTCTCCAGCTAGTGATTAGGCTCAACTCCAACTTTCACCTCAGGCAAAATTTAAGCAGTTATACTACTGTTTGTCAAGTAATTAAAGGCAAAGGAAGTATTAACCTGAAGTTTTTGAGGAGTTTTGTTGTTGTTTGGTTTTTTCTTTTTTTTTCTTTTTTTTCTTTTTTTTTTTTTTAATTACATGTAAATGAATACATATTCCAATTGAACAAGAAAAAAAGTTGTCAAAGGCTTATGTAGGAGGCTTTGAGGGCTGAGATTTCCATATAAATTCATGGATATTGAGCCATGTCTGTCCCTCAGACACATCATCTATGTAGCTCTGTTGAAGTTGTGGTTATCTCCTGTTGTGTACAAGTGCTATTAAGGGAAATGGAATCATGGGAGCACTGAACAGATGGAGAAGGAACAGGAACCAGAACCTGTCACATGTCTTGGAAGACTGACTGGGATCTTCTTGTAATGCTGGGTTACTGAGAAGCAATCCTCTTTTGTCCTGTCTTCATCTGTGAGAGAAGGACTAGTTTCATCTCTGGTGGAGATGCTTTCCTTTTGTAGCTAGGGGATATGCAGCAGAGCTACAACCAACTGTTAGTGTATCTTGAACTCTTTCAATATGTGCTTAAATGCCAAATCAATTTATTATTTGTTACATTTTCAGTCTCACGTAGCTTAGGATTTAGATAATTGAAAGGATATTGCTTATATTATGTTATCATTTCTGAGGAAGTTATGGTTTACAAATAAAATTTCCAAATGTTGAATGATTAGTAATTCACAGAACCACAAATAGAGAACCCTGTGAATATCAGAATATGAGCAATGGCTGACAGTTGCCTGTGTATGTGGTCACACTGGCACCGTAGGGAACAAAAGCATCATAATGGAGTTAGTTGACTAATGTAGAAACAAGTTGGTTGTCTCCCACCTCTCTTCCCCATGCACCCTTTAACACCTTTGTATGCAATATGCAGACATTACCTACATTATTACAATTTAAAACAACAATTTTTAAGATACAGATTTACTACTCCTTTACTTTTTACTGCCTATTAACTCAGCAGTGGCATAGGTGAAATGACAACTTTCATCCAGCTTGTTTTCTGTGGTTTATATTGTGCCAGCTTCTCATTCTTTGACTTTGTTTGTAATACATTCAGCTTCTTACCAGACTCTCAGCTAAGTATTGGAAAGTGTATGACTGCTCAGCTGCTCACAGAAGTTACCTAGATGTACTGATAGAAATTAGATAGATTAGATGAACACATGTATCTTAATGCACATTTTTCTGTAGGCTGTGGACCCTGTGTTAATATACTAATATCCCCATCATGGATTTAAGAGGCCTGCTCCCTTTATTTTACTAATAAGATATTTATGGGTAGGGAGCTGTACATCACAGTACACAGTTATCTGATCCATTGCCTCTGGAAAGACAACTTTGAAACTTTGAAGTCAAAATGAAAACAGGATTCCAGTTATTACCCAAGCCCTGCTTTGTGCCGTTCTATGAAACGAGTTGGCCATCCAGTTCTGGTGGTCTTTATTCATTAAAAGTCTCAGAACAAAACCAAGATTGATAAGCCTGCAGAGATCATAATACAGCTGACTGTCAGATACTTTTGATAAAGTAATTGCTGTGTTTATGCTCCTTTCACCAACATGGGACAAAAGTGGAGTAGTAGTATTCATAGAGACTCTGAGGGATAATTGGTCTTTCTGTATATATAAGCTCAGATGCATATTTGTAGTTTTCTGTCTGGTATTTTATATATATGTGTGTACATTCAGGTTGTGGTTTAATGTAAATATCCTGCTGTGTTGGGCTGTAGAATGGTTTCTGATTCTGGAGTACCTGTAATGCATGCGTGCATGCTGTGACTGACTGCATCTGTACAGGCCAGTACATCTCACACCTTGTTTTTTTCCAATTCCATGTGGCTGAGCAAAAAAAAAATTGTTGTGCTCTTATAACTAAATCAGCTTTGTTTGGGTTTTTTAGGTGTTATCTTACTTTTTGTTCTTCAGAATTCCTGTTTATTTTCTCTGAGGTGTCCCATCTCCAAGACTGTCCTTCTTGTGATAATGATTTCTCTTCAGTGAAAGAGCTCATCCATCACTGATTGCCCTGTCCTTTACTGCTCACTTGCAGAAAAATGAAAGTACAGAGTGTGAAAGGATTATGAGAACTCACCTAAGCCAATAACTTCTGGGAAAAATAACCAGTTGTCCATTTCATCTGGACAGTCTGGAGGAATTGCAGAGGTCTTTGGCCTCAGATCTGGACAAGACAAGAAGTAATCTCAACAAAAATCAAATTGTATCATACAGACTGTCCAGTGCCTGGTCCTGAGAATCTAGCATCAGAAATAATTTCTGAAGATGAAGTTTTTGCACTTAGTCAAGTATTCCTGACATACTTCACATTCTTCTAGAATCTGCCATTCAGCTGTCAAAAAATTGTATTCTCGTTCAGATCCAAGCTCATTTTGTCAGCTTTCTTTTGTTTCTCAAGTAGATTATACACAGTACGATATCCTCAGAAGAAGCAATGTAGCCATTAGCACTGCTCATCAGAATGACTTTCTATGAGGTTACACAATTGAGTCTCCAAATTGACTTTTGCAAACAATGCTGGAAAAATATGTTTAGTGCTTCGTCCTATTTTCTCTTTTCTTTCTTGTCATCTCTTTGCAGCTGTGCTGTCAGATATTCTTCAGACCTTCTTAATCAGTGTACAGGAGTGCGATACAGTAACTCACACTTTTCACTGTCTTCCTCCAAACACTTCTCTTAATCACTCTTAGAGATTCATCAAAAAGGATTCTGAAGTGAATTGTTAGGAGAATGATGTTGACCACCGAAACTGTTTTGTAATGGAGGAAAATTGTTTCACAGCAGCTATCTCTGAGAAACAGAAAAAAGTAGAAGATCCATCAGTCCTGGACCTAAGAGGACTGAAGTCCAGAATTAAGATTTGGGCTGATGACAATGTTGTTGCTCCAGCAAGGTTTTTATTTTAACTTGCAAGCTTCTTTCTGCTATGCCTGTTCTGTTTGGTAGACCTCTGCCACTTCTGTAGCCACTTCCTACTTGGTCTTTGTCAGGAAGGTCCTGAGGACATTAAAAAAAAGTGAATTGTCTTCAAGCCATGTCTGTAAGACTGGCTCATAAAACAGATGGTGCAACTTACTGAAAACTGCACTAGAATTCTCTCTTGCCAAAAGTTGTACTGTTGATTTTATTAGCTCTGACAAAGCTAACAAGGTGACTCAGATTACTGCTATTCTCTTGAAATGGAATGTGGCCATATTTGGCTGTAGGACATCCTGCACTTACACGCAATCTAATACAACACTGTGTGTTCATTTAATGCAGATGTCATTTGAACACTCTATAATCCTGAGTGCCCCATTTGATGGACATGTTGGTGACTATCATGCAGCATGATGATTCCCTCTATAAATAGAGAGCAAGAAATAGGCAAAACGTTTCTTTTCCTTCATCATTGCTTTCCACGTTGGAAAAGTTTGATCTCAATTAGGTTTGCTTTTCCACTGAACCAGTGGCTTAATTTATATTTGAGGTCAGAGCAAGGAGACACCGAGACTACAGTTTACACAGTAAGGTCATAATGAACAGATGACAGAAAACATGACCACCATGCAGTGAGATCCGTTTCTTTTGGTGGAGAAACATGGTCTATGAGACAGGCTTTTCCCAAGAACATTTAAGTCACTCTTATCTGTCTGGAGACTTTAACTATTTGCCAAATGTATTCACCTATTTTAAGATCATAAATGGGAAGAGTGATGGCCTATGTGCTGCTTTCCAGGACAAGATAGCCTGAGGTCTGCTTCTTCCTTTCAGATGTCAACAAGAAGTGCCAGTACTTCTACTCCAGTATTCTTGTGTTCCTGATCTTGTGGGGAAAGAGATTTAAGTACAGCTTTCCTGACTCATCTTCTACTAACAATCCTCCCCAAGGTGAGGCAAGAAACAACATGATTGATCCTTCTGGCTCCAGCTTGGCTGAGGCAATTCTAACTTCAGCACCTTGCCTTTGTTCCTACACCATTTTACAGTGAACTTTCACAAATTTGACACCCAAACCTCACATCCTTCCACATCATACTATGAACACCACGTGGCTTCCAAGCTTTATATGCCACTTGCTCATCCTCAAACAGTGCTATTCTCAGCAACAGCAAAAAAGGAACAAGAGTAGCAGAAGTAGCCACATGAACCATGTTTTTTATGTGAGCTACTGGGGAGGTGGTGCCTCTCTCTATGTCTAAGTTACCCATTATATCTGGACTGTTTTTTGTTCCTATAAAGCTTTGACCTAAAATCATCTTAAGTACATCTACAGCAATTTCCACTGCACATCCATATGTGCTAGGCATTTCTTTGTTCTTTTCTTCAATACCACAGTAACTTGACTGATTAGGATCTGACTTCTAGTGACATGCACTCTTCCCCAGTGGGTCTGGCATGTTTCTGGATATTTTTTAATGATTACTCCTCTTCTGGTAGTTTATAATGTGACTAAAGTGATGGGAGATCAAGGTCCTAATATTTGTCCACCTCCTCCCTCCCCCTTCCACTCTTTGACTTCAGACATGTCTGTGTTAATGGTTTTTAGCCTTGCATCAACCACTCTTGTTTGCCTGTTTGTGTTGATTATATCCCATCCTGAGATTTAAAGTGCTATCTTTAGCTCCACTCACTAACCATTGCAGAAACATTATGGCATCATTATTTCTTGGGAATTGCCATCTTTATTTAACTATATATTTCATGATGTTTGGTGGAGGATGCTTTGTACAGATAGGTCTTTTAAAGAGGAAGATGAATTAGTTGTAATTGTTTTCTTTGAGACATGTGTTTAAGCTGTCTGTACACGTTTATGGGATGATTCTGCTTCCTTGTAATTGGGCTCATGTGACTGCAGGATGTCATGTGGCCAACAAGGGTCAACTATGTTTCCTTCTAGGAGAGCAAATGTAACCTGAGATGACTTATAGTAACTTGATCAATAGTTACAGTTGACATCATGACCTTTTTCGAGACAAAATGAATGTTTCTTAGCTTAGAAAAATAGTTCCTCTTCACACACTTGAAGTGCTACTATGACAAGGCAATATATGCCCTCTGTTATGCTATCATTTCTGAATTTGTCATCCTCAGAAATCCAGGATTTTTTCTGATATTCCAAGGGAAAAGTGGTAGGAAGATGAGCTCTGTCTGTGGAGGCCCTCTCAAAGATACCTAACTTTAAATTGCTTTCTTCTCCTCTGAGAAGACTCCTAGTGTAGCTCTCATACAGTAGTGTGAAAGCAAGAAAATGTATGGAATTATATGAATTTGTAAAGTATTTGGTACATGTAGTGCATTAATTTTTACTTTCCCTTTTCTTACTGCTTAATCCAGCTACCTTTAATATTTATGCATAGCACAAAATTCTTAAAGTTTTTTTGAATGTGCAAAGCAGTACAAAAGTTTTAACATTCTCATTGTAGTCACTCTACTGAAATCAATGGGAGTTAGTTACATTGAAATCAGGATTCAGTAAATAACTTTTCTTGAAGTAGTTGACTATTTTATTTTTCTTTCAAGAAAATTATATCTGCCTGTATTTGTTTATGTATCATATATGTTGCATGAATATGAGAAGGAAGACACGTGCAGCTGACACGTGATGCATTTTGCTTTTCTTTGAGTCCTGACTGTATTCTGAATAGCATCATCCTTCTGAATGCCTTAGGACTTCAAATTAATATGCAGTGAGAAGGCACTAGTATGTCCCTAGGGATCTATGTGGTTTATGTTGGTAATTCACTGTAGGAATACAAATTATAAGATCCTGTGTGACCTGCAGCTTTCTTCTGGGTGTGGTGCTTGACAGATTGTTACATGTTGGAAATCTTTTAGTAGGCCTCTTTCTACAATATTCTTTACAAAGTACTTTGTTTGTCATTTGAGTGAAGTGTTGTCACCATCCCTGCCTGGGATTTCCTTTATTCTCTTTCTTGGTGGAGACAGAGAAAGACAAATGGAAGACAAATTATGTGAATTCATGATTAAATTAATGTCTTTCTTTTCATGCCTTTAGTTTTTTTAGGAATAAGTTGTGAATGCTGATGTTGACATTCAGTGATTAGAAAACTTGAGTTACTTATGGTATCAGAGAAGGAAGTTTCATGACTACTTTTAAATCCCTTTTTCCTTAAAAGGTCTTTTTATTAGGACAGTATAATAAATTAAAGGTGTGTATCTTGCTCTCCTGTAGGAGGACTGTTAGAGGTAGTACATGAAACAAGAAATGAAGAGTAGAAACAAGTGGTACCAGAAAACACAGTGGGCAGTCTCCATCGATCCATGTCACCACACATTCTTGTTCCTATCACACACTGCATAATCAGAAGGGACGACACAAACCAAATCCTTTTTAGTCCATGGAGGTTACAGTGTCCCAGATGCAGTGCCAAGTGTCATTTTATGACTACAGGTTGCTGTGCTAAGGATATGCACCCATGCGTTATGCAGAAGTGACCTAGTAAGTATGCAAATGTCAAGGAAGGAATGATGATGCATTTATAAATTTTGCTTAGTTTTCTTTAAAAAAAAAGTACATATATATAAAATATATACCTAAGAGGGTGTGAACTGAGCATTGCATAACTTTAATTTCTTTATGTACAGGCACTTAAAATAGCAAATACTTGGCTTATCTGTGGCATCTTTTTCATCAGGTAAGTCAGCCTTGCAACATGTCTGTGCATAGTTACATATTGTTACTTGAGTTTTACACATGGATAGACAAACAGAATGGAAAAAGTAAATGAAATAAAATAGTTTTAAAAAATAAAATTTAATTTATTTACCTAGTATTCCATAACACATCATTTTTTGTTTGAGGACTAAGTGTACATCTTCGTACACAGTTGCTTTTCCTAACCACTGGAAATACATCCTCCCTACTAGCTTTTACATGTCAAAGTACAGTTAAGCAAGTATTCTAGTATAGACTTCTCCTCAAAAAGTAATAGTTTCTATAATTATTAGTAATCTATTACATTCTGCACTGCTTCTTACCCAAAGGATACCTTGTAATTAGAAAAATACAGTTTCTATATGTGCACATGGTATGTCACAAACAGGAGTAATACAGAGTGCAACACAGAAAGCAGATTAACAGCATAACTAGCAGATTGCATGAAGTAAGACCCTGAAAAGCAGTCTGGGGAAGTGAGAAGTGTCCAATTGTGTAGAAACTGCCAGGTAAATTCATTAAGTGCTAAGTTTATACAAACTGTTATTTTGGCTGAAATGTAGAAGTCAATACCAACATTTAATGAAAAAATTGTCAGCAAAAGGGATGTTTGTTTTATTAAAAGTACTTTTCTACTCGGATCTCAAAGCACCTTGGAAAAGAAGAAGTGCACCAGGAGTTGTGTATGAAGGCTCAGAACATGTCTGTGTCCCTTTGATGCTGCTGCAATAATTCTCAAGTTACTTAAGACTCAGTGTTTGCAGTTTCTTTCTGTTTCAAGTGCTTCTTATTTTTTTCATTTCTATCATATAAAGCAGTTTCCCTCAGGATGAGGGGAAGAAGGGAGAATGTATATTGTGTACATGATCACTGCTCTCAGTTATGAGCGTCATCTTCACTAACCAGTTTGGAGGAAGATAGTACCACACATGGGTTATGCCTTACTTAAGAGGATGAATTCTGTAATACCATCAGCCATGATGAGGGCTTTGTGTGTATTAATGTATAAATGTTAACATTTAGTTGCTATGTTAGTTTTTGTTCTTCGTTACTAGCAAATGATCAGACAGGAAAACCAGGCAAACCAATAAGATTTATTCAAGTTGGCCCCGTTTTTCCAGTTTTAATCAATGCCTTCATTTGTTAAAGGATACTGTTGTTTATTCTGCTCACATGAGGTGTAGTCTGAACTTCATCATAGTTTCAGCATAATGCGGGTTTCAAATTAATACTTCTGGTTTTAAACTGTTAAAATTCTAGAGTGTACTGTATGCAGACATACTAAGGTGCATCTCTCAAATACTTGGAGAGCAGAGTTGTTCCATTTTTATTCCTAGACGCTGCTTTTCATCTGGAATTTCTCAGTGTCCACTAGATCAGTTAACTAGAAATCCCCAAATTGTTTCTAAAATGTATTTCCAAAATAGATGCATGATGAGTTAGTAGCTTCTGTACCAGAACAGCATACCTGATTTTTAGTGGTTGTAGTTGTAGAAATGTGATAATCTATCTCTAAAATTGTGTAGCCTGTGGCCTGGCCACCATTATCTGCTGAAATGACCTGACTGTCCCAGGGTTGTACTGCTATGGGTGAGAGGTGGGTTCACTGCTAGGGGTGAGAGGTGGGATCTTCTTGTAACAAATTAGAATTTCTCTTGGACTTGAGCTAGAATGGCTTCTATGGCTGGTAAAAAAGGTAAAAATCCAAACAAAAATAAATTCAGTGACATTGATCTGCTGATTATCCATCCTCTGCTTTCCTCAGTCTCATGTGTTCCCTGTATGTCTGCTGTCGTCAGTGTTCCCTCATTGCAAAGGTTAATCTTTGTACTTAGTACCTGGGTTTAATCTGCATGGATGTGTCTATTGAAGCACACTTGGATTGACTGAAGGAAATACACTCCTTAGTGTATCAGTAACATGCCTGCAAATTGGGTGAGTTAAAGTATGTAAAGTTAAAACATAAAACCTAAACTTCTCTTTGCATTAAATGGCAAAATCTTAGAGCAGTTCCAAAACCGGTTTTCATGAAATCTGAAGATGGTAAAAAATATTTACACCTAGTTTATCTCAGATTTTTGCATTAAAAATTATGTTTTCAAAGCAGCACGTTCATTTCTAAAATGTCCTATATTTTGAAATATGCTAGGCCTGTTAATTTGTGTTGTTACTCTTTGTGAAAATTATTTACACCTAGTTTATCTGAGCTTTTTACATTAAAAATTATGTTTTCAAAGCAGCACAATAATTTATAAAATTTCCTGTACTTTAAAATATTACTAGGACTGGTAATTCATGTTGTTACTCTTTGTACGTACTCACATGTTTGGTGTGTGCTTAGAAAAACCAGATAAATTTTCTATACTGCTTCACCTTGTGCTTAAAAGCAATGGAATATTTGAGAGTCTTGCATGAAATACAAATAGTGTACATAAATGTAATTTCTGA
>VWZP01009909.1:0-42500 GCA_013396995.1 Dicaeum eximium | reverse complement strand
ATAATAGGACTTAGCAAGTTGAATTAGCTTAAGTTCAATATTTTTCTTCTGAAAACCACTGTAAAAGTCCATCAGTTGTTGCAGTATCACTCACCTTTTAGTTGTCTTGGAAGCTTTGGTTAAGAAAATATACAATAGTAAATGTATGTCTTGTCTCTACTTGAAGTTGGGTAAGTCTAATTTGACCCAGAACTTTTCTAACCAATAGGGGAAATGCTTTCATCTTTGTTAAGAGCTGACCCAATATTATTAATATGTAAAACACTATAAAATTAGTATTGAGAGAGGTTTGCATCTGCCTTCTGTGAGAACCCCACTTTGGAAACCAGGGAACTAGAGTTGGTACCATAAGCAGCTAAGAAATTTCAGCATGGATACTGTGCCTGTTCTAAACCCATGCAATGCAGGCTGGTCTGTTGTGCTCATAAGCCTGAATGGGCGAGTTAAATCACTGTTACCTTTAAACCAACACAAGAGGATTTCTGCTTACCTTTCACCAGTTTAGCTAAATCAAGTTATGTTAAAGCCCAAGGGCATTTCTGCCTAGTGCTCATTCAATTTGTGCTTACAGTGCAGCCAGGTAGATTTTTAATGTTAGTCAGGGTGTTAATTATGACAGTGAAGTGTCTTTGGGTTAAGGAGAAGAATGAATCTGGCTAAATGACCAAACATTTTGTGATGTCCTAATGCAGGGGCAAACTGCAAGTGAACTGGCTTCACTTAAATGTATAAATAAGCAAGTAGGTGTATTAAAAAAACCTCAAACATATAAAGCTTTTAGATCAAAATTCAGAGATTCAACAAATTTTCACCTTTTTTTCTCAATATGGCAAGGTGATAATTATTTATTGAAGGCAGGGTGAGAGATTTGGCTTCTCTTGAGGGAGCTCTGAGACTCATTGGTTAATATCTCATTTAAGCCTTGGAGATCAGATAAATTCACTAATAAACAAGGAAAAGATTTCTGGTTATCTCCTACAGCTATAGAAAATAACACAAACACCTTCTCATGTTGTGCATGCCGGTCAGTGTAACAAGGTCTGTTTGATTAAGCACCTGTGCTACTGCTGTCTACAAACAAAGAAAGCAGACAGCCTCCTTAAGCCAGGAAAGAAATTGAGATCAAATTAGTTTGCCTTCTTAAGACTGCTGCTTGGCCAATCAAGCTGTAATTTTCTTCCTTAAAGTAGTTACTTCAAGCTACAATAAAGGAAAACAATCCGGTTGGGTTTAGGAATGCAATTTAGAGGTGAAAGACTCCATGTAACATGTTGTTTAACCACATAGGCTACTTTGTTCATGAGTGGCTAATGTATCTCTATACTGTACAATGCAGGGATGTGTAGTAATTTATTAGGAATGCAGCCCGGCATAGTAATTCTGAACTGTTAGATCAGGTGTTGGAAGCAGTACAACTTCCATGCTACAATGTGTGGTCTATGTCCAGCTGCTTTATCCCCATGTAAAAGGACCTAGTAGTCTAGGAAAACTGCTGCAAGCAGGTGCAATAATTCAAAGATTTAGCTGAGTTTCATTTGGAGCTTGCTTGGGTGTTTCTCCAAAACTAGCTGTGAAAGATAGGCAAACACTGAATCCAAAGGAAAAATTTGGTGCCCTGATTGAGTAACTTGTTTGACATCTGTTCTTGAATTCAGGTTTTCCTGAGTCTGTCTAAAGCTGAATGCTTCTGTTACTGTATATCAAGGACCTGTTTTTTCCTAGTGACTTGACAAGTCCCTGAAGGGAGTGTTGAAATGTTAAGATCAATGTGGTTCTCACTCTGTAGTCAGTTAAGAGCGATCAACAACTTAAAATACAAATGTCATCATTCACTTGTTAGAATCTTCACAGAATCAAAAGAATCAGGATAAGCAGAACCTTCAGATAAACTTGGTGGTAGTGAAAGCAACAAGTGAAAATCTTTGGAGCTTTTCTGCTGCTACTGAAGGGACCTAACAATACACATGTGCGTGTCATGCCTCTTTCCCTTCTGCATGATAACCTCCACATAACCACAGATACGCTGGGAGAGAACAATTGGTTTCGTTCTTCTGACCCTTCCGTTGTTTATTTATTGTTCCATGCAGTGGTTTATATCTATTGCTTCTATGAAGTACAGTGAAAATTTAGGCAGTGAAAATTCTAGCGTATGGTTCAAGTAAGAATTTGAAAGAATAAACAGTGCTTGTTGTAAAAAAAAAAAAAAAAAGGAAAAAAAAAAAAGGTTGGTTTCTAGATTGTGAAAGAAAAAAAAACCTGATTTCTTTAATCTTGCTGTGATGTGGTTGACCGGTGTGCAAATTACAGTGGTGTGAAGCCTGGTCCATTGGGTACATGCATGTTGACGTAATGAAACGAGCTCACAGAGCACTGAAGAGCAAGCTCCTTCTGCCTGCCCAGTTGGGCCAATTGATGCAGTTACAGTGATTTCACCTCCCCATGGAGTGGTGTACAGTCCTCAGGAGTTCTGCTTAGGAGGGAGATGCTGGAGTGGTTTACACCTCAGTAATGCCTCCAAAATGCAGGAGAGGACTGAATAGGGAATATATGTACTGGGGTTTGTGTGTCTGTGTGATTTTTCTGCTGCAAACTTCACTACAGTAGTGGCTGCAGTTACCGCCAGGCAAGTGCAAATTAGTTCAGATAGACCTTAAACAAGACTGTCATTAAAAGAGATACAGAGAAGTTACTGAAGGCTTTCCCAACACTGTATTATACATCTAAAGTGGCAATTAAACACATGAATGCAATAGAGAGGTTAATTGAAAAATACATGGAAGAGCATAATGATATGATTAGCCAAGAATCTATGGGGTTCTGAAGTGTTCTGGCAAGTAGAGACCTGGCTTTGGAATTACCTTCACCTGATCAGGTCACTTCTAACACTGTTATTTCATTTTTTTACGTGGTCTGCTCTTTGCAGAACATCTTTTGGCACATCCAGAGTACAATTCACTGCAGTTATTTTCTTCTGCCACTTCTAAAATTTACCATGCTATCACAGAATAATTTCTGTATTTCACTTCATGTAAAGCACTATTTCACAAACAACATATTTAAAGTATATGATGAAAAAAGAGATGATTTTTAACTTGTTAAACTATTTCATTTATATGGTGCAATGTGTGCTTGTGGAGGGGTCACAGGACATGTAAAATCATCATGCTGTGAGAAATAAAATTCAACTGGCAAATTGTACTAGAAAAGTTTTAAAACTGTGTTCACCCATCAGCAGGCAGCACTGAAAAGCTGTTTCTATTTACAAGATTCTTTCATGTGTCTGTCTGATCTGCAGAGAAATCACTATGCCTGCAACATTATCATGAGTCAGTATTAACAGTTACAGTTGTGTATTTGCAACACCGATGAATTCTTAGGTGATGATATACTAAAGGTAACACTATACAGTTTAGTGGACAATGCCTTTATACAGGTGCCTCAGTTTTTATAAGGTTTCATTTGGAGGTATGAGATTGGAGGTACGGTCTGGTAGTCTTGTAATAAGATAGGGTTTTGCTTTTTTTCAAACCTAGCTGTTAAAAAGTATTCATGTAATGACAAATGTTTTGAAACTGTGATGCTTGAAAAGGGGGAGGAAATAACTAATGGACTTTAAATTGAGATTAACACATGTGTATTTGTATGACTTTAGTCACTTATTTACATATCAGATACGGATTCAGACTTAGTCTGAATGTGACTTAGTATGTGTGAATGAATCCACATATAGAAGATTGTATTACAGCTATGCTATTCTCTGTAGCTTATTTTGGGCACTGAGAAATACACAGAGCTATGCTACCATTCTCTGAAGTTAGGCTGCCATACCTGTTGACTCAAATATAAATTTCTGGTCACTTTCCTGATTTCAGATATTTGATACTAGTCAGCTCTTCTAAAATCTAGTAATTGGAAAGTTATGCAGTAACCTTCATGTCAGCCTCCCATTTCTAGGGGATTGATCCTTGAGGAAACAATGAAGTTATTAGACAGTGAAATGTGCAAATTTACTTCAGTCAGTCAGTATGTAAGAAAAGCATATCTCTTTCTGAAGAGAAACTGGGTGCTGGGGTCTGAGGCAGTATAGGTCTGAGGCAGAAAACAATGCAAAAAGCCCCAAGATTTAGGCCAGAACTTGTGGTCTGGGTATGATACTTCAATAAGGAAACATGACAAACTTAGGGCAATCCTGCATGTTCTTGGGTTTAATATTAAAAATCTGCATCCTATTCTTCTCATTTGTATTGCCTCTTTGTTTCAAGTGTGTCTTCCCATATTTCTGAATCACAGAGAGGTAATGGTTTTCATTTTGCTTCAGTCTGAAAATAATCAAGGGAAGCAACCACCTTTACAAAAGATAGTCTTTTATTGGGATATTAATTAACCATAGAGAAATGGCAGCCGTTGACTCTGCTGGCAGGCGGTGGCCATTTTACACAGGGCGTAACCTGAAACCTGACTCCTTTTTGCATGACTAGCAAAAAACATTTCTGAGTACATGTAGGTGTGATAAAATCATTAGGTAGGGTTCTTATAAATATGATTATAAATGGATCTCTGTTTCTTTTCTGCAGTGGAATGATCTAGTATTTGAGGAAGAACAGGCTGGATATCCTAAGCTGAATTCTTCCTGTCTATTCTATTCTCTCTATTCTCTCTATTCCATTTTCTTGTTCTTTCTCCCATGTCATTCTAAGTGAGTCTTGTAGTTCTTTTAGAGTGGTGTTCTTCTAGCCTTGTATTTGTGTGTGCATATTTTCATGAAAGACTGTATATACGTTGGAAAATCAGTGCCAGTAGCAAAGGTTGTGGGTTTGTGTGTGTTCACTTACATATATACTTATGTCATAAATGACCAAGTTTTACATGTGGATAATGCTGATTTAGACTAAAAACCTGCGATGAAATATCTGCAACATCTCTTTTTTTTTTTTTAATGTTGCCTGCCAAATGGCGAATGATAATTGCCTAATAGTCTATATTATTTATCACTGCCTGAAAAACTGCTGTAATCCACGGAGCCATTATAATGGAAAAATTAAGGTTAATACAAACTATGTTGCTTCTTACCATAAAAAAAAAGTAGATATCTATGTCTAAGTTAATTAATCTGTAAGTTGTTTAGTTTCACTAAATATGATTTTTGTCTCCTTTGATGGTATGATCCTGGTTTTACTTTTCACTAGTGGAAAATTATGTAGGACTTGATTTTTGTTCATGATATACATGAAAATCCTATGTCTGTATTGAATGTTGGAAAATTGAAACTATAAAGCAGTCCACAGCAATGCAGTAATATTTCTGTTGCTAAATTTATTTTTGTTTTCTGATGTGGTTTTCTCATCTACTACTTTGATGTAAGAAGGATTCTCTGTGGAAGAGTCGGATGAATGATTCTGGGGCTCTCGTTAGTTTTAATCCTTGAAAATTATCTACCTAACTAAAATTATATTTGCTTACAACACTGTAAAGCAGGAAGTATGTAATAAAGATAACAGTATGTTATAACTGGCAGTCCACAACCTTACTGAGTGACAAAATTGCCAATATTTGATATTGTTAGTGACATTTCTGAGTTTTTCTCTTTTGGTAGACAGATGTTGTGGGCAAAAAAGAAAAATCAGTTTCAATTTGTGGAATTTTACTTAGTTTATGGTCAATTATCATAAGCTTTTAATTATTGAGTCTGATACTAAAAATAATGACAGGAATTTAAAGAAACACTTAGATAAACATGCCTCAGCTTCCCTCTGCTCCCCTCTTGCTGGTCCCCAGCCTCCTCACTCTACACCACAGTCAGTGTCTTGGGCAAGGCAATGGCAAAACAGGAGGCTGGGTTTATTTTGTAATGGTTTCTTTGCTTCATCTCTTCCTCGCTTCCTACACAGCTGCTCAGGCTGCAGTCCTCTCACAGGTCGGCCTCCTCCTGTGTCTCCGCTCTGTCTCTACTCAGACACTTTTCGTGCCAGCGCTAGTTTGGTGCCTCTGCCCACCCCTGGGTCAGGAGTCTCTTTCCTCTAGCCAGGCCCCTGTGTCTCTTTGCTCCCACCCTGTCCAATTGTCTCTTCCATGTCTTCTCTGAAGGAGACAGAGGCACCACATGCACTCTGGTAGGCACAGTTTGGCATGCGATGGTGGGTCCCTTCTTGTCCAGCTGAGACTGGCTCAGCAAAGCCCCTGACCCTGTTCAGCACAGGGTGCCCCAGACTCCCAGGCTCACCTCTGATGCTGGCCAGATGTGCACAGTGCAGTGGATAAATGCCAGAAGGATGGTAAAAGTCAGGCTGCTCATGAGCACACTGCATTATGAAGAAACATTCTTCTGTATCTTATTCGCTCTTCATCTCTGAATGAAAAGCTGTGTCACTAAGACTGTATAAACATCTGGAATGTATTCTTGTTTTCGGTGTTCTTTTTAGAAAAAATAATAAATGGAATGTATTTTTAATTTGTCTCTTATCTTCTTCAAAACTACCCAATTTCGAATTTTCCTCCTTTTTTCTTTGTAAAAACTTGTCTGTTTGTCTGTTTTCCTGTCTGTAACTCTCATGTTCCCTTTTTTGTTTTCAGTAGAATTTGATACATACCAAACATAAACCAGTTGTTTTAAAAATAGTTAAGTGTTTTTTCTCCTGTCAGAAGATCTTAATGCACTCAATTTTTTGAATGTGGTGATTGTACCTTCCTTTCATCTGAAATCCTAGGGAAACAAAGGAGTGTTTTCATTTGTCTTCTTCATACAATCACCTAATTGGGGTTTATCAGAATATTTGGTACTGAAACCACTGATGGATAATACTAGTAATTGAGCTGTACTGTGCTCTTGTCTGTGCCTCATCCTCTCACTTTGTCCTCCTTTGTTGTTATCTGCATTACCATGTCTTCCACTGTTCTGTATCCATTTCCTCTTACCTCCACTATCCGCTTTACTTTCTTTCATTATTATTGCTCTTTGCATTGGCTCCTCCCTTGCTTCCTTTGGAGCTTAGTGTCACCTTGCAAACCCCTCCAGTGGACTATTGGCTGCTTCTCTCATCTCAGTGAAATGACAAAATGTGGTGCTTCCAAGTAAGCATGGCAGTCTTCTGATGGTAAAGATAGCTGTTGGCGCTGGCAAAGTGAACAGAGCTTTGTATAATCACCTGCCTCCATTTCCTTTTAAAAAGTGGGAAATAGAATGTGGAATAGCTTATTTTCGTAGAGGTTCCCTAGAGATGTCATTACAGCCTTCTGGTGCGATTCATAGAAAATTTCTGAACAACCTTCACATGTACAAATCATGAATTGCTCTTTGGACAGATGTGTCCTGAAAAACTTCCTTTGTCTTTCAATAGATTTAGTTTTGTATTAAATGTCTTTTCTAATTATTCAGAAATGGAAATTTCAGAAATGGAAAATTTCTGAAATATTTTGAAATTTTGCAATGGAAATCAAGTTGATTTAGAGAACACACCGTCATCAATCAAAAAAATTTTAGAATTGGTATTTTAATACTAAAGTAATAACAGACATCTTTAAAATATGGCTAAATTGGCTTCAGTGTGTGTACTGTGGAACCTCAGTGGTCACTTTTTCTTCAAAAAAAATGGCAGCAGTGATAACTTCCCCTTTTCAGAAGGCTGTTCTTTTGCTCACTTTATCATCTGAACATAGAGGTTATTCTTTCTTACTGACTGATCAACCTACCAGTGTTTTTTTTTTAAATCTACTAAAATTTATATACATGTGCTCCTTTAAGTCTATTCCTGTATTACTTTACTTATCCTTTCAGAAACCATACTAAATTTCATTATTGAGGCATTTCCAATAAACATGCTTTGGTATGAAATAGTCATGTCTTTTTTACATGTAATATCTTGTATCCAGATATCCCCTCTACCTGCAGATGGAGTTGAAATTATATCTCTTACTAAAAACTGATCACATTATAGGCTACTTGCAGTTGACTGATCTTTGTCTGATTGAGGTGAAATACCAAATAAGAGACAGAGGGGATGATCAGTTCTCAGTACATGCTGCACAAGATTATTCCAATATGAAATGTATGTTAATTTACATTTGTCCGTACTAACTTGTAGTGAGCTGTAAAAACAGCATTTTGCTAGTTAATTGATCTGGGAGGCAGGTATCAGCTTCATATTTCCTAGTATTTTCTTCACAGTTCCTGGAGAGAATGATGCCTGTGAAGGAAATGTTTAATCCTGCCATCAACCTTGCATCATCCTGTATCTAAGCATCTGTTTTATACTTTAATGTGTTCTTTTTATCCTTTACTGTCTTCTTTCCTTTTATGTATTTGTAGAAAGCCTTATTATTCTTCACTATATTGCTTGCTGTCCCCTCTGATACTCTGCTTTTCTCCTGTGCAATTTTCTTTTTTCACTCCATCTAGCTCCCAACATATATTTTTGCTTTAAATCATTTCTTCTTGATGGTTTTAGTTGCATCTACACTGCATTTTTCATCAATATTTCTTCCATCGCCTCTTTACTTCTGCCATTTAGTCATCTAGGGATTTTTGTCCCCTTAAAAAGGATGCTGTTCCATTAGACATTTGTTAGTACATCTTTGAAACAAATCAATTCTTTTTCCACACATTGTTCCTTTAAAGTTAATTCTTGACGTTTGTCACCTGCTATTTCTTTTGTCCTTAGAAACCTGTGATTTAAAAATTTCTCACTGCTTTGTTACCCTTTACATTCTTCTTCGCTTGAATTATGATGTAAGAATTGAATGTATTCTGTAGAGTTGTGTTTTCTTCCCTAATGTGTGGAACAGCAGATTGCAAGAGCAATCCTGTAGTCTGAGGAAGTTCACTGCAAATACAGGAGGAGTGTAAGCTAACAGAGACTTGTCAGCCTTCTGATGCTGGGGCTGTCCTGGACCATTATGGCCTTTAGTGTGATGTGATGATATATTAGTTTATGCTGGCCTCTAGCCATCCATGACAACACTTATATTTCCTGAAACACCCCTCCTATGCTTGAGGCTTTGAAGAGCATGGCACAAAAGTGCCATGAGCTGATTCTGTGATAGTTGTGGAAATTCCTTGTTATGCAGAGGGAATTTCCAGTGATCCATTAAACCGCTTTTATGTTTTTTAAGCTGGACTGATGCTTACTTAATTTAGAATTGATTTTTGCATACATTTTATATGCTGCCTACTGTACTGGGACTGTGATTGAGGACTTTAAATGATACAGTAATATAAATAGAAATGGGATCATGACAAGACATGAGATTTGGGCAAACTACTTCTGTAGGACATTTTTTATACGAGCTTGCTAATGGGCAACTCAGGAGAAAATTGTCACCTTAATGGCATTATAATAAAACTAAGTTCTTATGTTTTTAAGCCTCCTATGTGAATTAAACTAATTCTTGATGTTTCTCTACTGAAATCAGTAGAGTTGGTATATTACCAGCTGTTTCAGAAAAGTAAAAATAGTACTGTAGGGAAAGTGTGAGGTGTTCTTTTTTTCTTCAGTGAGAGACAATGCTTTCCTCTGAAAACATTATCTTGATATTTAGAATGTTGATAGTGTGACATAAATTTCACTACCATGAATCTTTTTGTGTATATCTGTACCTAAATGCGTGTTTAATGTGAGATTATAGTGTATCCAACAAAGTGATTTACTGTGGGAACCTGAAAAAGCAATTGTAAATGTAAGGTTCTGTTCACATGTAATATGCTAGGTATTACATCCATAACCCACTGTATACTTACAAATCAATAAAAAAATTATACCATATAGTATATCTTCTCCTGCATTGTATACAGCAATAGCAAATTTGGTCTACTAAGTTCCTTGAGTAGTGTTAAGTGACACAACGTTTTGTGCGACCAGTACTTACTGTAGCTACACAGACCTGAACTTTGTCTGCCACTACAGTACATGTCTTTGCGCTTTATAGATTGTGATCCCTGCAAAGATTCATAGGGAAATCACTGCATGCATAATTCCTTTTGAAAATACAGATCTTACTGTAAATCTTACTTCTTGTCCAAAAGCAGTATGAAGCATATAGTAGGAATCTCATCTTTTGAAAGACAGATCAGCAAAAATTCAGTTTAAACAATATATGTGCTTTGATAGAGAGAAGAGGTTCAATGAAAGTGACACTTTTTGATTTAAGGAAGGCTCTGAGAGTGATCTGACTGTTCAATGAAAAGAATATGTCATATGTCAGGTCTGAAAGATCTAGATAAATTACTGTTTTACAAGCCATGCAGAAGTAGATGGACCTTTTTAGTCAGTCATTGGTATTATTCTTCCTGCATCATAATATTTGAATTTGATGTTGCTTTCAGGGGACACTGAAGGCAAATTACAGCCATAATTTTTTTGCCTGCCTGAGGTTCTGTGGTACCATGTTCTCTGTTCAGATAATTCACATGCCCTGTGGATCCTTTTTCTTCCTTGATGAGCCATAATTATGAAAAGTGAGTACTACTTGACAAGAATTTCTGGGTTTTGATACCACTGTTACTTTTACCCCAGTAGGACAGCTCATCCAAAGTGGCAGTGAAGACATTTGAGGCTAAACTTTGTACTGTATGAAATGCAGTATGTAATGCATCTCAGTCATGCATTGCATGAATGAAGATACATCTTAGCAAGCCAACTCCTTCCCTGCCAGTTGCCCAGGTCTGAAGACCTGGTTTATTCTGGAAAAGAAAAGGACATAGGCATAGACAGAAGATTTCATCTTCACCAGTATATAGCTGAAGGTATTACATGCCTTCTTATTCTGTTTATAAATCCTCATGAACCTCTTAAAGCTGTTGTTTGCAGACCTGATGAAGAATCACTGACTGGCTGAGGTTGGAAGGGACCTCTGGAGGTCTTTTGGCCCAATGCCTCTGCTAAGAGCAGGGCCAACATAGAGCAGGTTGTTTGGGACTATTCATGAAAATGACATTGATTTGCTACATGAAGTCTCCCATTCAAAAGTAATTTTATTCAGATACTGAATATCACTGTTATTCAGCAGATAAAGGATTTAAAAAACCACAAAAGTCCTAGTTGGCATATGGTCTGTGAAAGAAAAATCTAAATATTATACAATATTTAAGCCAGCTCTGCACCGTATGATCTAAGAGTTCTTAAGAGGACAAAAATAACTGTTTGGAACTAAGAAGGTTAACTTCCCAGCTACTTTAGAATTCTTACAGTTCTTCATAGTAATGAAGCTTCAGCCCTTTATAATAGTGCAACTCTCTGTCGTGGTATTCCATGTCAAGATAGCTTCACAGCTAATGGATATCTTGCAGTAGCAAGTTGTCTTCAAACTAAGAATCTCTCTTAATGATATAGCAGTTGCTCTGGTTCAACAAGTTTCACAGCATTGCCTTTCAAATCCATTACTACTTTATCTCTGTCTGTCAAGATCTATTTTTGTCTTGCCATCATTTCACAAGGATTGCTTTCTGAGTAAGGCAGCTATCAATGCAATTTATAGTAACAATTCTTTTGTTGATATCATTCTATGATGATAAAATGTTTCCTTGAAAGTGTGATTTTCTTTTTTCCATTTCATTTTCAAATTTTCTTTTTTCAAGTTTCCTTCCTATGCATGAAGATATTCCATGCTGTATAAAACCTGCAGCAGATCTGGCTTTTTAAAATAGTGTTCGAGATGTTTAGTGACTTGTCTGTGCCTAAAGTTTATTTTGATTAGTGAAGCGTGAAATAGGAGTAGTGATCTATTTTACTTAAGTTAATAATGTATGTTATTAGAAGAAGGTATTTCAGATTGACTTCCCATTCCTAGAGCAAGCATCATCATGGAAGGGTCTGAACCATTCAAGAACAGTTTTTCCACAACTGCTGTCCTTGAATTTTTATTCCCAAATAGCTGAATGTGTAGACAAGCTCTTAGTTAAAAAGTCAGTCTTTTTGCTGTTAGCCATTCTCCTGAAGTGTTTATGTGTCTGGGGGACATAATGTATATGGGTAGGTAGCTGAGATGGTGAAGTACATAAGACATCAGCTAAATCAGATGGAAAGAAAATAAAACTATTTTCAATGGCACCACTCTGAGAAAAAGAAGTCCACTGCTCTGTAAAGGAGACACCTGCTCTTTAAGGACTGTTTATCAAGCACAACAGTATAGAGTTCTTGTTCAGTGCTGATGGATTCTTTGGAAAAAGATAGAGTATATATGTTGAAAAAGTATATTCCTTTTAGTTTTTTTTTTGTTTGTTTGTTCATTTGCCTTTTCCCTGAGCGTGCCCCATTTACTTCTTATATCATCTTTAAAAAAAAAAAAAGAAATACCGTTCTCCATTTCTGTTAATATATGGGTTAATTAATATCCATAATGAGTTAATTTCTGTCAATGACAACATGCAGAAATGTGACTGGCAGCAAATCATTCCTTCCTGTCTTGGAGCTTCACTGCACATAATCTAAACTGGCCTGGAACCTGAATGTGAACTGATTTGTGTAGTTATGTTGGAATGAAACAGCAATAAATAATGAAATATTGTCAAATTCTGTAAGTTCAGAGTAAAAATCCACTTTTTGTTGTCCATAGTATGCTTTTCATATTTTTTTGTGTATGCTGCAAAGTCTAGTTGTTTCCTGGGTTTTTGAGAAGAAGAAAAGTTGAGCCTTTAAGTGCTAAATTAATTTGATTATGTTATCCTCCAGTTTCTCAAAGGAACAGGTAGAAGCCAATGAAAATCAGACTGGCTACACTGGTGTTAGAACAACTCTGTTAATTTACAAATCTACAACAATGTCTAAAATATGGCTTGAAGTTGTTCTTGTTTGGTGATCCTGCTTTGTTAAAAGGCTTACAAACCTTATAGTCTGGCTTGGACTCCAGTTAAGTTTGTGTAGTTTTGCTGTTTTGTAAAATGATCAGAATTTATTTAGGCCTGAAAAGTAATTCACATTTGAACTGCATAGAACTTTGAATCTGTTTTTTAGGAAGCATTGGTTCAGAAAATTCCTTCTCTTTCTCTGGAGACTTGTGTTTCTCTCCTTGTAGTTTTCAAAGCACCAGATTTTTCTAAATGGGTATTCATGCCTTCATTAACAAAAAAAAAAAAAGTCAGATTTTTAAAATACTTACTTTTTTATATTTAATACAGATTTTTAAAATACTTTAAATTGCAAGAAAATAGTTCTTTGATATCTAAGATCTTCTGTATTTTCATATATATATACTTAGAAAATATACCAGAAAGAAGCACATGGAGAAGCTTTGCCAGCTGAAGACTGGCATCTGCTCTTTTAAGATGAGTTAAAAAATATCTGGATACCAAAGTGTAGACCTTCAATAAGATTTTGGCTAACTTCAGGAAGCAATGCTTCTTGAAATCTCACAGATTTTACCATGTGGACAGCAGCAACAGTGCAGCTCAAAGTCCCATCAGCTGGTCTGTAAATTGCTGTCTATAATGTAATGAGTTTAATGCATAGATAAACTCAGTTTGATGTTAATTTTTCAGACATTCTTGTACCCAAGAGCAACTTATATTTCATTTTCACTAATGAAATCTTTGGTTATTAATTTGAATTTGAATCTAATGCATTGACGTTCATAATTTTAACATGTTGATTGGCTTGATTGTATGATTGCTTTGTGGGAAAGGAGGAGGTTTTGCAATTATGTTTGTATTTGGATTTAATTTGTATGGTAAGTGAAGTATGAGACCTATAGAGAGCAATGTGAAGAATGTTTTATTTACTCTTTATGAGTATGTACATCCAAATTTGATCTTTGTAAAACAAGTTCAGAAAATAAGACATAACTTGATATTATTAGTCTCCCTTAATAGCATTTTCTATCTGGTTATTTGCTAGTTCTATACTTAAATCATTTCATTAAGTATTACTTGATTTCTGGCTTTATTTTTCTTTCCTGTGATGCATTTATTACATATAATTGTTTTGTTTTACTTATGTATTATCAGTGTCCTATTCATGTGAAAGACTACACATTTTACATTTTTTGGGTTGTGTTTGCTGAAAAGAATGTATTTTCTTCTGAGAATCCATAGAAACGACATAATAATTTAGCTTTTCTGTGTGGACAGATGTGACGTATTCTTTCAATCTGTTGATGTTTTGTATTCTTTCTTTTTTTCCTGTGGTGCCAAAGCAGTGCTTTAGAGCTAGGAGTCATAAGATGCCATAACAGACAGGTTCTAGCTGTTCATAAATAGTGCCTTTCACTACCAATTGTAATAAAAGAAAAATGTGATGCTTCAGCCATATCAGAGGCAGACTTTTATTTCTAAGAATTACAACTCTGGACAGATACCTTCTGTCTCTGTAGGCAGAAGAGGTTACTTGTTTCCCCACCATTTTGCTAGCAGAAAAATTTGAATGCTGTCACATTTATTTCAGGCAAGATTATCCAGTTAATCTGGCTGTTGGGGGTAGAGCCATTATGCTTTTATTTGTTTTATGTGAATGGAAAACAGCCTTAGACTCTATTTCAGGAGCAGAGTAACCTCCCTTTCGGAGCTGATGGCATCATTCTGGAAGGGGATATCAGTGTATAACCTAAGATTACTTTCTTTCCAGTTACACATGAGGAAATCTGAAGGAAACCGGAAAATTATATCTTAATTCATTAAGACATTTCTGAAGAACTTCTATTTAGGTACATATGATAATTGTAGAGGAATTAAAGTGGTATTTAACATGGGACCTTTATATTCTCAATAACCTTAGAAAGTTTTTGTTCCCATGACTGCAGACCAAATCATGCTCGGTTTCTTGCCGTAGTGTGGCAATGAAGGAAGGAGGAGGGAAGGAAGGAACCACCCCATAATGTATGTGAAAGTTTGCTAATCAGTGTTGTATGACTAATTGGATGTTGGTGTATGTGCATTTTTTAAATGTAAGGTTGTACCGATTTGGCTGAAGTAAAGTTGATAGTCTTCACAATGGCTAGTATGAGGCTGTGTTTTGGATTTGTGCTGAACACAGGGAGATGGAGATGATTTTGTTATTGCTGAGCAGGGCTTACACACAGCCAAGGCCTTTTCTGCTTTTTGTACTCCATGCTGGGAGGAAGCTGAGGGTACTTGGGATGCTGGGAGGAGACAGAGCAGGGACAGGTGACCCAAGGTGACCAAAGGGTAATCAGACCCATGATGCATGATATATTGCATCATCCTCAGTGTATGAAGTGGGGGAAAAAGGAGGAAGGGTGGACATTGGTAGTGGTGTCTTTTGTCTTCCCAAGTCACTGTCACCTGTGACGGAGCTCTGTTCTCCTGGAGATGGCTGAACACCTGCCTGCCCATGGGAAGCTGTGAATTAATTCCTTGTGTTGTTAGGCTTGTGTGCAAGCTTTTGCTCTGCACATTAAACCGTCTTTATCATAACCCATGAGTTTTCTACCTTTTACCCTTCTGATTTTCTTCCCAGTTGTGCTAGTGGGGGAGTGAGGAAGCAGCTGTATGGTCTTGGTTGATGGCTCAGGTTAAACCAGGACAAAATTGAAGCAGGTTTCAAGTCATACAGGACCTAGCTGAAATGGTTTAATTAAAGACCAAGTAAAATTATGGTGGAAATCTTAGAGAAACTTAAGAGTGGCCTCTTAGAGTAGGGACTAACTTGCTTTGGCAAAGAAACAGCATTTGTGTTGTCTAGTGTAGCAAATTTGATACTCACTTTTCAGTGTTTCCATGTAATTTTTGGAAGACTTACAGTTTACTAGGATTCTCTGAGAAGAATTGTATTGCAAGTAGAATTTGATTATTTACTATATAAGTATGATGAAAAGGAGTGGAGGGATTACTTAAGCAGAATTTAGTCTGTAGTATCAACCTACTGCAGAAACCATTTTGCTACAGGTCCTTAAAGCCCCATCATCTGTTGAGGGGTGAAGCAGTACTTCATGACACCTCTGGAGTGGAAGATATATTTTTCTTCCAGATAAAATTATAGCAAATGAGTTACAGGAGTTCAGCCTAGGAAGATCAGCAATCTTAACATGTCTGTTGGTCATGATGAAAGTGGAAATCTGGCTGAAGCTGCTAAAGTGAAATGCTGTGTAAAAGTGAGGCTTAGCTCTTTTATGTTAACTTGGTCAAGAAGATCACTCTGATGTTTTCATTTACAAATCTAACCTAAAGCACCATAAGATACACCATAAGATACACCTGCTTGCCAGGTGAGTGAATGTATCAGTATGGAAAAATATATATTAGGAGAAGGGCATGCAATCTTGATGTAAAAATGGCACAATACTGGAAGAACATATAGGTACATAGAAAATGCAGACAGAAGGCTAGAAAGATTCAATTACAATCCACAGGATGCATAATACTTGCAGAAAATTTCATCAGTGGGTTGTTTTCTATTTCTGAAAATATTTGTCCCACGTGTATAATGTAATATGTCTGTTGGCCAAATTTGCCTCTCAGATAGTATTCACACTTCAAGGAAACTTCAAGGTATTTGAGGAAAGAATTCAGCCCAAAATATTCTTCAATTTCATAAATCTCTTCTATAGATTAGTCTGGTGACTCAGGAGAGGAAATGAAAGGTTAATTACACTGCAGTGTTGTTGTTTTAGGACAACTCTGCCTCTACCTGTTGTATTGTTCAGTCATCTTACACATAATACCATTTTCAGAAACTTATCAACAGTTTATATATACATGACAGTTTATATATATATGACACTTCTGTATTACTCAGCAGAAAATTATTTTAAATGGCTTCTTCATTTGTTCAATGACATACACTTTCTTGATGTACATTTAATCCTCATGTTTCAGTTTTCTAGCTACAAAACAGGGTGGATAAGACCTTTTTTCCCCTCCTTCCTGTGTCTCATCTGTCTATACAGGTTGCCCTTGACAAGAAGACTTTCCTTTGTTCTGTGTGTGAAATCTGGAAACATTAGGGTTCCTTCCTTGATATTTCTAGGTACCTGCCACTTCTCTGAAAGCATATAGAGTCTCCCAGTTATTACTTAGAAGAGAGCTTTCTGTATGTTAGCTTCACATTTGGCATTTAAAAATAATTTTTTTCTCCCTCATTGGTTTCCCCCCACTCTTCTTCTGTGTTCAGCTGGTAACACAAATGTATTGAGTGCTAAATCAAATATAAGGTGTATATTTTTTGATCTGTTAGTAAAATAATAGTCAGGTCTTTCACATGCCATACTGTAACTTTCTGTTACTTGTGCTTGGTGTTTGGGGCCTTCAACTGGAGGTGGCAGTGACATTTTTCTTAGATGAATAAAAGGGTAAGACCACTAAAAAGTTAAAATGTAAAAAGGCTTCTTGCTTATAGTCTGTTTGACATGAGGTTCATGAAAGGTGAGAATAAAGCACATTAATTAGTGGCTAATAAGTAAACCACTGACTTGATAGATAGGAACTCTGAGACTTCATCAAACTACCCTCACAAAATCTCTTACAAAGGGACTAATTTAGAGGGCTGTAAACAGTAACAAAGTATTTGTGTAATTACTGTTGAGAAAAGTCCCTTGTTCTTTGCTGCTGTCATTGAGAGTAGTGATTCATAATCTTTTAGGAAGACTTGTTTTTGTTTTCTTTTTTCATAGCAAAGTTTTTTGCTCTCTGATGACATCACATGTGTGGTCCTTTTCTACTGTCAGCAATTAAACGGTGGTCTCAACTGAGCAAAAAGGCTTTGTGACACAGGGAACATTTGCCTGAAATGCTCCCATGTGAGCCATGGGCTTGGTTACATGCTGAACGGGTGAAAAACACATGACTTTTGTTAGAATGACAGACAAGCAGCAGAAGCAGTTTAACCCAAATCCTTTTGTAGATATTGGAAAGTCATAAGCCTAGAGATGACACTGGCACATTCAACATGCTGTGTGATCTGGGACTCTGTTGCTTGTATCACTGTGTGAATGTGTGTACAGTGTAAACATTTTATGAAGTGCAGTTTCTGATCCATCGGTCTGTCTGGGCAAGAATGTCCCTTGATACTAAAAAGAACAGCAATCAGGACAGAATTGGTCAATGCGGCATGTCTAATGGTAGGAAGATATTTGAAAGACTCACTACAGACACAATAGGCTCTCTAAATAGCCTCTTTGCACCCGGAGTCTTATTGCAAACAGGTTCATTAAGGAGAGACATTCTGACACACAGCATCACAGTAATGAAAGTAGCTCTGTTTTTCTAATATTGTGTCTTGCCACTTCAGTTATGCTGCTGGTACAAGATTTCCCTTGTGTTGTTGTATATTTCTCTAGAAAAAGAATCACTCTTCATAGAATATACAATTATTTTGTACAGGAATATATAACTCATACCTAAGAATCTGTCCTTCCTGTTTATGTGCACTAGTGCAAAAATAATTGGCAATCACGTCTTCAAAACCAAAAATGCTTTTACCTTTGATTTGAAAGGCTTATATATGTTAAAATGGTTATAACACAAAAAGTATCTATACATACAGTCGTAATATACTTTCATGAATATACAAAATCAGATAAAATGTTGTTCATGACCACTTATAAAATGAATATTAGTAAACTTTTTTCCCCGTGAGGTACCATGGTTTGTCTTGCTTCTTTCCTTTAGGCACTGAAGTATAAGTTCATAGGGAGGAAAATCAAAAGGTTATAGTTTATCCTACTTTACATATAACTGGTGTGTGACTTAAGGTGTTGGATTGCCGTAATGTATACTTTGAACATTATGACCATGGGGGGAAAAAAGGTAATATTGGTTTAAAAGTGGATATGGAAAATTTAATGTGCTCAAGTGGGAACAATGGCATATTAAAAAAAAAAAATTCATGACACAGATCTAATAATTCACTTGCCCCTGTAGGAATGGGATATCGGCTCTGATGCTGCTTGGTAGTTTATTTTTATATACGCTCCTGGTCCCTGCTGTATATCCTTCGTATGGGTTCCAGAGAAAAGAAAGAAAATAACCTGTAGGGAAATCAGCTTAGAAACCTTTCATTAAATACATTGTGTTTCATATCATGTCGTTCACAAAATCTCCAAGAAAGATAGAAAGTGTTATCAGACTGCATGTGTAAAATACTATATTTGAATACTATAATTTGCTGTAAGATTAAGGACCAAGGGTATAGACATATTCATTATTTCATTATTCACTTATGCTTGATAGATAATGCTTCAGGGGTTCTTTTCATTCTTCCTTGCCTAGCACAGATACGCAGTTTTAACTTCTTATTTGATGCTGCAGAAAACATTCCTGTTCCCCTAAGCTTTACTGTCCTTCTTGTTTGCTTTTTAGTGGTGTGATTATTACTCTTTTGGAGGGGTATTATATTGCTTTTAAGTTTGTTTGTTTATTTGTTTCACAGGCATATGTATTGGTCCACATAAAGATAAATTTTACTATATAAAAGAAATTCAAAATTACTTTTTTTTGGCAGAAATAAAGATATGGTCTATTTGGGTTGAAGTAATTTTTTGTTTTGTCTCAAGGTAAGAAAATGGTAATACTTTTATTAATCTGTATTGAAAAACAAAGTTGTCAGAGTATGTTTTATAGGACGTCAAAAATTTGTCACCTTTTTCCTACTGCTTCATAAAGTAAAATTTGGCTTGTGAATGCCTTCTGCACAGAAAAAAAGTTCATTGAACAATGAAGAGCAAACTTAATTTGCAGAATACATTATGAATTTTTTTGTTAAGTATTATTACATGTTAAATTGTGCATTTTCTTAGGTGGATATAATGGATGCAGAAATTCAACTGCATTTCCACAAAAGGTAGTGCTTGTACTACTGTTGTTTTAGTTTGTGAAGGGCCTAAAAATGGCTTGGTGTCGTGGTGGTGTTACTGACAATAAGCCTCATACTCCTCCCCTATTTTTCTTCCTGCTTTTCCCTATCTGCCTATATATAAGGAGGTTTCACTTCTTATTTTGCCTAATTTAGTATTCATCAGAGGCTGTCATACATAAGGAGTGGCACAAACTCCAGCATTTTGTCATTCCAAACTCTACCTAATTCATACAGAAAAGGTGGCTCCCGTGCCTGGTGGCTCCTCTCTGGCTGAGTGGTATTTTCTACCATGTAAATTATGATTCTGTAGTAGTACAGTGTTATTTGAGCTCCTCTGCGTTTTCTTCATTATGTAGTGCTACAGCAAAGGAAAAAAAAAAAAAGATGTGCCAACATACATGGGAGATGTTTTGTGCCCTCTCAGCTGTCCTGGGCTAGAAGATTGGTATCCTTTGAAGAATAATCATGACAGATGAAAATGGAAGTAGTCCACTCCTGTCTCCAGAACTTGTTTCCCAGCAGTAGTAATACCATTGAATTCTGTTTAACCAGGAATTTGTCATCATCTCAGTTACTGAGTAATTTCCGTAACTCCTCTCTTCAGCCATCTTTATTGGTAAAACCTTGCAATGGAAATTAAATGACATAAAAATTACCATTTGGGTATTAGCACATATGTAGCACTCTATCTATGAGTTGGAAGGACATGCAATCTCTTTTTTTTTTTTTTTTTTGTTTTTTTTTTTTTTTTTTTTTCTTGTGTTTGTTTCTTTTTTTTTTCCCTGTGTGGGTTTCTTTGGTCTTTCATTGTATGAAGAAGGTGGTATCCAAGAAGCCAGCACTGCATATTGTGTTTAGTGTATTGAGACTCGGGCAGGTCTGGTTTCTTTTACTTTCATGTTTCCTAGCCAGCTTCCAGGGTTTCTTTGCTGGGAATGCACACACTTTTTCCTGCAAACATTGACTGTCTATAGTAATAGATGCCTGCTAAAACAACCAGGGGAATTCTGGAACAGGCATTTGGATTGCTCAAACTTTAACATTATATTTAGTCCAATATTCCTTTGAGAAAATGTGAGGAGGGAACTACCTTGAGGTACTCTTTAACAGTCTGTGCTAGTAAACTGATGCATGCTGTGTTCCTTGATAGAGGTAGCTTAAATATTTGGTTTTTAAATATATTGTGTTTCTTGTCCCAAAGCTATGTTAGTCAAATAAACAAGTCATTCATACAGTCGGCTGACCAGATATACATAGATAAAATGTGTCTGTAATGATCTGTGTGGGTATCTGGAGGCAGCAAGATGGAATTATAAAATCATGGAATGGTTGAGGTTGGCAGGGGCCTCTGGAAGCAATGTTGCCCAATCTCCCTCCTCAGGCAGGGTCACTTGCATCACCACCATCCTGACCATCATGGTCACTGCAGACAAGGCTGCCTGCAACCTTCATATCTCCTGGGGATGTTGCCTTTCCTTATTTGTTATTATGAAGTCCAGCACAGCACCTATCTGTGCTGGCTCCTCTATCACTTGGGTCAGAAAGTTTTCATCAGTGCTCCCCAGAAACCTCCTGAATTGCTTATACAATGCTATTTTGTTCCTCCAGCAATTATCTGGGGAATTTCTCTTGCATGAGGACCAGGGCTTATGACTGTGATGCTCCTTCCAGCCAGTTGTTGAAGTCTTCATCCAATTGTTCTTTCTGAAGGCAGCCTGTGATGGACACCCACTACAATGTCCCCTATATTGTCTGCTCCAGGCAGCTGGCCAAGCACCTTTCAGTGTGGGCTGACAGCCTGTCAGATTACATAAAGCGTGCGCCTTTTCTTTGTAGCATGCTAACAGCCCTTTTAAGAGTTAATTTAACACCAGTGCTTTATCATGTTGTTGTTGCTTTCATACAAGTCACAGGAAGGCTCTTTGCACCTGAGATAGCAACCATGATATTTTAATTTCTTTATTGCTGCTGTTTTAGATTGTTTTTTTCAATATCAGAAAAGGCAGCTGTGTGGGCTTTTAATCCTTGTATAAAATTCACCTCTGCTGTGCTTACTAAGTGGAATTGACAACTGATAACGACAGAGAAGGTGGGAAGTAATAGCTAGTGGTGATTATGCAGGTATAGCTCTTCTTTTCTCACATTACTACCATCCTACTTCTCTCTGCTCCTTCTATGCCCTGTCTTCCTTTCTTTCCATTTCTCCCTTCTCTATCACCCATCCTTCCTCTCTTATCTTTCCTACTCCTCTCTTTCCTCCTCTTCTTTTCACAGAATTACAAAATTACAGACTGCTTGAGTTTGGAAGGAATGAATCTCTGGAAGTGATCTGGTCCAACACAGCCCTACAGCTGGTTACCCAGGACTATATCCAGATGGCTTTTGAATATCTTCATCCCTTAAGATAACAACACAGCCTCCCTGGACAACCTATGCCAGTGCTCAGTCACTTCCACAGGGAATAGAGGGGTTCTTGATGTTCAGAAGTAGCATGACATGTTTCAATTTGTGCCCATCACCTCTGGTCCTGTAACTGGGCACCAGTGAAAAGAGTCAAGCTCTATCTGCATTGTGCCTTCACATCAGCTATTCAGACACATTCCTGAGATCTCTTCTGAGCCTTTTCTACTCTAGACTGAACATTCCCACTTCTTTCAGCCCTTCCTCATAGCAGAGATGCTGCAGTCCTTTTACTATTTCAGTGGCCTGTGCATTTCTGTCTCGTACCAGGAAGCTCAGACCTGGCCTCTGGGTTCAGCAGTGCTGAGTAAAGAGAAGGTATTCCCCCGTCTGCTGACAATGCTTTATCTAATGCCACACACCATTACCCCTCTTTGCCACAAGTCATGTTTCTGGCCAACTGTTAATTTGGTTTCCACCAGGATCCTGCAGATGATTTTCTGCAAAGCTGTTCCAAACTAGTTGTTCCCTAGCATACACTGTTGCAGGTGGTTGTTCCTCCCCAAGTGCAGGACTTTGTACTTCCCTCCTTTTGAACTTTGTGAGATCCCTGTCCTTTTTCTCTAGCTTGTTGAGTTTGTGCTGGATGGCAGCACAACCCTCTGGCATATCAGCTGCTCCAGTTTTGTGTAATCTGCGAGCTTGTTGAGGATACCTTCTGCCCCATCACATAGATGATTATTAAACAGGATTGGACATAGTACTGACCCATGCAGTGTACTGCTACTGTTATCCTTCTTTTATAGCCACTTCGTCTTCCCATATGTGCCCCTTCCCAATTTCTCTCATCCCCTTATACCCTTTCTCTCCTGCTTCATACTCTCCCTTTTCGTCTCCTTGCCCTTCCCTTCCCCTTTTCCCTACTTGATTTTCATCTGGTCCTAAGCTGTGAGGTCTTTGATAACACTTAGTGTTCATGCAGTGACTCATACTTTCACATCTTTGATTTAGGATGCTAGACTTAGGCACTACTGTATTACAACAACCATCAGAACATCAGTGTGAACTCCTGCTTTACATATGCTGCCTTGCAGCCTGATTTAGAGAAGGCAGAGATTTAGCTGTCTAGGCTGGGAGCAAACTTTTAATGAACTATTCAAGAATTCTGTGTATTGGCATTTTTCCAAATATTTTTCCTTTTTTTTTTTCCCCAGCACCGTGGTTCCCTTCCATTCCTTAATATTGCCATTGGTAGTCAAGACATTCTGAAAATGTTTGCATAAAGAGTGGGAATGGCTTAATGATTGCCCACTGGAGCGATCAACTAAGTAGTTATTCTTTAAAAAATTCTTTATTTGACACAGTATGGACTGGTGCAGGAGGTTTGTTAAATTATACTGGAAAAATCAGAGCAAGAGGGGCATCCTTTCCCAATTTTCCCCTTTGTTTCTCTGTTTTGGACATGCAAGTAAGATTTTCCTTTTAATATATTTAGTTTGTGTGTCTGTGTATGAAAAGACATTGTTGTATTTTTACATCATGTATACTTTAGAGGTTCTGCCCCAAAGTGGTACTAATAAATACTGCTTTAACGTAGTTGTAAGGGGTCTTACACTATTCTTTTTTAACATGCTCTTCCCATACTCTCTTTTCTGATGATGTGGTGGCTTCAAAGCTGTCTGAATTAAATAATGTTTTCACAGTGTCTTACAAAATTTGGGAATGGTCCTGTTTGGGAGTAAGATTAGAAGACGCTTCTGTTTTTTCAAATAAACTTAAGCTCTTCAGCAGGTGCAAGAACGCTCAGTGCTCCAAGGGGAAGTTTATGAAAAGTTGAAAGAAATTACCCTCAATTAAAGGGAATATTGATTGATAGTTACAGAGTTAAATATGATACATTGCTCAAGAAAAAACTCTACATTAAAAGAATGTTAAATTTCGGATGAAGAATATTAAACTGAAGAAATTTGCCACAGAGAGTGAAATATAAAATTGTTTACATCTCTTTCTATTATTTAATTGCAATAGGTCACAGTACAGAATTAGTTAAAAATATCCCCTATTGAGACAAGGTATTAGGATTCTTCAGGGTGTATTCTCACCTTGGTTTGCTGAGATTTTGTTGCTCAGCATCATTAAGTATGTTAAACAGAAAATCTGGGCCCCTTCAACTGTGAATACCTCTTTTGTGTTTTCCATTAGATTGTGCTTAGTTTCTTAAGTTTCTTCCTCTGAGACAAAATTCTTCTAAGTTCTGTAAACAAAAAATGATGGTTTAAGCAGTGTTATCAGTCATATAAAGAAATTATCTACTAGACAGAAGAAATAATCACTTATACAATATATATGGGTGTGACTGGAACCTTAGAACTTCAGCTGTAATTGACACCGAATGGTCTTGTCAGCTGAAAGTGAAGAACACCAAAATCATTTGCCATTGACAACTGAAATAGTCATTTAATTTGAGTATTTGTCGATGTGGATCAGTGATAACAGGTAACATTGTTCATATGCTCACTTTCAGTACTTGTCAGGTGGTCACACTGCTCTGCTGCATCATCTGCTGATACACTACGTTCAACAGGAACATGTTTTAGGTAGAAGCTTGCAGCTCTGCACAGTAAGGTGCATGAAAAGCACTGTCCCTTTCTGCAGCCCAGGAGATAGCTCATGCCAATCACAATGTGAAACACCGAGAGCTGCTATTTTTAACTGTTAAATGTGTCGATTCATTTTGAAATACATATACTCAGTTCTGGTAAAAAAGTGAAAGTAAGTAGGATAAGGAGGTTCTTTTGACTCCCTACTGGAGGCATCTGCTGGTAAGATTGAGAGTCAAGGACTCATCTTCTCCATTGGGAATCTGCAACTTTTGGATTTTTTTTCCCTCTCTGACTCTGTCTAGAGCAAAGAAGAAAGGGAAGTGATAATTCCTTTGGAAAGCCACATTTCACAACCATCTGTTAGGTGATAATATACATGTTCCCAGAGAATTAGCGTGGTTGAAACCCATTGAGTGGAATGGCACAGCTATAAGCTCAATGAAGCCTTGATATAAAAAGTGACAGTCCTTTGAAATGTAAGCAGTGTGATGCTGTTTGTTCAGTTTATTTTAAGTGGAGTTTCTTTATGGTAATTTAACATCAGAATGTCTTAATAACTCAGTATTACATGGAAGTAGATTTATTTATGAGAAAGTCCTTAGCCTTTGCAGAGAGGTGGTTTTGAAGGCCAGAGTAATTTTTAATATACTGGAAGTGAGGCCCCATAGTGACAGAAGAGCATATGACATAGCTGTAATAAATCTGCAAGTTGTGAAGCAGAGCACAAATGTTTACAAAATTAGAGTAGGACTGTAAATTGAAAATTGTCTTCTGTGTGTTAGTCCAAATTCAAGAAACTGAGGAATCTGAACAGAGACAATGTTTCATGGCAAAAGCAGGTGTTCTGCTCTGTCTTTCAAGAGTGGCTGATGAAGCTTTCAAAGTTAAAAGAGGGATAAAATATGTGTGACCAGAACAGATTTGGGGTTAAGTTACTGTGTATGCATGACAGAAATATTTATTATTTGGAAAGGTAGCAGGGATCATGGTAACAGCATGATGATCTGCCATGACTCATGTCAGTGCTTTTTGTCAGAGCAGGCAGCAGGTTATGCCTAAATATTGGTGTTGATAAAGCAAAAGAGAGCAGTCAGGAGGATTTTGTTTTTGGTGGTCAGGACTTGAGACTTTCTCTCTTAAAGATAATGAGTAGGGGACAGTGAGAGTGGGGCAGAAGAGGATGGGGAAAGAGAGAGAGAGAGAACATCAGGGAATAAAGAGTCTGAGACATCCTCCTTATAGCTAACTTTACTTCTATAGATCTGTATCTGTGGTTTTCCCACAGCTGTAGGAAACTGTTTGTTTCCATGACCTTTCTGCCATCTCTTTTCCTCGTCTCACCTAGAAAGTAGTGGAAAAATTACTTTCCTCAGTGTGTTGGAACAACTTTAAGAGTTTCCCATTGCTACTGTTCATCATCTGTCTCCTGGTAAGCACTTAAATACTGCAGGCTTGATGAATGTTGCATTCGTGTATTTGAGTTTCTTAAGCAAGGAGGTGGCTATGGCTGTCAACTGCTCAGATACAGCCTTGCTAGGAAACTGTGAACTTGTTACAGTATGGATGTCTTTGCTTCACCTGTACTACCAGATCAGTATTACTTTAGATGGGATAGGTTTTATCTGCATTCCTGCTATTGGCCTTTGGGGCACCAGTGGTGGCATCTCTGGGGCAGGCAGGGAAGTAGGGGGGAATGGCAACCTTCCAGTGGAGCATTGGCAGTTATCTAAATCTGGATTCCAAAGAAAGTTTAGGAATCTCACAAACTTCTGTATGATGTATGACTTAATTTAATTTCCTCTTATTTCAGTTGAAGGAAATTTGAGATTTTATTAGACAACAGAATGTTTTCTAAGGTCACAGATTAAACCTGGCAGTTGCAAAACAAACCCACTAGAAATATATTTCAGGTAAAATAATAAATCATTAGGCATATGGAGGATTTCATTAGTGATTTGAAACAGATATAGCACTGCAACTATAAAAGAAAATGTTCTAATGTATTAAAATTTTCTCACAAAACCCTTATAACTAAAAAAGTATATCTGAATAATCTTACACCTGTAAAGCGAGGGATTGAATGGCAATGCATATACAGGGGGATAAGGTTTTTTGCCCTTTTTTGAAATAGGGAATGTTATTTCTGTCAGCACTTAGGCAAAGAACACAGCCATTTGCCTAACCGTCCATTTTCATGTGCTTAGTGAATGTATATCCAAACTTGTGCATGTAGCTCCCACAGCTTTACTCTCAATGTACATAGTTCTGTTTTCAATGGAAAAAACAAATGTTTAGAGGCTAAGAGTTCATAGTGTATTAACTGAAAATAAAATTGACTTAGTTCTCTTAGATGAATTAGAGGAACATTCTGTGCTGTGTCTTTGTTTTCTATAAGCAAAAATAAAATCTGCAAGCACATTGGAGTTTTAAATATGATATAAATGTCATACATAATCATAACAAATATGCAAAATGTTTTTAAACATTCGTATTGTATGGAAGCAATTACTGGCACCAACTGTATCACACACCCCTCTGATGGGCTAAGGCCAAAATAGTGAAGGTCTCTAAACAAAATTACTTTGTGTAGGCGGGAAAAGAGTGAGTTTGAACTTTTATTGTGGAGCAACACAGAGTCATATTTTAATGAAAATCACATACTCTGTAACACAAATGAATACTAAAAACCCCACAAAACTCCGTGTTAGGCTTCTGTTACTTTTTTTTTGTCTTTCTTGTCATTCTCTGTCAAAAGACTTGCAAAGACTTTAGCATTTTCATAGTAAAAATCTTTAAGCTATGAAGGGTATAAATACAAATCTAGCAGAAAGTTACTTCTCCATTTGTTTTGAAGCCAACTCTCTTGTTGCTGAGATAATTACATTTTTTTCTCAGCATGTTAATTTTACTTCTACTAAACCCGCACTGCCTCTCATGCTTCCATTTCATATCTGTAAGTTATTGTGATTGTTCTGTCAGGTCTACCAGGTCCTTAGTTCAGTGATGCACTTGCAATTGTGGGTGTTCAGGGCAGCCTTCTGAGGAGTTCTGCTTTCTGACATCAGCGAAACTGCCTGTAACACATGGTTTGCACACGTGGAATGGAAACAAGTATTCCATGTTGTCTACTTCAAATATATGCTTATTTTCATTCAGAGAAATACATTCTCATGTGTTACTGACTCACATTCCTTGCATAGCTCCTTCCTCCAAACTTAGACTGTTGCTGATCTTTGTGAGCTTCTAATGCTTACTGTCTTAGGAGTATTCATGGCTGTTGAGAAGCCTGAATGCCTTGCAAACATAAATAATGTCCCCTTCTTCCATGTCAGCTGGTCTAATGAAGGACATAGCCTTTTCTGACAATTTCTCTTTTTCTATGTTTTAAAAGAATGAGTCTGTCTCTCCTCACATCTTGGCCTCTTAATTGTTGGCAGCTGTGCTACCTTATTGCACACAGAACAAAAGCCTCAGGAGTCAGAGCATTTTACCAGCTCCTTCCTAAAACTGCAACATCACTTCTCTGAGGAAATACTTTTTCAGGGTCCTTCCTGCTGTGACTTGTCATAGTAAAATACTGACAGTTGGGATTTTCCCCAAAAAGATTTAACTGCAGTGTTCTTGCTTTCATGCACATGATTGAGTCTTTATGCTTCCCCTTTGTTGTTGAGTGTGATCATGTGTGATCATGTGTGTGGTATGTTCTGCATGAAACAATGTACCAGGTGAATTCTGAATAAGGGACTTCATAGTGAAACTTAAAAGAAGTTGTTAGATTTTGCTCCCTAATATTTCCTGTGACAATATAAGGCATGTAATAAATCTTGATATGACACTCATGGTTTGTTTAAATCAACGATTAGGAGCTCACAAGCAAAGGCCATTATTGTATGTCTTGACCTGTAAGTTAGTGGAGCAGCATCTCTCAATGCTGCTACTGCAGGCAGAGGAGAGGACCTTTTTGAAGAAAATGCAGTAGCACTGGGTCTCATGAACATTGTATGTCTGTGGAGACATAAAAAAGCATTATGGTTAGAAAGCTTTGGACAAAACAGTTTTGGGACTGTGGATGATGCATCTGACTACAAACTAGAAAGTTGAAAAGAAAATAGAGAAGTAGATGAATACTTCTGTTATTCATACAGAATAGGTACATGGGGCATGAAGTGCAGAGAAGAGATTGGGATCAGATTATTTTACACTGATACCAGTGATACACACTATTTGTATGTGTATGGGCATTAGGAAAGTATCTGTGGATATAATGTCATACTGAATCACTTTTGTGATTTTTATGATTATCAAAATTCATGTAAGCCTGTAATTTAGTTACCCATCTCAAATTATCAGAAAGTATACAGGGTAGTGTAGATAAAACAAAGAGTACAAGCCCTTGTCCTGCCCCCTCAAAATTCCTTCTGAGCTTCAGGGTGAATTCCAGTTAATAAAAAAAAAGAAAAGAAAAAAAAAAAAAGAAAAAAAAAAGGCACTCCCTTTTGGCTAGAAAAGAGAAAATTTAACTTGTGTGTTAACAGTCTGTTAACAGTCAGTGATGCTGTGTGGGTGCATGTGTAAAAAAACACACATGTTTTGATACGTGTATACACAGACAGATGGACTCACAGACACATGGGTTGGGCAGATACTGGAGTAATGCCATTGAATTTTTTTTTTTTTTTTAATTTGACATGACAAACTATCTGTGCTTTCTGTAGGGTAAAATACTTATTAAAGTAATTATTAAATTGTTCGTAAAGTAGTATTTGTCCCTTGCAGAAGTAATTTTCATGTAAGTAATTTTTTAGATGTAAATATTTTCTGTATCTGTGTTAGCTGAAGCATAATTCCAACTTTATATACAGCTTAAGGACACATCCTCAGAAGTGACTTGTAAATTTGGTTTCCTGATTTAGGACCTGTCAAGCTCTGATTACTCTAACCATTCACCGCTGCGACAGAAGTCAGCTGGAACAGCAAATCAGTACCTACGAGTGTTCAATTAGGCTCCCCAAAACTGAATCCCTGTAGGAGAGACTCTGTATTTTTCTCTATGAAGAGGTTCTATGATATGCTATGAAATTAGCCTGGATTAGAATATGAAAACGTTTATTTCTTGGTTTCTTAATCTACCAGGAAAGGTACTTCACTGAAATATTTTTCCATAGCTTCCATGCATACTCATAATGTTCAGGCGTGTTCTTACTGTCTACAAACTGTTTTAATTGCGCGCAGTTTCATGATCGTGTTATGGCAAGTGTGGCTGGATTTGGAGTTACAGAGTGGCTTTTCTTCCGTGCTCACATAAGAGAGCGCCCGTGGCAACTTTGTGAATGAAGAAGAAATTTGCTAGTTAAACAGTTTTGCTTCCTATATGATTCATCAATTCTGGATTGTTTTGTTTTTTTCTTTTTTTTTCTGAGGTAGTAGGGCAGTAGGGTACTTGAATGTACAATAAGCACTGGGATTCAATTGATTTTATGCTAATAATACTACACATCAGCATACCAAATCTTAGTTCTTTTTCTACTTGTCCTTGGATTAAAGTAAAATTTGGACCAGATTACAATTAACAATGAAGTAACTGTAATAGTATGTCTAAGGATCAGCTAATTCAGATCTTAATGTTAATATCATGATTGTCTTTAATGCTCATAAAAATAGGAAGTATATGTATGGTCAACAGACTTTTTTTGGTGTTGCAAAAATCTGCTTGTCTCCTCATGGGGAAAACTTTTAAAACTATTAACAGAAAACAGTTGTATTGATCTTTTTTCTGAATGAATAGATTTTTATGTCCGAGGTAAATTTTCTGGCAACATCACTACCCGTACAGAATTTTGTAAGTTCAGTTACTAAGGTGAATTACAGTGCTTAGTATATTGCTATCTTTGATAAGCTTTTGTTGCTTTTATTTTATAATTCAGTCCTTAGCAGCCTTGTTCTAACTGCAAGGTTCACTTCATTCAGCCAAAAAAAAAAAGAGACAAGGAAAGGTAGAGAAAACATTCATAATTGAAAGTTTTATAAATAGAGTTTATATAGATGCATATGTATATTTAAAAAGCTTGACCAAATGATGACTTTGACAAAGATTTAACAAACCAGGAGTGTGAAGTTTTCTGTAGGCTAACAGTTTTAATGGGTTTAGCTTAGACAGTTCTTCAGTTGTGAAAGTGTCAGTTAATAATTTACCCATCCCAAGACACAGTGGAAGCAATCACACTCAGGAGCGAGGTGCTCCTGGGCCCGTCGCAGTGCCGCAGCTCATCCTGACTCCAGAAATGTGCCATGCAGTGCGACATCAGCACTGTGTCTGCACTTTGACAAATGAAGTCTTGTAAGACCTAAATAAGGCATGGGAAGTTTTGGAAGAGCAGATAGCTCTTCAGCTGATTTCTGCAGTAATGGATTACTGTAAATGTCCATCTGCTGCACATCACAGGGAACACAGGTTAAAATGAAAGGATTTGGGGCTTTTTGGTACCATTTTTAGGGTGCATTTTTTGTTTTGGGGCTTTTGTGGTTTTTGTTGTTGGGCTGGTTTTTGGGTGTTGGGCTGGTTTCTTCCCCTTAAAAGGCTCCCAACCTTCCTCCCCCTCCCGCCCCTGCCAAAACCCTACCAGAATCTCCCAAATCAAAAAACAACAAAACCCCCTCCCAAAAAACCCAGCTTCCCACCTCACAAAAAAACCCCAACAACAACGCAACAACCACAACAACAACAACAACAAAACAAAAACAAAAAACCCCAAAAAACCCCCAAAACCAAACCCAAACAAACAAACAAAAAACCCCACAAACAAACAAAAACCCCCAACTGAAACAAAATTCAGCATAGAAAATGTTTCTGAAGTGCAGAGGAACAGTTAGCAACATTTGCATGGTACTTGGAAAGTAAATTTTCTGCTTTGATGATATATTGCAAGAGCCAGAGTTTTCTACCAGAAATGTGAATGTTTAACATAAAAAAGCTCTCAAATATAGTGCATTTACCATCACTCTTTACCATGCAATTTGTTCAGATGCAGTTGTTAACATGAAATCGCAATAGATTAGGCAATATTTATGTGAATTTTATTCCAGCATTTATTCATTGAATTATCCTGTACTACCAGGATGGTAAGTTTTGTAATTTGTTTTCCTCTATATGAAGAATGCTTCTCCACAAATACTCACTTTTGCTTGCATATTTTTTTATTAGACATTATGCCATTCTAAAGATTTACAGTTATTTAATAGTGATTTATTACAGAAACTTATCCTGCCAGCTGTGGCACAGTTTTGCTGGAATTTGTAAATCAAATGTATATTGAAATTCACTACAAACCTGCATTTCAGATTCTAATAAAATGTACTTCAAAATTGTTTTTAGAAGTGGGCATCTATATGAATGAACTGCAATTTTCAGTTTCTGTTGTTGCATATAACTTTTCCTCCTCCTGTTTTATGTACTTACCAGTCTCGGATGTTTTACCTACTTCAAGAATAGTGAATCTGGATGCTACTGTGTGGAACAAATAACAATAAAATTGTAAAGTTATTGACTTGGTCCTCTAAGGCATCAATATCAAGTCATGCACCTGGCCTGCAGTGATCAAGTTGAATTAAGGATTAGGAAGAAAACCTGGGAGCAGTTTCAGTGTAGTTCTAATTGCTGTCTCCGTGTTGTGATAGAAATTGTCTGTCTTGAATTTAGTGAATCATAAGAGCTACCAAGGAAATTAGTCTTTGAGGTGACAGAAAAATGTACGCTTGGGGTGGGGGTAAAGAAGGAAGAGAGCATCACTAAGCTTACAATATTTTGTAGAATATTAACAATATTTTTACAAGAATATTGTTTCATTTTCATATAGCTTAACTATAAACTCTACTTTTAGTTCATTTTAAAGCTCTGGTGAAGCATCATGCCAGTAACTCTCTTTTCAGTTTGTATTCTGATACCTGCTATTCTTGGCTCTTTGAAAATCTGTCGTGAACTCTGGGTGTGAAGCACTTCTTAAAATTCAGCCCGATGTATCAGTTTCCCAATAGTAAAAATCAGGATGAGATAATTCCTTTCTTCTATCTGTTGTCGCTTTAGATTATTCAGGCTATAAACCTTTCTAGACAGGAATTCTCCTTTCCTTTTGCTTGTACAGCACTCAGCACAGCTGGAGCAGGGAGATGGGATCAGCCTGGTTTTGAGTCTCTTAGACTTTGCTTTAATACATATAGGATGTAGCTAACAGGAATGAAGACATCTCTCAGTTCTTGTGTAAGTAACCCTGAGAGAAACTGTCTACAAGTGAAAGTTCAAAATATCTCAGCTTCTTAGAGAGGTTTATTTTTTGAGTTCAGTTCTGAACTAAAAAAAAAGGATCTGTTGCTTCATACCTTGTGAAAATCAGCTGCTGGTCATTTGTATACAATTATAGGATACCAGCTTGCCAGATAAGCATGTTTTCTTGCTAAAAGATCATAAATAAACTTTGAATGAATTTGATAAAGCATGTTAGGATACTGAAAGATTGCTTTTTAACTTTTTGGAAAGTAAAATTGTCATGACAGGTTTCAAAAGAAAGGAAGGATGGGAAGTATAACATTTCTAAATGAGTAGCTGAAGATTTTATTACTATCTCTGAAATCATGAATGCATTATAAAAACACATAAGTGAAAAGACAATTTAAGTACAGTCACCAAAATGAAATTCAGTATAAAAATAATGGTAGGTCACTGATTGAGAAACATTTAGAAATTTATTCCCGTTTCCTGTATAGCGACAACTTCTGTAGTGTAACTGCAGGAGGATTCCCATTAATATTGGAGCTGAGAGTTCAAGAATAATTTTTTAAATAATTTTTTAAAAAGACTAATTTATTTTTTTAAGAGCGCTGCATTATTTGGCAGGAAACAGCTGATTTTTTTTTAATGCTTTCTAGGTACTCTTTTTATGTCAATTACTTTTGTGCAGTTCTTTCTTTAAATGAAGCGTATGACACTATGTAGTCTTCCATGTGTTTACATTAATGCTTATCCTGTATTCCTTTTGAAAAGTGACCTGCAAAGCAAATAAACCTGCTTGTGGTCTGATTTTGCTTGGCTTAGCGGTTTTTATTTTTTCTCAAGCCTTGTTGTATTAATCTTGTATGTGAAAAGGCAGTAAAAATACAGGAGAAGTTTTCATTGTTCCAATTTCTACATTGCTTTACTCTTTTAGTCTCTTTGATTTAAAACTCACCGGGATTTTTCTACTTTGGAAGGCTAAAACCTAGAAGATCAGCTCTCTAGAACAGAGAGAAAAGGCAGTTTTTTGTATTTGAAAGTCAGATTTTTTCGCTCCATCCAAATTTGCTCCTTAGGCAAATTTCATCTTTTAAGCAAATCACGACATACCTTCCTTTCTTGCAGTTTTGCTTAAGCTGATGTGCTGTTTTGCATCTAAGACTCCTTCTAAGAGTGACAAGAGAATATCATTCCACCTACAAAAATCCTTCCTTTTCCTAAAATGAAACTATGTTGAGTTTTGGATTGGTTTGGGTTTTTTTATTATTAACTTCTGACATGTTCACAGGTGTCCTGGAAGTGAGTTGAATGAAAGGCAGCTGATAGTTATAGTACTATAACTGTCCTGTGCTTTCACGCCTGTCTCTCTAGTTGTTTTTAGCATACAACCAGCCAATAAAACCTACACTAGTGCTTCTAATAGGTTACTCATTTTGTTGCTCAGTATTGCTTTTCTCAATGGAAGCCAGAAGAGTGACACTAATTTTGGGAAAAGGAGGGAGAAACTGTGGCATCTAATTGCTGGTATCCTGAGGGAGCTTGGTAGTTACCATTGATGCTCAGCCATTTCCTCTCCCTGTGTCTCCCTCATCCTTAGAGAAATAACATGACTGCAGATGAATGCCAGCTCTGGGTGAACTTCCTTCACTTTGCATCAGCCAGCTCTGGGATAAATCTGTTGATGTTAGTGTCCTTCCTTCACGTTTTCCAAGTAACCATCTTATTTTGTGAGCTATCGCTCCTTGCTATGATTGAACCTCTCCTGTGTTTCCAAGATGTATTTGGCATAAAGTAGAAGAAGCTCTCTTGCAAAATTGGTGAGTTTTTGAAGGGACATTGGTGTATCCCACAGGAACGTGCAAGTTCAGTTTTCAGATTAAAAGTAGTAAGGAAAGTAGTTTAATCTCAGGTCATAAAATATTTCATCCAAAAGACAAAGCTTCTGTTTGGTATACAGCACAAGTAAAAGCCTGAAACATCCACATCTCAGGGGAAAAAAAACCCCAACATTAACACGCATAGCCTTTTGTTTTAGGACCCATTAGCACACAATGGGAGATCTTACAAAAAATTCAGACTGAAGTAACTTCGAAGTACCTGTCTTTCGTGGTTCCAGAAATGTCTGAGGTTTGTCTTGCAGAGGACAAATATAAGGTATTTTAGTAAGGAGAAGGACATACTATATCTTCTCTGTTGTACATGTAATAAAGTTACAAACAGTACTGAAGTGTGGCATGGAGTTTATTCTGTGTTGGAACTGTCTTTGTGCCTTTTTAGGTGCAAGCTAAACAGAGGAGGAGTGTTCTACAAGCAAGGGCTTAAGGAGCAATGCTGCTGTTTGGAAAACACTGCAGTCCCCCTTTCCCACATCCTTTAACATCCCTCCCTCCCCCCCAAACCCCACTCCTCAAATCCTTGGTATTTCCATAACAGATAGACTTGTGGATATTTTGGTGCCAGCCCTCTAAGTCTTTTGCAATTACTGTAGAAACAAAATCCAGTTTAGTCTTTAAATAGCGCTTTTAAGGTGCTGAGGGTAAGCTTGTCCCAAGTAGGCCATATAAGAAAGCCAAGGTATGAACTGTCCATCATAATCTTCCTTTAGAGCATATCTGCCCCCCTTCCCCAAACATTCCTATTCTCTCTTCAGTTGTGTAAAGGGTGAAAACCTGCATGCTTCAAATTCAGGTCTAGCTCCTAAAGAAAACCAGTGCGGTTTATTTGTGGGTTGGGAATAGGGGTTTGAATTGGCATAGACTTGTGGGTGCTTTGGGGCTAGAGCACACACAGCTGTGGGTTCCAGATGCTTGCTATCCAGTATTAATGTGGCTTGTCTGTGAAACCATGGCATCCGGAGTACTATACAAAGGTCTGTGCCTGTGGTGGTTTGGGAGCTACTCTCAGCAAGAGAAATTTCAGTTTTTAAAGTTAGAACGAATTTACAGACATCCAGTTCAGAATAGATAATGCCAAATTCTGCTTATAAGTTTAATTTTAAGACAGATGCAGACACTACTGTATGTGAAAATTTCAGAATCTCGATACAGAGCATTTTGTTGTTTTGCAGGTGAACCAAAAAAGAAACAACTTTATTTGCCCCATAATGTCTTAAAATTACAGGAGCTGAACCTCCTACCTTGCTGACAGAACCAGCATGCAAATATTGTAGGAATATATTTACAGTGTTTATATGCAATTAGTGTCTCTTAATCTGCTATGGTAGGAGCACAGAGAACATCTTTTCTATGGGATGGAAAAGAGAAGTACATATCCTGATTTTCTTCCAAATGTGCTGAACTTTTTCAGATATATTTGCCTTTAAAAACTGCATGATTGCCACAACTTTTAAAAACTGGGCCAACTCATGTCTGTTTTTTCTGAAAGTATGAATGAATTACTAAAATTAGGAATATTTTTTCATTCTATGTTGAAGCCATTTCTTAAGAAATTCACCCAGACTATTCTCTTTTTAGCAGAATAGGAAGTATTTCTAGATCACTTTTTACTGTAAATTCTGCCCCTGCAATTGTGTGATTTAATAAAGAAATGGTTTTGTGTAGTATCTTTCACACAAAATTTATCTCCAAAACACTGTGTAGAGTTAATAAAGTTAAAAGTTTTTTTCCCTTTTTACTAGAAGTTGAGACCCAGACATGAGAACAGAGACATATTGTTTCCAGATGAAGGCTGAAAATAGATGGAGAATGAGGGAGAGAAATGCAGCACGGTGGTTCCAGATGGCAGGCATTGCAGAGGAGAAGGTTCTTGCAGCCATGTTGGCCAGAGTGTACAAAAGGACAAAAAAACCAGTCTGATGCCAAGCAGAGGAAGCTGAAATATAGAGTAATGAAAGTAATAATGTAGGAAATTTTTCAAACATTTTGAAAGCAACTAAGTGGGGGGGGGGTTTGTGGGTTTTTTTTGTTTGTTTGTTTGTTTTTAAGTGGATGAAAAACTGGGGTTTTTTTGTGTGCAGTGAGGATATTTAAGGTGAAAAGATAATACAAAAACTGAGTTTTACTGATGCTCTATACTCATTAGGTATTAGCAGAGTTTTTTGATTGGTTGGTTGGTTTTAGTATGTTTTCAAACAAAATAGTAGCTTGTAAGTATTTAAAAGTTTATTGAGTCTTATTGCACTTCTGAGTATCTTATAAATTATTTAATTGTCTGATGGATATGTGGCTACCTAACTATAGGGCATGAAATATGCTCTGTTCCTCTAATACACTAGAGGAGAGACCTGTTTATAAAGTATTTAGTATTGGTTTTATAATGCACTGTTGTCAACAAGAGACCACGGAGCTCAAAGATCAATCTCATTTTGGCCCACAGTATTAATGCTGCTTTATGAAACTCTGTGACAGGTCACTTAGACAACAGCTCTTAATGAAAGGACGTTGTGCCAGTGTGTGGTCGTGTGACTGTCTGTTAGTAAGGCATACTTCAGTCGCTGCCAAGGCTGCAGATGAATCTCTTCGTCCAAGTCCCTGAGGTGACTTTGTGGCTGCTGCTACTGCTGGCCAGGTGATGGAGCTCATCATTTCCCCAGTTCTCCAGAGATAAGTGAGACAGAGAATGCTGAGTTCTTGCTAATGCAGCTTTTCCTAATTGTCCAGAGAGATAGCAGGACACTGGGCAGTTCAGGCAATTCTGTGTACTGTGAATGAGTCAGTAATTAGAAAAAAATAGCTTCTCTTAATTCATTCTTGCACTTGTGCCTGCAGTTCTTTCCAGCTATCTAATATTCAGCTGTTCTATATACTACCAACCTGTCCCCTCTCCCTTTTAGGTAGTTTTAATTATTTAATTATGACAGACTTATTTTTTAGACACCAAACAATTGTTAACTAGGAAATGGCACAATGGATTATACTGTGGAGTAATTAGATCATAAACTTAGCCTGCCCTTAAGCCCTTTAGGCTGTTGTGGGATCCAAAGGCCTTGCTTGTTACGGACACAGTTTACTAAAAGGATGAGAATAATGAAAGTAGCTACCAAAGAATAAATCGCTTTATAAAGTCTTGTACTAAGCTAGCATCCAACAGACAATTTCCACAGTTTTAGGATGTTTTTCGGAAAATAAACTTTCAGAGTTTATTATTAAAACAATAAACCTTGCTTAACCCAGATAATCAACAGCTGAATGGTACTTTAATACAGTAGTATACCTGTATAATAATATAGTGACAATCTATGGATGTAAACCTGTGTAAATGTGGGGTATTTCAGACTGAAGCATTTAAATTGTTTTTTTCAATGACTTACATAAATGAGGTTGATGTGTTTTTTGTTTAACCATTGCTGTGAGCTTGCTAATATTCCTGTTGAATCTTGAACTTAGGTTCCAGCATATACAACTGATTTTCAAATATTTTCTTTTAAAAGTGAAATACAATTATTTTTTGTATTATACATCTTCCTATGTTTTATGGCATGTCAGGTGTCCTCTGTCTGCTTAATTCCTAGTAAATCAAAACAAAATGTTTAAATCCCACTATTATTTCAGTGATGGGCTATATGGACAGTTCATTAAATGCACATTTAAATCAAAGTCCATTATATCTACTGTGCTTTGAACCAGATTCTCATACCTTAATAGTGTTATCTATTACCATTTGCTGTAAACAATTAAGTAATAAATAGATTGTTTCTTGTCAGAAAAAGACACTGAAAAAACCACTGATGGGACATGAAAGATGGGTGTGAAACTGCCATATGTGCAGAACAAGCTGCCCTGTTTACATGCCTGCAAATTAAGGAGTGTGCGCCAGATTTTTGCTGGACATGTAAAATTCTGAGAAAATCATGGAGGTTTTTTTTGTTTAGTGTTTTTTTTAACCACATATATTATTAGCGATTATTTCTAGTTAAAAGCCATACTCATGTGGAGAATAACTTTTAAACAGCAACTAATCACTTACAAAATTTAATGTGTATATTCAACAAACTGCTATAACTTGGCATTGTTTGTTTTTATCAAGTTACTTGTTTTTCTAACCTTTTGCATCCTCCATCTCACCTGCATTTTTACTTTATTTATCTCTACCTACTGGAATTGTGATTCTTTGGTTCTCTCTGGTTCACATGTGCACCTCTCTGCTGCTGAGCAGACAAATTAATACATTTGACACATCTCCTTTACAAAGTAGAGAAACATAGGTGTGAGCTCCCTATAAAAAGAAGTTTCAGGTGGCTTGAACTCCCCATATTGACTTGTTTAAAAAAAAAACAAACCCAAACCTACAAAAAACCAAAATAAAATAGCCCACAACCAAAGAAAAACAAGAAATCAAAGTTGTATATTGCTAATCACTTACTAATCACTTAAAGATAACAAGAGCTTTCCTATAATTTTTGTAATATCCTTCATGTTTATGTTCTTCCCCCTCAAACCAGCAAGTGTACACCAACATCATGTTACATACTGAAGGACAATATATATAGATGTAATTGTCTTCTATGTGTGCTTACTTTTTCTGGATTTCATTTTTCTTTTGTTTCTTTAACGTGTTAAAATGTAATGTCTGCATGACTAAAATCATGACAATCTGTTTGATGTTTTATCTGCCAGCAGTAGGTCACAGTTTTCGCCTTACCTTTGCTAGTGCCGTGTCTCAGCAGTCTCCATAAGGACTCTGTGGTATGGAATGCTGATACATAGTTTGGCAAAGATGTGACTAGGATCAGTTGCAGTGTGACAGCTTGCTAGGAATATAACAGAAAAGACTCATGATCAAAAGTTGTCTTTCAGGATAAGTGTCCTGTCACATCACTTACAAAAGAAAAGGCCAAATAACCAATTTAGAGTAAACAGTGTTTGAAAATATGATTTTTAATTAAAGTGAGAATTCTGTTGAGTTTTTGCCATGCTTCAGTTCAACCTGAAAATTCTTCCTAAGAAATAACCAATCAAACAGCAAAAAACCAAAACAACCAAAACCAAAACAAAAGATGTAAAATATAGATGTGGACGCTTCCAAATCTGTGTGAATTAGGCATGAGCATCAAAGTGAAAAACACATTCATAAATGCACAAAGGTTTAGATAAGATAGAGAAGGATTCAACACGGACATTTGGAACATGAGGCAGGCGACTAAAAGGTATTCAGTCTCATTGTTGCATGATGACATAATCAGCACGATACATTTTGGTTAAAAATCAGAGGGTGCCTATTAAAACTTACAGAAAAATGTTTTACAAAGTAAGGATGACAGGTTCCAGAGAGAATACAGTGCTGTCAATATTTTTTCTTTAGAATGTGGAAATTTGGGTGGATTATCTGTTCAGAGAAGGTTTCCTTTATTACCCCCTCTGCTTTTTTCTTTTTTCATTTAGACATCTGTTAACATTTCATAGAGACGAACAGATGTTGCAGAGTGAGTCCCTTATATAATTCTTAGGGAGAAGGAGTTGATAAAGAATGACATTACCACGGGTGATTCACCACCTCTTTGGATATGAACCTCAAGATGGCTTTGCATAATTTTCAAGTATGAGATAATATGAGATAACTGATAGGACACAATTCACAACTTCGTTGTTGTCCGTGGATAGAGAATTTAATGTGATTGTTACAGTCTCTGCTTACACATTATTGTAAGGAGAAGAATTCTTTCATACTTGGTCAAATATATACTTTTCTGGAGTCAGTGTGGAATACTCAGCTCCAAAATGTCTTTAAAACAACTCAACTATATAAGCTTAGTTGTTTCAGCACAAGCAAGGGCTGATTGTCATGCGATGTAGAGGACCATTTTCATTATTTTGGCAAGAACAGGGACAGTTTTGTCCTGACGAGCTGTTAGATGAATAGCAGAATGTGTCACATGAAAAACCACTGATCTTTAACCCAGCTATCTACTTAACCAAGCCTAGAAATGAATAGTGAATGTAGGAAGAGCAAAGGCCAGTTTGCTGTCATTACAAATTAGAGAAACTGTTAATATCTGCAGCCAGATGAACTCTGGGAATTACAGGTACTAGCCAGTAAACTGGTTGAGGGTAGAGGGACTTAGGAGAGGAGTTCTGTAACTGTGTCTGGTATGTGTATCTATCATTACTATTGAAGATTGGAGCATTTGTATAAAACCACAAAGTTTTCTGAATCTTCTCCCGCTGACTTTGATAAATCCTGTGAATGAACATCAAATATAAGGAGCTCTCCTTTAGAATAATCAATTGCTCTTTATCTTTAAATAGAATTGTAAATACTAAATCAAGAGAAATAATAAATCTATGCTCACTGTTTTATCTTTTTTTTCCCCAGGAGTCGTCTCGGGGACACTGCTGCATGTACAGTTAATATAAACATTTATACTGAACTCCTAGATGTTTGAAAAACAAATACTGTAAAGATCAGTAACATTTTAAAATGATCAGTTATGGGAATTAATGCTTACAGGAAAACACCATTCTTTCTTGCCCTGCGAGTAGAATCACATTGTCTCCCTACAGTCTTGTTAGCTCATACTAACTGAAATGCAAATTCTTTCCAACTAATTGGACCTCGTTGAACGTACATGTACAGTACATAGTTATATGCATGTAGATTTTTTTTACTAAATTCCTCTGTAATTATTTTCTTGATTAATATCTAAAGCAGAGACGTGGAACAAAAATCTCTTTAAAGAGTTTACATATTATTGAACATTAAGGAGATAGTAACTGTTGCATGTTTTAACAGCTTAATTAATAATACAGAATAATTGGAACAAAAAGAAGAAAATATTTTTTCAATGTTTAGTCATTTTGAACTATTTGCATTAACCCTTTGACTGAACTAATTAACACTTAAACTGTCAGAGTAATGGAATTTAGAAAGAAGTAGGATACATTTACATTATATTGCATATTCTGCTGGCTAGATTTTCTTCTTGGCATCACCTGGATTTTCTGTAATCACCTTTCCTATCCTTTCTTGCCATATGGTGCATTTCTGTATCAGTAGTTTTTAGAGGAGGGATGAAATCAACAAATTATATTTTTAAAAGATTCAGAAAGTCGTGCAGATAATGTAATTGTCTTTGAAAGTAAGTAATAAGTATTATTTTAAATGAAAAGAAGAAAAAACCCTTAGCACCACATACAGTTCACAAAGCAACATATTCAGAAAACACAAGCAGAAAACTGCAACTGTACTCTGTTTTAAGTTCCATTAGAACCTGGATTCTGTAGGCACCTCTTCTATTCAGCATCTGGATATTCCCAGGAGGTGAAAATGTAAAATAATTTCACAGATCCTTTTATCTGTCAGCACAAATGCCATTGGGTAGCAGTAAAATACTTGCAGAACATACTCCTGATTAAAAATCTATTGAAAATGAGATTTTTCTTTTAATGCTTTTAAAAGGATTTTTTTCATACCTTTAGAGCCCTTACCTTGACTATAGTGTTTCAGATTCTCATATGAGCTAGCCAAAGAGGAGAGAAAATGCTCAGTTTGTGCCAGACTTGTATACTAAAGTTGTGGGATTTACTTCTTTTTTGGTTTTGTTTT
>VWZP01009908.1:110401-134331 GCA_013396995.1 Dicaeum eximium | reverse complement strand
GCAGAAGTCCTGGGGTACTTGGGGGTGCAGGGTGTGATCATTGCAGGGGAACTGGGGGTGTGGGGTGCAGGGTGCACAGGGCTGTGCAGGAGAGCTGGAGGCCAGCAGCCAGGGTGGGCAGTGGGGTGTAGGGGGTGCCAGCAGCTCTGAGCAATGCCACAGAAGCTGACACTTCCCACCTGGAGAACGAGACAACCCAAAGGCACAGCTTCCTCGAAGGATGTTCTTGTGAGACCTCTACCCAGCCTGCTGCCACAGCAACCTTCAGCCATCAGGTTGGGCCCTGCAGCCTCAAAACTCTCCTGCTTTGCCCCTGCTCAGTTCTGCTGGGCTGGGGGGATGCAGAGCTGCTCCAGGTGGGTGCTGGCTGTGCCTTGGCTCTGCTGTGCTCTCCCACGCCGTGCTGCGCCCTCAGGGCAGGGCTGCCTGCCTTGGAGTGCCACGCCAAGAGAGCTCAGTTCCATCCTCGTGGGATTTGAGCCAGGCCTAAAGCGAGGACTGACACACCAGGCTATGTGCAATTCCCTTACAGCAGGTCCTTTATTCCAGGAGTTGCTGAGGACAGCCCATGTGTAGAGGTTGCTGGTGCTCTTGTGAGAGACAAAGATGCTGAATCCATTGCTGGGGCTGCCTGAGACAAATGTGTGTGCACAGGAAATAGGGAAACTGGGTTGGGGTTCAATTTACCTCACAGGGGGTATCTCAGGCCCCAACAATTAATGGTGGGGAAGTTTCCTTCATGTGCTATAAGTCACAGGGAAGCTGACTTTATTTTTGGAGACAGAAAGCATTTTGCTTTCCAAGCTGCTGCAGCCTGCTCAGGATCCCTGTGCTCCCTGCAGAGGGTCCGTGGTGGCACATGCAGGGGTGCACACAGCAGATCTGGTCCCTGTAGCTGCACCCTTGCAGCACTGTCCCCCGTGGTGTCCATGCCAAGAGCTGGGAACTGGGCAGAACCCTGTGCAAGAGCTGGCACCTCCCCAGGGCCTCTCCAAACCTGAGACCTCCAGACCTCTCCAGAGCATGTTTGACATTCCCAGGAGGTTTTGATGTGGTTGCTCAACCAAATTCCTTAAGGAAACAGAGGTCAGGGCTGTGCCAGCCCACGTGGGTAAAGGGGAGGTTTTTCCTCATGCTCCCTTGGCTGAGTTTAACCCTGGCTTACCAAAAACCAGCACAAAGAGCTGTCACTGCCATGTCCTTCAGTGTTCCTGGTGCTCCCAGCCCCCAGGTCAACCTTCCCTCTGGCTCTGGGTGAGTGCTGCTGGGTGGGCCTCATCCTCTGTGGGGTCCCACCTGCTGCAGATGCTCCCATGGGGCTTTCTTGAGATCTTGGGACCCCAGTGCTGCCTGGAAATGTCAAAGCCTGCCCTGAAATGTCTCCTTTCCAGGTGGTGGCTTGGTCATTGATTACTTGGAGTCCACAGGTGCTGTTGGAGCCTGTGGTTACCATCACCCACCTGAGAGCAAAGCTGTTATTAATTACTCAAAATGCTGCATTTTGGTATATGCTCTGCCTTTCCAAGGACCTGCTGAAGCAGTGCTGTGTTTGATGGCATTGAAGCTTTCCACCAGCTGCAAGTGAATTTGGAGCATTCTGGGTCTACTTGCCACCACCAAAGCTGGCATGTGCCACAACACTGATTGTGCCACGTGGCCACCATGTTTTGTTCTTCCCATCTCAGTGAGTTGTTGCAAGGGGAGGGAATGGATTGCCAGCCTGGAAAGGCCCAGGCCAAAATTACAGTGGATAGGACAGGATCTTATATCTGTTATCTTTATACCTAATACATTTTCTTAGATGTAAGAAAGAAATGTTTTACAAGGAGGGAGGTGAGGCCCTGGCACAAGTTGCCCAGAGCAGCTGTGGCTGCCCCATCCCTGGAAGTGCCCAGGACCAGGCTGGACTTGGAGCAGCGTGGGATAGCAGAAGGGATTGGGACAAGATGGCCTTGCAACCCAAACTGTTTTATGATTCTGTGGAGGAGGAAGTTTTCCTGAGCCCTGGGCAGGACCTGGCCTCCTGGGGTTCTCAGGATGCTGCAGCCCAGGGCCCCCAGTGCTCTGCCTGCCTGGCTGGGCTGTGCCTCCCCTGAAGCACAGGAACACCGTGAGAGGGATAATGGCAGCTGGGACCATACCTGGGGTTTAAGTGGGGGAGTGAGGAACAGGAGCAATCCTGGCTGTGCTGAAACTCCTGGCCAAGCTCAGGGGCTTAATGCTAGCCCAGGGCACGGGGAAGCATGAGATTTTGGAGAGATTCCTTTCCTCTGTCTGCTGGCACCCTGTGCTCTTTATGGAGTGGTGAGGCAGTCACTGAGGACACAGAGCAGATCAAACCCTGCTGCAGCCCTGACACGGGGTGGGCCCAGGAAGGGGGTTTGGCAATAACCCCCAGGATGGATCAGCACAGCCCCCAGCACTGCTCAGGGAGTCGGTGCTTAGAGGGTGGAGAGAGCTCACACAGTGGCCAGGTAAGTGTGGAACAGATAGAGCTGGTAGAAACTGAGATCAAAAGGCAGGAAACCTGCTTAACTGAGCATAATCTGCATCACACAGCTGAGCTGGAAAAACTCCCAGCACCTGATGGGGAATCTGGGAGCAGGTGACAGCACCCCTGGCAAAGCTGTGATCCTGGTGCTGCTCCTGCATGCCTTGGGAGACCCTCATGCAGCCCTCGGCCTGAGCCTGCCCTAAGAGCTCTCCTCTGGACAGCAGACTGAAAGCATGAGGAAATGGGGTGTGTCCTGCTGTCCAGGGAGTGCAGGAAAACCGTCCAGGTGCAGTTTGCAAGTCTTCAACTTCTGCCTGATGGCAGTGGGCGAGGAAAGACTTGAGGGAGATGCTGAATAAAGCCTGTCCCACAACTCAGACCTCTAGCGCTGTCTCCAGAGACACCATTAAAGGCAACAGTGGTACACCAAATCACCTGAGAAGGCAAAGTCAGCCGTGCATTGACCTGCAGGGATCTTGCAGAAGCTCCACAGCCTCTCCAAGTGCCTGAGCATCATGCAGGAGTCCCACAGAGAAAACTATTTCCCCCCAAAGCACCTGGCTGGGCGTGAGGAAGGGCTGACCTGGCAGTAAGAACAGGGATTTCTCTGCCAGGATGATCAAATGCAGTAGGTGAAAGGATGTTACTTGAGATCTGCTCCTTTTCCTGCTGCTGTGCCAGGAAGCAGATTTGTTCCTGGTGCCAAGGGAGGGAAGTGGACAGGAAAAACCATTGGGCATTGACTCAGCTGCATTTTGGGGACCCGTGAAGTGGTGCAGGGGTAGGTCATGCACACAGCCCTGAGCTGGGGAAGCTCAGGGAGCCCAGGCAAGCTCAGACTCATTCAGCAGGAAGATTGACCCTTTTTTCCCTGGATCTCACACTGGGTCGTGTCAGGCTTATGACATGGGCGGGCACAGACGGCAGATTCCCATCACCTTCCCAGCCCTCACTGCCCAAGTGGGGCTCCAATGCCCATCAGTAAGGGCAGCTTTGAATACCTTCCTAGTGCTTCAAAATACTTCACAGAATATTTCCATCTCCATGCTTTATGACAAAATGTTTTATCATCTTCTATTTTTTCCCCCTGGATTTATCAGTTAAAAAGACAACCTAATAAAACCCAAATATTAATTTGTTCTGATTTCAGCAAAAAAAACCCCAAGAATTCAAAATCCCCACCCTCATGTAACAAAAGGCAATTGGGAACACATCACTTGCAAACTGCCCTTGGTAATCTCCTCTGTTAGGGAGAGGGGAGGTTTGGGTTGTAAACTGGGGAAAATTTCTTCCCTGAAGGGGTGGTCAGGCACTGGCACAGGCTGCCCAGGGGGGTGGGGGACTCGCTATCCCTGGAGGTGTTCAAGAAACAACTATACATGGTGATTCACGATACAGTTTAGTGGGCACAGTGGGGTTTGATCAGAGGTTGGGCTTGGTGATCTTGGAGGTCTTTTCCAACCTTAACCATTCTGTGATTCTACTTTAAGGCTGTTGAGAAGGTGTTGGTGGAAGGTGGAGAGGAAAGCAAGCTGTGGAACGCTGTGAGCCGACCGTGCACCAAGCCATCAAGGTGTGTATGTAGCAAGAAGAGCTTTGTGGTGTGTGTTAGGAGCAAGCCCAGCCCTGCCCACAAAGGATGCACAGCCAGGAAAGAGGCTCCATTTATTTCAGGGTAGTTCCAGCAGCGCTGTGTCTAACGGGGTGAACATTTGTGTGCAGCTGAAAGGCAAACCGCGCTCCCAGCACCTGCCAGCTGCAGTTCCTCACACAGCTTGCTCTTCTGGTTCAGGATCTTGCACCTCTCAAAAGCCAAAGCTTCTTTCTATGGGTGAAATCTGCCTCAGGCCAGCAGCAGTGGCCACCTTGAGCATCCTCTGCACCACCTCACCTTGCTCATCCCCAGGGTCCAAAGCCACAGTCCCCGTGGGTTGGCTCAGCTGTACTCATCCCGAGGGATGTTCATGCTGCTGCTCTGTGGCCTGGCAGCATCAGGAGAGGTCAGAGTGAGGAGCCACAAGCCCGGTGGGAGCCCTGCACTAGCGGCCTCCCCCTTCTGGCAACTGAGAAGCGTAGAGAGCTAGTGTGTGATGGAGGAACTGGTACTGCTCGCTCGTCTGGATCATCCCACCTCTGCAAGGGAAAGGCAGGGCCCACTGACACTTCACCAAACACACAACCATGTCCCCAGCTCTCTACTCCCAGGGTACAAATATTCCCACTTCACCAGCCATGTCAAGATGCCTCTGAAACAGGTACCAGAGCAGCCCAAAGAATAGAGGGATTCAGAAGCATTGCTGGGCTGTTCAAAATGAGATTAGTGACTGATTTGGTGCTAATTTTCACCAGTACTTCTTGAAAAGTGGCCAGGCGGAGTGTTTCTGGATTTAGTGGCTGAGCTGGAAGGGAGGAGCAGATGGCTGCCAGGTTCACAGCCCCCCTCCTCTCCCTCATGTCCTCAGGTCAGAGCTACAACAGCTCTGACAGCAGAACCAGCCTGGCACTGGGCATTGTTTGCTATCCACACCTGCACCCCCCCAGCCACCTTCTGGTTTCCATCAGAAATAGTCCCCGTGCCCCCTTGGGATGCCCATCCCCATGTCTCTGCCGCATCCCTCCCACACCCCTGCTCTCAGGCTGGGCACCCAGCAGGACCCTCCAAGGAGCCACCTGCTCTGCGCACCCACCTGTCTATGCGGAGACGGCACACAATCCCAAGGATATCCACCTCCCCCTTGTCCTGCAGCTGCTGGCACCCGATCCTGGTGGCAATGAAGCAGCCAGTGCGGCCAATGCCTGCGCTGCAGGACAGACACAGCTGTGTGAGCACTCATCCACTGCCTACACTTGCATCTCGCTGAGCTGGATGCACTCCTGGATTGGTTTGCTGTGATTTCTCCCTAGAGGGATGCTGAGGCCCTGGCCCCAGCTGCCAGACCAAGCTTCCTAGCCAGGCACCAAAAGCCATGGGCTGGGGTCACGCTGCCACAGCAAGGAGTTCTTGCTGTGCTGCACAGCCTGGCTGAGGCTGCTCTGGTAGCACAAAACCAGTCTGTGCCCATCCTTGTGCAGTGCAGGGGGCTCTGCAGCCCCATCCCCTCCCAGCTGGGTCTAACTCCAGCACCAGTGGTCTGCACTGAGCCTGCAGCAGTGCATGCTGCATGTTCCACAGGGACAACCGGGTGCTCTGCTCCACTGTCCCCAAATTCACTCAGCAAGGAGAGAGAATAGGCAGAGGCCACCTCCTGCAGGGGGGCTGTCCTGAAACATGGCTCCACATCCAAGCCACAGGCCAGACTTGCTGGCACAGGGAGCAGGAATCATGGAATTACAGAATGGGTCAGGTTCAAAGGGACCAACCATGGGTCACCTGGTTCCATCTGCCTACTCAAGCAGGATCTTCCAGAGCTGGAGCTGTGGGTGTATGGTGGGGCTGGTTGCTGGGTCCCAGATGCAGACCCCTCCTGGTCCCACCCTGCTGGACCCAGGTGCAGGGTATGACACACTAATGCCACCATCCTGCTGCCAGGACAGGAGCTGCTGATTGACAACTCTGCTGTGGGCTGGCTGTGCCCTGGGATTTCTGCACCACAGTGGGACCTGTGCATGCAGACTTAAGTAAGATTTTCTGCATTTGCAGACTGACCCCGAGGAGAAGCAGAGACAGGGCTCAGGTAAGGTGCAGGCTCTTACCTGCAGTGCACCACGATGGGCCCTGGGCTGGCTGCAGTCTGCAGAGCCTCTTCCACCTTGGACACCAGGTGCAGCAGGGGCTTGGCTGACTCGGGTGTTTGCTGGTCCGGCCAGGAAGGGAAGAGGATGTGTTTGACCTTGCGGCATTCCTTTCCAAGCTTTTCCAGCACAGAACAAAGAGAAATGGGCATGTGAGATCATGGGCCGAATGAAACGGAGAGTTCAGCTCAAGCAGAGGTCAAGCAGCCCGTACCCATCTCAGCCACTCTCCTCCTGAATCCCTCTTTGAGCCTCTGCCAGACATGAGGGAGAGACCCCTGGGCCAGAGACAAAGGATGTGTTCCATCCCAAGAAGATGAGAACAGATGCAGAGTGTTCCAATACTATCACCAGAGTCCAGGAAAGCAAGATAAATCCTTTAGGCTGGTGTCAGCCCAGGGTACCTACAGAGAGCCCATGGGGGCAGAGCCCAACAACACAGTGCAAAACCCCTGGGCTGGTGGTGCTGCTGACCCAGCTGACCCCTTCTCCTCTGTACCCCAGGGCCGGGTCCTGCTCCCTCCCAGCCTCTTCAGGCTCTGCAGACTCCTCCTCTGGCAGGGGGCTCCTGAGAATCATGAACCCTCCTCTTTCCTGTCACAGAGCATTGCCATCTGACTAGAGATCCCAGGGGTGTCAGGGGCACTGCTGGGCCCCAGTGTGCTCCCTCTGTGACCCCAGGATGAGGCCCAGACCCACCTGGATGGAGAGATCCCGGACCATGTACTCCACAGACTCGCTCACCCCCTGCACGTGGATGGTGAAGGGGCCATAGGTGCCCTCCTTCTCGGGCCAGTAGTGGACGCATTTCTGGAGAACAAGGCAGGTTTGGCTGTGGAGGTGCTCAAGGCACCCAGTGGACATTTGAACTGTGCTTGAGCCAGTGGTCTTGGGAGGGGACATCACCTTGGGGGCAGTAGGGGAGTGGGGAAGGTGGATGTAGAGTGATACAGAGAGAAAGCAAAGAAGGGATAGATCCCTACCCCTGCATTTGATGCCCTGAACCCTCTCCCATGTCCAGCCCTGGCTTTCAGGCCCCAGGGATGCATATCCCTGTTCAGCCCAGGAAGCTTCCAGATGCAGCAGGAGCCAGGGCACAAGGAGACTGTCAGCTGGGAGAGGGAGCAAGGACATGGCAGGAAATAGAGTTTCCAGTTCTCAGTTCTCCTAGGCAGGTGCTGTTGGCTACCATCCCAGAAGCAGCAGGCAGCAGTGCCCCTCTGGCCCCCCAGAGCTTTCTCCTGGGCTGGGTCCCCTGGCTAAGAGCTCTCAGGGGCCAGAGGGGCCCTGCTGCCCACTGCTTCTGCCCCATCCCTGGGGGTTCCCTAAACCCTTTATCGTATTATCCAGCTGGTAAACTGTGCTCAGAGCACACAGCCATGTGAGGAGGAAAACCTTTTCCAGATAGGGCCAAGGCTGCCACCCTGGGGATCTCCTCCTCCACTTGTGATTCATCAGGGAATCCTCTGAGACATAGCACAATAAGTGGGTGCACAGCCCCACATTTGGCCTCACATAACCCTCCGCTGTCATCAATACCCCCCTCCCCCCTGTGCCCCTGAGTCTGGGGAGGCTCAGTGGTACCTCCTTGCTCTCCTGGAGCTCGGTGATCATGACGATGAGAGGAACCTCCTCCTGCCACACCATCTCCCAGAAGTCGGCCATGGTGTTCAGCATGGGTCCCTGCGTGGCAATGTACTCCCGGGGCCGCCCCGCGTAGCCCTGCCGAGCACACGCCCGTCAGGGACCCTGGGGGCACCCTGAGGGCACCCTGAGGGCACCCTGAGGCCAGTGGGGCTGTCCCCGGGTCACCCCAGCCCTCACGATGCTTTTCTCCTCTGTGGTTTACAGGCTGAGCCACACATGCTGTTTCCTACTAAACCTGTCCTTAAAATGCTTTTATAGATCTGCTGAGGAACCACCAGGCATCCTCTCCATCCTACTAGTCCCATCATCCAGGAGCAAGTCCATGCAGCTGGCCTTGTACACCAAGTTCACTGTCAGTGTGACAGTAGCAGTGTGCTGGATGCCTTGGCGAGGCAAAGCTCACGTAACGAGCTGCACTCCTCACTGTGCCATTCCCACAAGGACAAGCAGGAAGCCCTGTCTCACAGCTCCAAGCATCCTCTGTCTCCAGACACTTCTCCTAGTAAAAAATTGCCAAAGGTATAGAAAATCCAGGCCTTCCCAGCAATCTGTTAGTGGTTTGGTCTCACAAGAAGGTGCACTGGCCCAGCTAAGGGACAGGAATGTTTTAAGGAACATTTTGCAGAGCCCTATTTTCATGCCCTGAGTTTATTTATTTTTCCTAGGAAATGTAATTTTCCATTCAGGAGACCTGGAGGTGTCAACCCCAGGAATTCCACCTTCCCCCCACCCTCGTGCTCAAAAACATTTCATGGAACACCATCAGCAGGAAGAGCATCAATCCCAGGTGGGGCTGATGTGATCAAACACCTGCAGAGCCCTCCCAGATTCCTGTGCCTCCCAGGCATGCCCAGGCAGGCTGGGTTGCCCATTTTTCTGTTGTGCCCACAAATTCCTTCACTGCTACACCTTTGAAGAGGTGAGGGGAAGGAAGGGGTCAGGAAATAGCAGCTGCACACAGGGGTGTGTGGGCACTGGTGTGCTCATTGTGCACATCTGTGTGCAGGTGTGTGCCACGGGGACAGGCAGTGCTTGGGCATTGTCAGCAGTTAGGTGAGACAGAGGGGATGCCACCACACCCCGGGGTGCAGGGACAGTGCCAGTGTCACCTGGTGTGCAGCTGCACGCTGCCAGGCTGCCCCGGGAAGCCACAGCTCCTCTGCTGCCCGTGGTCAAACTGCCCTGGGCCTCCCAGCAGCTCTGGGGCTCTGGGCACAGCGCTCCTGGCCCAAAGGAGCTCTGAGCCTCCCTGCCGGGTGCTGCTTGCTGCTGTCTCCGTGGATCTCAGCCACAAGCACCATCAGAAAAGAAATGCTCCTAACTGCCCTCCAGCCCCACCCCACACCCTCTGAGCACCTCCCAGGGTCCGTCACCCCAGATAGCACTTTTTGTGGGCTACTTTTCCAAGTCCTGCTTTGCCTCACTGCCAAGCACTCACAGCATCCATGGCCCCACCTCTGCTTCCCAGTGCCCTGGCCAGCCCCAAGGGAAGGGTGCTGCAGGGAGATGAATTGCTCAGCAAGAAGCCTGCCCAGCGGGCAAAGCTGGCTCCTGGCTCACACGAGATCCCACTCTGACAGAGACTGCGGCCTGGAAGGGTTTGCACAGGGATTGATAACAAAACCAAATTGTCTAAGTAACACCCTAGGGTCTGGGGATTCCTCAGTCTCTGGAAAGGAACCGCACCATGTGCCAAAAAAAGGCCACACCCCATCTTCATTAGCTCTCTTCCTCGGAAATTGCAACAAGCTCCCTGAGCAGAGAGGAAATCCCAGGATGTGTGAAGTTTAAGGATCTCTGAGCTGCCATAATCTGCTGACGCAGCTTGCCTCCCATGGCTTTGCCAGACAATGGGCCAGTGTGTGAGGAGGAGATGGAGAAGCCACTGCAAGGAAGCCTTTTGGGGTGCTCAATCTGCCCAGGAGCCACAGGAACAGTGTATCTGCCCTGTGCAGATGGAGCCACATCTCTCCAGCTCCAAAAGGGGTGGCAAGTTAAGTCTGCTGCCCCAGGGCAGCTACAGGAGAGCAGGTGACAGTGCCCCAGCATGTGTGACCCAGTGGGGCACCTGCAGCCTGATGCTGTGAGCCCTGGGCTGCAGCCCTGGGAGGACACTCACTGTGATGTAGTTGGCATTTATGTAGCTGTCTTCCTCCTGGCTCCCAGCCCTCCTGAGGCAGACCCGGCTCTCAGGATCTGAAAGATGTCATAGGTCTTACCCAAGGGATTGATCCTGCCCATCCTCCCTGCCTCGACCTCAGGGGCTGGAGGCTGAGCCCTCCTGCTCCATGCCATGCCCAGAGCTGTCTGCCTGTTCTTGTCCCACTTCAGCCTCACTCCCCTGGCAGGGCACAGCCCAAACCATAGTGAGCAGGTGGGGTAACTCACCTGCAGTGACCCCCCAGGACATCCCCACAGGACCTGACCAGAGCCCAGCTGAGTCCTTCCAGAACATCCTCAGCCTTTACCCTCTTAGGACCATACCGTTGGGACATGTAAGGCCCCACAAGTGCTGCACACCTGGGTAGGACACCCCAGGGAGCAGCTCCCCATGTGCCCCCCCAGCACTGTGTACACCCACTGGAACATGGCACCCAGCCCCTGCAACACGGAGCAGGCATGGCAGGAGCAGCAACAGCACCCAGGGGTGCCCACCCCGAGGCCAGGGCTGCTCTGAGTCATCCCTCACCCACAGGCAAACACAGGCAAATGGGAGGCAAAGGGACACAGTGGCACGTACTGGGGAGAATGGTTTTGTATCTGTCCTTGAAAGCACGTCCAGGGATTTCCAGCTCCTCCGGACTCACAAAGTTGGGTGGGATTTTCTGCAGGGGGAGAAAAGAGCCATGAGGAAAAGCCCATCACTGCCACTTGTGTCCCCTGGTGGTGGCAGACCTGGTTGCCCAGAAGGGCAGAGCTGGCCCAGGGACCCAGAGGCATCACCAGAGATGCCAGCTCCTGGGATGAGTCCTGTCTTTGCTCCAGTTCTGGTGGGATGCCTTGCAGACACTGGGAGAAGAGCATGGCGGGGGAGGGCAGGACAGGGTTTTCCAGGGACCCCAACAGGACATGTGTGCACCGAGGAGCAGGTGGTACCCAGGCACCCCTCCCCTCTGCCCACACCTCCTGCCCTCCCACTGGGGCTGTGGGGCACAGCTGGGCTCAGAGCCTGATGTTCACCCCTGTCAGTCCCACCACTGCCAGCCCCTGCCACCCCTCCTGTGAGGAGGGAGAAGGAATCATCGCACCAAAAACTCCTCCTGGAGCTGTGCCAGGCTCTGGGCATGCTGCTGGAGCTCCTGTTTCCTCAGCACGTGGCTGGATGTCCTCAGGAACTTCAGTGTGATGTCCCGTGGCGTGCAGACAGGCTGGATGGGCTCCACATTGCCTAGAGAGCTCATATCCAGCACTAGTGATACATTGGAGCCCCTCCTGAAAGGCACAGGGGTCCCTGGCTGACCTACTGCCACCCTGGGACAGAAGGACAGCCCATCCCACCGTATCATCAGTTAAAACCACCCCACACTGAGCAAAAACCGGACAGAGACCCCAGTAGATGGGGAGATTGAGGAACAAGGAACTAGCTGATCATTTTGCCTTTTTGCTGGGAAGCCCCTGAAGGATGGTGTCAAGATTTGTCCTGGCCTGGGCGAGGGCCAAGGCTGCCTCCACACCCAGACCTGGCACCTGCACATGCTGGCAGGCAAAGGGCTGGCAGGAAGGAATGTTAGGGGAGCCCTGGGGATGAGCAGTGCCATGGATACCCTGGCCAGGGCTGAGGCACACTCACCTCTCCTGCAGACGCACGTGCTTCTTGGCAGAGGGACTGGGCTTGTCCGGCTTGTCCATGTCTGCTGCGGCTGCCTGGGCTGCCAGCCTGCCCTTATGAACTCTGGAGCACACCAAGCAGGCTTGGACCATGCTGCAGCAACCACAGAGCCCTTGTCCTGAAGCACAGCAGGGGCACACAGGGGGCTCTCAGCTCCTGGGAAATCATGGAGCCATCAGAGGAAAAGCAGCTGAAAAAGAAAAGTCGGATCTGAGAGATACCATAAGGCTGGATGGAGCCCCCAACAGATGGTCTGCAAGCAAGAGACGGATTTTAAGTCCTCAGTTGTCCTGGAAGAAGGACCCTGTGTCCAGGCAGATGGAGAGCTCCCAGCACATTCACCCTCGGGTTGCCTGCAGCACTGCAGCCCACACAGGCACCACTGGTGACCCTGGGCATGGCACCAAGGGCATCCCCTGAGGGGGGGACACCCACTCTGTGGTGGCAGGGGACGGTCTGGTTTGGGGGAGCTCCAGATGCTCCCCACCCCCATGGAAGCACATGCCCTGTGTTTCCAGCCCTTCCCCGTCACATCCCCCTGCTTTGTCCTGGGGACATGGTGGGGAAGAGTGAGAGATAGAACGCCTGAAGACAGCAGGGTTCAGCAGGTGACATGAGGTGGCTGTAGCCACTGTACAGAGTCTGACCATCTCCTGCTGCACAGAGACACAAACCAGGCACCCTCAATAGCCTCATGGCTCTGGCCAGGGAGGGATGGCCCTGAGACAGCCTCCTCCAGCCTGCGGGTCACAGCAACTGTCAAGAGGAAGCTGCTTTATCTGGGTGGTTGAGCAAAAGGCGATGGGGCAGCCCAGCTGGGGAAGGTGCCAGACATCCTCCATCACCAGCGATGGGTCGGCCCCTGGCAGGGCCAGGGCAATGCTGACTCACCTCTGGGCACAGCTCCTCATGGTGCAGGCAGCACCCTGGGATCCTGAGCCTCCTTCTCATCCCCAGCTTCCTCCATGAGGAGGAGACAGACCCACAGAGACAGGGAATAATGCAGAGCCAGAGCTCTTGGTCAAAGAGTGGGATCCCAGGCAGCCCATCTGCTCAGGGAGGTTTTGTGGAGAGCTGGGGTCCACGTGGTGGTTGGGAACACAGCTAGGGCAGGAGCTGCTCCCCATGATTCCCCGCTGCCCAGTGGCATTTCTGGGAGTGGCAATGCCACCACTGCCACTCACACATCCCCATGCCCCATGCAGGGTGTCCCGGTATTCTCAATCCAGGCGGGACAAGAGCAGGAGGGATGCTGACCAGAGACAGCCCAGGCTCACATCCAGCAGCTGTCCGGCCAGGAAACACCTGGGAGATGCCCTCGCTAGCAGAGGGGCCCGGGGAAGTAGCTCAGCTGTCAGCACCTGCAGGGAGAGAGCTCACATCACCTGCCCAGCGGCCCAGCCCTGCCCGGGGCTGCCATGCTCATGCACATGCTCACACCCTGGGCACAGCCCCGGCGCTGCCCGGAGGGGTCTCGTGTCCAGCGGGCAGCACGGGCGGCCTGGGGAGTCCTACCTGCTGCCCTGCGGCGTGAGCTGCTCGGTCCCGGCACAGGCCCGCGGGTCTGACACCACGGTTTGAAAGTGTTCAGGAAGCTGCTTATCAAAGGAGCTGCTGCCTCTGCTGCTTCCTCTCCTCCTTCTCCCCCACCCCGACTGCCGCCCACACACATACCGGCCACATCTCTGCAGCTCGGCTCTGCCGGGCCACCTGCACACCCAGCCCCGCTCCCCGCCGTGGGCACGGCCTGGCCTCCCCCAGAGCCCTGCAGTGTCTCCACAGGCACCTCCGATGGGGCCGGTGGGGTGTGCTTGATGCCCTCTGTGACCAGCCATGGCCAGCGCTGGTGCCACCCATGAGGCACAGAGGGCTGGGCAAGACCCAGCCATGGAGGGCCACTGGCAGGAGGCGTGAGGCACCTGCCCCACAGGAACCTGAATGACTCCTCCCATGCCTGCTGTCCTGCCTGTGTCCTCTTGCCCAGGCTGTGCCCTGGCTGCTCCCCATCCCGCTGTGGAATGTGCCAGGGCTCGCTCAGTGCCTCCCACCCTCAGTGCAGTGCCACCCTCGTGTGCAGTGTGTTCCTTGTGCCACCCCACCGTCGCCTAACCCCTGTCCACATGGGGACACGGGGACACCCCTCTGCACCCACGACCATCCCTGGGTACCTCAGGGTAAGACAGGTGGGCTCCCCCTCCCCAGCAGGGAAGGGCAGGGGTGTATTTGGGGATGCAGGTCCCTGGAGCCTGGCTCAGGTAGGCCAGGTCTGCTCTTGGGGCGCTGTGCATCCTTCCTGACACATCCCCACTGCTCTTCCTGTTTGCTCTTGCCCAGGCTCTGCACGCTTCCTTCCTCCTCAGCCCCCACCCCGCTGCGCTGCAGCAGCTCCCGGGCACCCCAACAGCCACGTGCACCCCAAACACCTTTCCTGTGTCTGCTCCGAGGGCTGCTCTGGCCGGAGCCACCCCAGCCCAGCTCACTGAGGTGACTGTGCCATCCCGGGCTGTGCTGGCACTGCCGCTCCCCTTGCCGGAGAGCTGCGTGTCTGTGCACACCTGAGTGTTTGCAGGTGTGCCAGAACAACAGCTTCCCTAGGCAACCCCACGAGACCCTGCCAGTGCCACCCTCTGCCAAGGGCTGGGAGATCAGAGGGCCCAAGCTCCAGAGCAAAGTGCTGGGCTTGGCCAGCAGCAGAACGGCCTTACCCTGGAGAAAAGGCCACCAACACCTGTGTCTTACCTGCAGATCTTAGAGTGGCCAGAGGATAGACCGAAGAATTGCTCTGTGCCCTGTGTGGGATGAAAGAACACATCTGTAAGACCTAGAGGCAGCCCCACCACACACTGCCCTTCCTTCCCACCTGTCCCTGACAGAACTCAGAAATTCCTGGGATGACCAGCACTGCGGGACTTAACAAGGTGTCTGCATAAACCTGCTCCCAGTAGGAACCAGAGTAAACAAACAAGGTTCTGTGCTGGAGTAACAGGCTGTCAGACATGCAGGAGCTTCCTGAGGCTGGGACTGTATCTGCGCTCTAAGTGTGGAGGGCACCTGTCCCATGTGGGTGTCTCTGGGCTTAAGGGGTTCCTGAGGATAGAGCCAAGATGCAAACCCCTGGAGCTGCTTTTCCTGCCTTTTGCTGGCCTGATCTTGCTGCCTCCTCACTGTTGTGCTCCTCTGCCACTGGTGGAAAAGTGGGGGACGAGCTCCATGTGGCACTGGGGCAGATACCACAGCACATGGAAGTCACCGGGAATGTGTCAGTGACATCTATATGCACACACTCCCTCCCGACCTCCCCAGCTGCCAGGCACCTGTGACAGGGAGGATGGAGACAGCTGGACCCTCATAGACCTCGTAGGGTCCAGGGAACATCCACAAATCTGCCAGCATCCCAAAGGAGCAAAGCAATGAGACTGTGGCAGCTGGGCTATCCAGGGTCTCTCACTGGACCCAGGAGGCACCACAGCACATCCTGATCCTCTGCACAGTGAGCAGGAGACCTGGGACAGCTCTGGCCTTTGGGAGCTGGATTTTGGCTGGCTTTCCCCAAAGGGAATGAGAACCTTTTACCTACACATGATTTTATGCAAGACACAAACTCCAGCTGCAAAAGGGGTATGGAACAAAGGCTTTCATGGAGGCCAGGAGCTGCCTGTGTGCTGCTCGTTTCAGTGATCTGTGGCCCAGTGTGATCTAAGATATTTAATGGGCATTTCAAAGGATTTCAGCAGTAAATCCCTTTTTCCCCCTACCAGGTTCTGCCCTGGTCATGAAATGCCCCTGGATGCTGCAGGAAAGATGCTGATGCACTTCCTTTGCAAAATGGCTTATTTGGTTCCACTTGAATTTGGTCATGACAAAGGACCCCCTCAGGGTAAAAAGAGGAAGCTGAGATGCTGGGATGCAGTGTATCCTCTGCCTCTGAAGCATCACAACACCGAGGCACTCATGCTCAGGGATGTCCTCAGAAAAGCCTTGCACCACTTTCCTTGTGCTGCTCACAGTCCTCCCTGTGCTGCTGGCTTGGCTCTGCCACTCATGCACCTGCCTGTGCCAGCTGCAACTCAGCAGGACACCCACGATATGGCCTCTGGAAACTATAGCTGGCCCCCTTGGGCTTTTCCTTATGCAGAAAACTCTGATGGAGACTGAAGGGACTGTCCTGGCCATGGCAATTCACCCAGGATAGAAGGAACACAGTAGGGATGTTGTGTAGGGATGTGCCACGGCCCAGGCTCCTAGGACCAGAAAAGTTTGCACTGCTGAGATGTCCTGACCCTTACATACCTCTGATGGTGCACAACTGGACCTCAGTGTGTTCCCACCTACCAGCATGGCTGCTCTTCCTCCCTTCTGCCAAAGCACCAGCATGCTGAGGAGGTGCATTTGAAGGGCGAGCATGGGAGGGGACACAGACCTGTGGAGACCCACAGCACGAAAATGAAGGTGCTGGTGGAAAATGAGGCATGAGCTGGTAGAGATAGAATGGATGTGAGGGAGACCAAGAGCAGAGGAGTCAGAACACACTGCTTGACCCAGGGCATTTTTCAGTTCTCAGTGGCACCTGGGCAGCAAGGCCCCTGTGCCTTGTTGCACCCACCTACATCTGCTGCCCTCCTGGGACTGAGCCCTATCCCCTCCTGCCCGCCCGCTGGGGCCCACAGCAGGTGCACACCCATGGTGCAGAGCAGATCTCCCTGGTCACTCATCCGTGCCCATCCATGCCGGTGTGCAGAGTCCAGACATGCCCTCCCTCCCCCCGAAAGCAGCTTTGGGCACATCACTTCTGGCCGCCTCTCAGCCCTGCTTGGAGCGTGATGCTGCCTGTCCTGAGGGACACTGACTGCATTTGCAGAGGGGTGCAGTGGGGAGCAAAGAGCTGGAAGATGCTCTGGCCAGGGACTGTGCCTTTCGTGTGCAGCTGTGCTTGTCCCATGTCACATCACCAGCTCTGCACCAGCTGCATCAGGCTGGCCTGGGGAGCAGAGCTGCTGGATCCTACAAGCAAGGACTGCTGGGGCCAGGGTGGACTTGGCTTTGAGGGGAGACGGTGTCCAGTCTGGGGGCAGATCCCAACCCAGGGTCAGTTTGCTGTAAGGACAGGACCAGGAGACCAGGACAGCCACTGTGATCTGGTGTGAGCAAAGAGGAACCTGACAGTCTCTGGGGGCAAAACCCAGGAGGGGATGGGAGGAAGCAACACTGAAGGAAATAACTCAGGGCAGGTCACTGCTGTGCCCCTCACCTTCCTGCCTCCCTCCCCTAGTGGGGAAGGACTGGTGGTCCCACAACAGGAACATCCCTTGTCCCCCAGCATTCCTGTCTGCTCTGACCTTGGTGGCAGTGGGGTGTCAAGGGTGGTGATGAATGTGCCCAGAGCGGTGCTGGGAGGGTTGGTGATGGAGGGATGCACACGCAGGGAAGAGTCCCAGCTGTTACCACACCAGCCATTCACCCTGGCCCAACCAGGGATGTGCCAGACATGAGATCCCCTGTGTCCTCTGTCTGTGGACATCTGTGCATTGGGATTTTCTGTTGGGATGTAAGGACTAGAGAGGTCTGTGACACAGTCTCAGGGGTCTTGAAGAGTCCTTATAGGTGTGGCTTTACTTCTAGCAAGATATGGGGTCCCTATGGAGTTGGTACTCTGAAAAGAAAGATCTGGATTTATCCCTTACTGGTACTTGCTGTTTGTTTGCTTGCATTTTAAAACCTCCCTTCCATGGAGTCATCTTGCACCCCTGGCCATGATTTCATAGCCAGTTCCCTTTGTGCAAAGAGCACCTTCCAGCTCCAGACTGGGACCTGTTTTCCCACTAATGACCATCCAATCCTTATGCCCATTTCTGCCCCCCAGCCTCCTGAGCATGGGCTTCCTCACCCAGCCTCCCTGCCCTGATACACACCCCAGCACTTCTCCTCACCCTCTGCACACAGCACTGTAGCCCCAAAGTCACCTCAGCCTAGGCAGGCACCGAGCTGGCACCCAAAGCACAGTCACTGCCCACCAGTTTCACTCCCCAGGATTGCCTACCACACCATGGCTTTGTCCCATCAGGCCCCGTCGCCTCTGGGTCCGGCACTCAGGAAGGGACGGTTCTGCTTCCGTTGACACGACTGGGAGTCAGGATGTCCTGCAGGCTTTTGGAAATTAGCCCATCTCCTCTGCCTAAACACCGCTCGCAGGCTTGAAGGTGAAGCAGCTGCCTGGGGACTGAGCAGCCTTTCTGCAAGCTGGCGGGCCGGCTGCCGGCAGGGCAGAGCAGGGCGGTGCAGCCATGCCGAGCATCCCGCAGAGCCGGCCGTGGGGCAGCGAGCCTGCGGCACCTTACCTGGGCCCGCCGGCCCGGGGACAGCCGGGGGAAGCACCTCCGCAGATGGCTTTTCCGGAGAACAGCGTCTCGCTGTTCCAGCGTCCTCCGCGGGAGCGCGTTCCCAAGAACAGCCCCGGCAGGCTGCGGGAGCTCAGAGCCCGCAGCGCAGCGCTGCTGCCGGCCCGGACCCTCGGGCATCCCGCCGGGACGGGGCTGGTCCCGGGCAGCGAGCCGGAGGCAGCGGATGCGCGACCTTTCTGCCCGTGGCCGGCGACGGTCTGTGCGGAGTTTGCTCCTGCTGCTGCCTGCCTGGAGCCGGGAGCAATCGAGCAATTGCTGGTTCGTTTTGCCGAGGCATCGCCGCTGATCCTGCCGGCCCCTGTGCTTCTGCCCTCTCCTCAAGGAGAATCAGAAGAGTTTAGGACCTGGATTTCCTGCTTAACTGCTGGATTGTTTTCTTTGAATCACTCGGTTTGTTCAGCCTAGAGAAGAGGAGACTGAGGGGAGACCTCACTGAGCTCTTCAACATCCTCGTGAGGGGCAGCTCCAGTCTCTGCTCTCTGTGACCAGTTACAGGACTAGAGGAAACACCTGGATCTGTGTCAGAGAAGGTTTAAATTATAAAAGGAAAAAGTTTTTCACCCAAAAGGTGGTTGAGCACTGGAGTGGGCTCCCCTTGGAAGTGGTCACGGCTCCAAACCTGTCTGAGCTCAAGGAGCATTTGGACAGAGCTCTCAGGCACAGGGTGGGACTGCTGGGGTGTCTGTGCAGGGCCAGGGGTTGGACTTGATAACCCTGATGGATGCCTTCCAACTCAGCATATTCTGTGATTCTGTGACTGCTGAGTAGAACCATGCTTGGTTTCTGGAATTAGATACTCTCCCATATGTCCTGCAAACAAGCTGAGTTTTCCTCCAAATTTGCCAACAGAAGAGGAGAGCTGATGAACCACCAGCACCACTGGGCTGGGCTAACACTGATGCAGAGCTGGTGTTGCTGTGGACTAAAGAAGGTGCCTTGGCACAGGAGCAGTTCCCCTGGGAAAAGTGATCTCCCAGAGTGAAAGTGCTTTATATCATCTTGGTTTGTTCCTCTCCTCATGTGGGAAGAAGCTTCCCCTGTTCATTTTACAGTGGAGGACTGTTCCTAACCCAGGTGTATGGAATCGGGAAATGACAGAAACATGAAGGTTGAAAAATCTCTCTAAGATCATTAAGTCCAACCATTAACTGACCACTGCCATGTTCACCACTAAATCATGTCCTGGGGGGTGAGGGTAAAGGGGATCTAAGCCAACACATGGGACCAGATCTCCAAGGTGCTGAGACTTTGACACTCTAGCCAACAAATGCCAGTGGAGAAGCCACAGAGGGACAGCAAGGGCCACAGAATGTCTTGCTTGCCAGGACAGTCTGCTGGGGACACAGCCCCAGCACCTGTGGCAGCACCTGTCTCATCCATGTGTCACTTGGGCTTGTCCTGTGCTTTCCTGGATGCTTCCAAGAGAGCTGTGCTTTTAGACATGCTGTCTGGAAGATGCTGTGTGCTTCGGTTTCCTTGGGGAGTGACCCTTGCTTGGACACCTGTGGGTTGGCCAGGAGGCACACACATCCTCTCAGGAGGCTCCAGACCACAGAACTGCCTGCAAAACCCTACAAGCTGTGTGGGCAGGGAGAAGTCTCCTAGGAACAGGACAACCCCCAGCTCCTCTCTGTCCTCACAGCACACAGGACAAAGCAGGTCTCAGTGAAAAAGGCACAAAAAGGCCTGAAAATCCTCAAGGTTTATCATGTTCTTCCCATTCTGGGTCTCTTGGCGTGCTGTAGCAGCAGGGTCCTCGGCAGCCCTGCTGGGTTTGCCCAGCACAGCCCGGCTGCCCCAGTCCCTGGGCTGCTCCCTTGGGGGGACACTGAGCCTGGTGACCTCTCGCCGGGTGCAGGGGCCATTATCAGTAACGGGAAACGAGCTGGGCAGGAGGGGCAGGAGACAAAGAGACCCAGAAAGAAAGGAAGCGGTTAGAAAGCCGTCACTTCCATTTCTGCCGCACGAGAACCTGCGCCCACGCACCAACGGGCGCGGGGGAACAGCGCTGCCCTTCCGCAGCCCAGCTGCTCTGGGATCACCAGGAGAGTTTATGATGAAGGCACAGATCCTCTTCTAGCCTCTGATAACATCTAGAAAGGTGGTTAAAATAGCCCATACTCAGTCAATGTCTGCTGCAGAAATAGGTGTGGTGATTTCAGCCAATGGCAAGTGAGTAACTGCTCTGGGGTTAAGATTCTGAACCTTGCTACAGACAGACTGCACATGATGCTGCCTGTATCCTACCCAGCACAGGAAGGATCTGTGGATGCAGCTGCCTGAGGCCAAAGGGCCACGGAGGATGTGCCAGCAGCTTATATTTTAGGAAAAATGTCTTCACTGAAAGGGTGATCAGACACCAGCACAGGATGCCCAGGGTGGAGACAAAGGCATGTAAATGTGTCACTTGGGGACATGGCTTAGTGGTGAACATGGCAGTGCTGGGGCAGTGGTTGAACTTGATGATCTTAGGCGTCTTTTCCAACCTGAACAATTCTATGATGAGTCTTGCTTGTCACGAGGCAGAGCCCTGACAGCCATGGCAGGTGCCATCTCTCCAGCTGGAGCAGACTGGCCGTTGATAAGCAGAGGCAGCCAGAGGGCAGCAATGCAGAGATGATGGATCTGCCCAAAGCTGCTCCTCCAGCTCCTAGCCATAACAGAATGTGAGCCTGTCTGCTTTTGAAAGCTGCTCTGGATTGTGCTTTCTGGCCTCAGAAATTCAGAATGTTGGGCCATGCATGCTCCTCCTGTGATTCCTCTGAGTCCTCTTCGTCTTGCTGCAACTCTGTGGCTGTAGGTGTGAGCCATGGGAGCTTGCAGCACATGGGGTCTCCTTTGTCCCAGTTCCAGGCACCAGAAATATTCCTGTCTGCTCACAGTGGGGAAGCCATGGTGCTTGGAGCCACAGATGCCCCAGATCTGGAGGAAAAGAAAAAAAAAACTGAGCTTTTTAGTTTCTTTTCTTCTGCTGATAGGGCTGAGAGGGGTCCCTAGCTGCTCTGTGGCTGGGAACACCTTTCCTGCCAGCAAGTCCAAGGATGGAGCCATGGAGCTTTCAGCACTGGAGGAGGAGTAGAGGCAGCAACTGGTGTCACCAGAGCCCCAGATGCAGCAGAAGTGTTTGGCTTCTGGCCCATGGGAGCCGTGCCTTGCCAGACAGTGGCTGTACCACCCCCCAGGGCTCCTGAGCACCCTGCCCTGCTCCTGCCAGCAGGGCACAGGGTCAGGGCTGGCACCAGGATGATGTTTGTAGTGACCCTGAGTAAAGCACTGGGCCTCCCACCCCTGGGGGCCAGCAGCAGATCACAAAGGTGGTGCCTGTGAGCGGTCACTGTGCAGTGCTGCAGCTGCTGGTCCACTGTCCTTCTACCCCCACACCTCACCTCTGGCTTTTGAGGGGCATTTTGAGGCAGAGTGGGTTCCTCTGTAATGCTGAGCCTCCCTGTGGTGCTGGGCCCAGGTCTGTGATACCAGCACAGGGCAGGAGAGACCTGTGCTGCTGGCAAGTGGGGAGAGGATGGAGAAGCACCAGCTGAGCACTCACAGGGCTGCAGAGAAGGGCACAAAGGCAGTGAGCTCTGCTCTCAGCTGGGGAGGCCACCCCTGCCCTGCCCTGCCACCCCTGCCACCGTGGCATCATGACACTGATCACGTTCCACTTGGGCACTACTCCTGCCAGGGGCATCTCCAGCTCCTGTCACAGCCCCTTGGGCAGCTCTGCTTGCCCCTCTCCTGTGGGCCTCCTGAGCCTGTCCCCAGAAGCACTAGGGGGGATACCTGAGTGAGCTTTGGGGTTGCTCAACTCTGGGGAGTTGGAGACCCTACAGAGCCCTGATGCAGCATCCTGGGCAGGAGAGATGTGTGGGGGGCTGTGCCCTGCAGAACTGCCTGGCTCTGGGGCTCTGACAGAACCATGTCTGCCTCTTGCTCTATCCCTGCAAGGGGCTGGTTCATGCTTTTGTCATGGTCAGGGATGACTGAGCATATAAGGATCCAGGACTGGACCCTGAGGAGGTCCAGGTGGATCCTGTCTCCCACGAGGAGCCAGGACACATTCAAGCAGTGAAACCCTCCCGGTATCTTCCCCAGGGATCAGCCAGGCCCCAGGGGCTGACACAGTGCAGACTCTGCCATGGCCCCTTTTAATAATGTGCAGTAAAGGAGGGGAAAGGTATGATTGTCAATGGAGAAAACATCTGTGTGTTTCCCTGGAGACCTGCTGGGACAGTTCCACCAGCCCTGGTACCCTCCAGGGCAGAGGGGAGTTTCAGTGACAGGCAGGGTGTCCTGGATTGTTAAAATAAAATATTCTATTTGCCATCTGATAAAGATGGGGTTGTTATCTGGGCAGGTTTCCCTTATCGCTTCACAAACAATACCTCCCCTGGGAAGACATTTTCTGTTAATGGGCCATTGAGTGCCTCCACATGACTGATAAGATTACATTATTCCCATTGTGAGGTGCTCTGCCCACGGGGAGGGGCCAAGCATTTCTACTGGGATAAAAAGAGACACTTTTAGAAACGAAGACAGCCTGGATTCTCCACTGGATTTCCAGAGGAAAACCAGACCCATCTGCCTACACTCTTCTCTGCTGGACTGTTGTTTTGACAGAGCCGTGGCTTCCACTCTAAGAGAATTGCAGCCACCGCTCAACTGGACTGTTATCCACACCCTGCCCCAGGGTGGCAGGTCATATCTTGACTCTGTCAAGGTTTTTGTTTGTTTGTTTCTTTTGTTGTTTGCTGGTACTAGTACCTTTGTTTCCTTTAGTTTTTTTTTTCCTAGTAAAAACTGTTATTCCTATCCCCATATTTCTTTGCCTGAGAGCGTTTTAATCTCAAAAAATTGTGGTGATTTGGAGGGAGGGGGTTTGTGTTTTTCTTCCTTAGCAGACACCTGTCTTTTTAAACCAAGACACAGGGAAAACATAGGAGAGCTGGGCAGAGGGCTCCGGGCTGGAGCAGAGGAACAGGGGCAGGAGCTGGGTGGGCACCACTAGGCAGGGTGACTTTACCTGTGTGCACCACTGCAGACAGGCTCAGGGGGAGCAGAGGTGGCCCTCGGGCTGGAACAACACTGACCCTGCACAGGACTCGGCCCAGCACCCTACACACAGTCCAGGTGCGTGGCCTGGGCTGGGTGGAGCAGGAGCGGGGGAGATGGAGCAGGAGATGGGGACAACAGGGATGTACCGGAGGGGCCCTGCCCGGGTCTCTGCCTGCAGCAGCACCTGCAGAGCTGCAGCACTGCACTGTCCTGCTCCCCACAGCACCTCAGAGCCCGGGAACGGCCCTGCCCGGGCTGGCAGCCTGAGGAGCTGCTGGCCAGGCCTGTGACTGCCAGGCCGTGGGAAGCCATCCGTAGGAATCACCAGCCAGGCTGTGGACAAAAGCAATGTCCTTGGCCCGGCTGCGACCATACATCCACGGATGCTTCTGACCCAGAGGGGAAGGAACAGAGCTGTCCCCTTGTCTTGGTCTGAAGTACAGGTGTCTGCCAAGGAAGGGGGAACCTCCCTTGGAATGGACAATATCACCCCTTCCCTCCTAATTATTGTAACCCTGAAATTACAGGGCTCGAGGGCAAAGACATGGGAAAAGGAGTAACAGCACTTGACACGAATGTACAGAAAAAGGCAAACAATCACACCAGCAGCAACAAAAAACAGAACCAAAAACCCAGTGACCCAGACCCAGTCCCAGCCAGAACCTCAGACCCAGTTTCCCAGAACCTCAGACCCAGTTTCCCAGAACCTCAGACCCAGTTTCCCAGAACCTCAGCCTCAGTTTCCCAGAACCTCAGACCCAGTTTCCCAGAACCTCAG
>VWZP01009908.1:0-109491 GCA_013396995.1 Dicaeum eximium | reverse complement strand
GACTTTGGGCAGCAGGTTTGTTGCAGAGCCCAGACAGCTTGGCTTCTAAAACAGACAAGTGTCTGCACAAACCTGAGCTTTTGAGCTTTGGGGATAAAATAGTAGGTGAAAGGGGGGAATATGTGGTAGGCGGTTAGGAAGGTTGTACCTTCCTAGTACCTCAGCCAGTGGGGAAAGGAAGAGGGCAACATGCGGCCAGAGGTTCAGGATAAAGGAGGCTGTGCCCTCCATGTCTTCGAGAGGTAAAACTCTGTGGGCGTGTGTCCATGTGGACTCTCTCCCTTTATTCGAATTTGAATAAAGTTGCAGCACTCTTCTGTCTCCCTTTTGGACATAAACCTCTGGCATTTGTGGATTCTCCTGACAAAGCAGTACAGGGCTTTACTCTGTGGTGCCAGTGAATTCTCCCCGCAGTAGCACCAACTCGACCGTTCCCCTCAGATCTGAGAATGAGGGAGAGGNGAGACTGAGGCAGTGTGCACACTTGCCCCTTCCTAGCTGCTGCCCAGGGATTTCTGTCAGGTCTGCTTGCCAAAATCTCGAGGTGTCTCTGCCCTTCCCCAGAGAACCCCCAGCAAAGACAGTAGACAGCTGCACCCTTCCCCCTCCCAACCCCATCTTTTGTCTCTTAAGTTATCGGTGTTATCATCTCTTAGGCAACAAATGGGACAAAATTCTTTGAGAGAAAGAAAAAAAAAGGAAAAATCCTAACCTCCAGCACTCCTGCTGCAGGTCTCTGGCAAAGGTCGCAGCAGGCGATCTTTTGCAACTTCTTCCTCTGCCAGATGTCAAGCAGCAGAATTGCCTCCCGGACAGGGGGCTGCTCTGGGACCAGGCTCTGTGCAGGCAAGTCCTCTGCCCCAGAGGTGCTGGAAGAGCTCCTTAGAAAACAGGAAACCACTCAACCAGAAGAAGCAGTGAAACATTCCCTTATTCTGCGATGTTTGTTGTTTTAGGCTCTCCCAGCCAAGTGGCTCAAGCTGAACGGCAGGCTGGCTGATCCCTCTGAGCCTTGGGGCTGTTCCTCTAGGCCTTGCAGCGAGCCCAGCCCAACCCAACCCAGCCACCACCCACGAGTGATGCAGGACAGCGTGGCTTTGCAGCCCCGATGCCAAACACCCTGCTAATGAGAGCCCAGGAGGGGATGAGGAGGTTCAGAAAAGCTTGATGCATCACAGTTACCAGTCTGCTCTCCCTCCCCTCCAGCAGCAGAGCATCTCTGCTTCCTGGTGCGTGGATGGTAAACTGAGGCAAGGCAGGTGTGTTCTGGCTCAGGTGAAAATAGCTTCTGCCAGTGCTTTGGTTAGGGACCATCACTGCAAGTTTGGCATCTGGGCAGATCTCCAAGCCTTACAGCCGCACCGTGCCCCTAAACCCTCAAATCAGGGTGTCCAATGTCCCCACTTTGTTGGGGACTCCTAGAGAGACAAGGCTGGGCTCTGTCACTCTGGAAGACCTAGTGAATGGTCCCACTGACCCTCGTCAAGCATTGAGGTTGTGGCTGAAAGGACAGAATTGTCAGCAGGCAACAGTGGAGGGTGCTGATCCTGCATCCCTCTGCGGCCACCTCACCCATGCTCTAGAACTGCAGCAGCCTCCAGGCGAGGCTGAGCATGTGCCAACAGAGCCTTTGGCAATCAATGCCTCGGGGACCTGTGCCTGTGGCCAAGATGTGTCCCAAGAAGCAGCTACTGCTAGGATGTATGGCTGCCCACAGCAGCGCCCTGGGGAGCAGCCAGGCTGTGCCAGCCCCAAACGTGCCTCTGAGGAGGGTGGTGTTGGGGCTCCCTGCAGCTGGGCTAGGGGAGTAGAACCCAGAAGGGGTCCCCCAGCTCCTCCTGTGAAGAAGCAGAGCTGTTTGTGCTGGATGCTGGATGCAGAAAGCACCAGGCACTGCTGACAGTCTTCAAGATGGACTCGTGTTTGGCTTCAGGAGCCTCGGGAGATGCCAGGTAGAAGCTGAGGAGTGGCATAAGCAGGCATTGCCAAGGCTGCAGCCACACTGCAGGGACAGGAGCACCCCTGGGTGCCACGCCACAGCTTCCCAGGAATGTAAAGGCCTGTCCCCATGCCCTGGGACACTCAAAGGTGTCACAGGTACAGGAACGAGTGTAAAAAGCCTCAGTCCAGGGCTTGCCACTGGATACGGTGGTGGTGGTGGTGGCGGCATTGGTGGGGGCATTGGTGTTGGCACTGGCACAGGCCAGGGCACAGGGGAGAGGAACAGCAGCCGGGCAGTAAGAGGGGACAGTGCCCTGCCTGTGACCTGAGCTGTTAGGCAGATCTCCTTCCTACCCTGTGACATAAAAGATAGGCAGGCTTTGTGTTTACTCATCTGAAAAAGAAATCTTCCTCCTGAAAACAAAACCTTTTGTGTGCAAATGCAGCTGTCTGCAGGTTTGTTTTTATACAGGAAACTTTGAACTAGAGGCTGGGGCTGGTTTTGTTTTGACTCGGGATTTTCAGCTCATGGCGATATTTGGAAACTGAGCTGCTTTCCAAATTTGGAGGCTGGGTTTTCACATCACTGGAGAGTGTGGCAGCAGTGCCCAGGGCTTCCTGTTGCTGTCCCTCTCCCTGTCTGCAGAAAGCTTAGCCCAGCCGAGGTTGTTATGGGTGCCCTTTCGGGGAAGGCTTAATACCTTGAGTGGCAGCTGAAATGTGTGACCCTCCTTTGTGGGACTGGCAAGGGTTGGGTGCAGAATTCCTCCACCATGGGCTGCACAAGCGTGCAGGAACCCACTGCTCCCATGCAAGGCTAGGCTGGGCTCATTCTACCATCCTCTGCCAAGGAGATGGGACCTGTGAGGTTCAGACCTTGCCCACAGCTGGGACTAGAGGAGACAGGAGTCCTCACACTCAGTGCCATGGCTATTGCACCTCCTCCTGCCGCATCCACCAAGGTGGGAGTAGGAGCACCTGGGGACCCGCTCCCAGCTCTCCTCCAAACCCACTGGCAAGACCTTTCTCCTTGTCCCAGGGACCAGCTGCACCCCGTTCATGAGGATAAGTGCCATTCTGGACAAGCTCTTGGAACTCTCTGCCCCTCCTGAGCCAATGCACCAGCTCTTCTCCATCCCCCCTACTGAGGGACTGAGGGGTCAGGATGCCTTCGCTCCCAGATGGTGCCTGGTCTGATGGGGCTCCAGGCAGCAAAGTCTTTGGCAATCACAACCCACAGACACCTTCAGGGCTGGTGCATGGGCTGGATGCCTGTACTGACTTCATCACTGTCCTGGGACTCTCCCTGTTCTTCCTTGCAGCAGCAGCAGCACAAGAGGATGCTCAGCATCACCAAGAGTCCCCAGCACACGGCTGAAACCACAGCACGTGGGACAAACTCTGACAAGGTGCAGGGAGGAGTGAGCCATGCCCAACTCGCAGTGCTGGCACACAGCTCCTGCCCCTAGAGTGCAGACCCTTGCCCTCGAGGGGCCACGGGAGACATCCCTGTCCAGCTGATCCCTCCTCCCCAGCATCCTGCAGCTGAGAGCTGGGCGAGCCCAGGCGGGCCTTCCCGCAGGTCCAGCCCAGACTTGAACGTCAGGGCCGTGCACAAGCAGAGCAAACGGGTGAGTGTGAGTGTGCCAAGTTGACACCGCACGCGCCAGGCACGCAGGAACGGGCTGTGGACCACACCAGGGACACCCACCAGGTGAGGTACGGGTCCCATTCCTTGCCCCCTCCCTCTTCCCAGACCCCCAGCTGAAGGCAGGATGTGTGCAGTGGGAAAAGGAATGTGGAACCTCCTGTGCCCTGGCACGGTGCAGGCAAACCTGGTGCCACGGCTTTGGGGGGGCGGCAGGGGATGGGCAACCTCCGAGCGCAGGCGTGCCGGGAGCAGAGCCTGGCACTCGATGGCTGTCCCTGCACAGGGAAATCTCATGCCTGGGCCCCTCACCACGCTGCAGCACAAGCGGGCACTGGGAGCTGCTCATGGCTGCTTCTCGGCTCGGTGTGCATGGCATCCCTGCAGCGCTGGGCACCCTGCTGCCAGCCTGTGCTGGCACTGCATCACAGGGTGAGAGCAGAGCCCCACCGGATTGCACAGGCTGTTGGCGATGGGGTGGGTGATTTTGGAGCCAGGTGCTGCCCCAGCACTACCTGCAGTAGGTTTGGGGCGGGCAGTATCCAGGCTGCTCTCAGCCCTCCCCAGTGAGTGTCTGTTGCCTGGCCAGGGGAAGCGGAGCCTGCTCAGCCCCAGAGGCGGCACCCACGCCCCGGGGGTGCAGAGCAGGTCTGCCCGGCTCTGCCGGCTTTGGGCGTGCTGTGAGTCACCGCAGCCCTGCGCTCCCAGCTCTGCAAGGCGCCGGGCTTGCACCCGCAGGCATCCCGGGCTCAGCTGCCAGGGCTGCAGCAGCGGGTGCAGGGAGCGAAGAGCATCACGCAGGCGGTGGTAACAGAGTCATTCCTGCCAGTCCTCGCTGTCCCCCAGCCTGGACAGCGTGGCTGTGCCCTGCCCTACATAGGGGTGACGTCCCGCACTGCCTGCCTGCTCTCCCGCCTCTGCAAAATGGGAAGAGCTCCAAGGTATCAAAGCGTGGGTCAGGAGGCAGCAGCGGCACTGGCAGGGCTCCATGTGGGAATGATGGAACACTTGCCAGGGGTTGGAGAAGGAGCATCCCAGTGCCCTAGGGTTTAGGGTTGGAGAACCATGGCGTGTGAACCTTGCAAAGCAAGAGGTCTCATTGGCACCTGCATCCTCTGCAGGTTCTGCCCTGGGAGCAGCCTGTTCCTCTTGTTCCTCCCTTGCAGCCCTGGGCAGCACCCAGCAGCTCAGTGGCAGAGGGGGGAAATCGTGGCCTGGGGCAGTTCACAGTGCTGGTGGGCATTGGGAGAGACTGAGGGACAGGGACCAAAGGGTTGGTGCTGGCCTGAGGCAGGATAGGAGCCTCAGAGCTGTTCCCAGCCCAGTCCCAGTGGCATTAGTACCACATATCATGGGGCTTCTGGGCATATGTTTTTATAGGTGCTAGGTTGGGTGCACAGACTCCTGCCCAGGGAGGGATGGCAGAGCTCTCACAGAGACATCAGGGCTGCATGTCCAGACAGCAGTAGAGGCTCCTCTGTGCAGTGCCAGCATCGCCCACAGCACCAGGTCATGGCTGTGCCCTCTGAGTGACAGGTTGAGTCCCTGTGGGAGTGTCCTCAGCCACATGCTGTTCCCTGGCAGGGGTCCTGCAAGGTGCTGCCCGTGCCCAGCCTTGGGAGCATCACCTGCCACTGTCACCTCGCACAGACCCTGTGACACAACTGGGACTGCTAGGCACTCTGCTGTCCACCCTGACCATCCTTATTCCAGCAGGGGCTTCCCAAGGTGACCTTGACTACTGCCAGGTGTACAGGACCATGCTCAAGTCTAGGACATGCCGTAGCAGGGACAGACCAAATGCTGCCAGCTCCATGCCCAGGGCACCTGGAGAGAAGCACAAAGTGAGTGGACCCTGCTCTGCTCTGGGGTTGGCTCTGCTTGGGAGGACAGCCCAGAGCATTTGCCAGGCAGGGCCTTTGCCACTGCACTGTGGCTACTGTCCCTCACCTCAGCATGAGCAAGACCTGACACCACAGTGACAGGCATGCTGTGGGGGGTCCCCTTTCCCATCTCTGCTCCTCCATGATCCCCCTGGAGCACAGGGCATGAGCAGTCCCACGCTGAGGCTCTGCCCCTTGCCAGAGGCAGTGGCCTGGCTGCAGAGCCGCAGTCCCCCCCAGCCCTGCCGGCCGAGCTCTGCAGCCATCCCGGCCGGCGGGGCATCCCCATCCCCCTGTGCCTTGCGGTAGCGTTCACTGCTTCACGGAAAATTTGATGACTCGGCAGCCCCTGAGTTTCCAGGCCTGGTTCCAGCTGCTGGGTGGAGAAACTTCTGCAGTTGTCTTTAGGTTTGGCACAGCTGAAGGCTTCATGGTCAGGGGGGACTGGAGGGGAGATCTGGTATCCCCAGCTGAAGGAGGGCTCTCTCTCTCTCTGTCCCTGCCTGAGGTGGCACAGTATCACTGAGGTGGCCGTGGGGAAGGCAGGGCTGGCACAGCCTGTCCCATGTGGAGGCTGCTGAGCCCTGCGGCGCCAGGGACAGGGCCTGGGCTTGGCTCCCAGCAGTGCTTTGGGCTGTTTCCACTGCAGCCACAGCCCAAACTCCCTGAGCTGAGGGAGCACAGCCACTGGGACCCGAGGTTAAATAAGTGGGGCTGGTATACACACGTGTCCCCATGGCAGGGGATGACAGCTCACTGTGCCACCAGGACATGCAGAGGCAGCGAAAGCTGGTCCATGCTCAGAGGCCAATCCCATCCTGGTGGGCAGCAAGGCATCCCTCAAGCCCGTCCTCCTGCCAAGTGAGGTTACATCTCCTGGCTGGGGAGGTGCGGGGCAGTGGCACAGTATGGCAGCAAGATCTGAGGGAACACTGTGTTCCAGAAATCCCTGCTTGGCTGCCCAGCTCAGAGACCAGAACAGGTAGAACAGACCCTTTGCTCCTTGGGCAAGCCACTGTCCAGAGCAACTGCCTCAGTGGGGGAGTTGTGCCCCCATGCAGGGCTGCAGCAGCAAAGGCTGTGCTGGAGGTGGAGATGGCTGCTGGCTTTGCAGAGGCTGCTGCAGGGTCACCAAGGCTGTGCCCAGGCAGGTACAGTAAGTATGCCTGGACTAGGATTCTCTCCACTGGGCCGGGCAGGCACAACCCAGCTGGAGTGTCCCAGGACTCCAGTAGCTGGGTTTGTCCTCTTGTTGGCCTGGAATGCTCTTTGGTATGCTTTGAAGCTGCAGGAGCCCCACCTTGGCTCTAGGGAAAACCTCCTGTCCGTGCCAGCACTGCAGGGGACACTGCCTTTGACACTGGGGCATGCAACATCTTTTCTCCAGGATTTTCTTTTAAAATCTAGGGTGTCTTCTGTCCCATGTCCCTGGATCACAATTCCCAGCCCAGCAAGGCCCTCCATCCTCACCTCCAGCCCCTGCTTCATCAGCTGGGGGCTCCTCGAATTCAGCTCTTCCATCACCTGCCACATTCCAGGGACACCACAGTCCCCAGCACTGCCTCTGTTTCTGCCACCCTCCAGGTGACCCTCCAGGCTGCTTCTGGCACCAAACAACTCCATGCTCCTCATCCACAGTGTAGTCACCTGTGCTGGCAGCCTGCACCCCACAATGGACCTGCGTGGGAACATCCACCAAAAGCCCCTTTGTAAACGTGTTCTGGGGACCAACCAGCTGTAACCTCCTTGATCCTGCCCTGGGCCCCTGGGTAAAGCTGGCAAACCCTCACTGCAGTGAGGAGCTCCAGCCGGCTGCAGCTGCCCAGCTCTGGAAAGGGGCCTTTAAAAACAGTCTCCAGCCCACTGGAGATGGCAGCAATCAGGTCCAAATCTCTCCGTCTCATTTCTGGGTGTGGAGGACTTCAGGGGCTGGAGGACCTCACCCCCAGTACCTGTGAGCACTCACTTTGCACTCAGGTCAGTGGGGGTGGCCAGCTGCCCATCAAACCGGTGTCTGGCAGCAGGGATGGGTGTCCCCAGAGCTGGCTGTGGCACTGGGTGATGGGTCAGCCTCCTCACCCCAGGTGCTGGTGGATCTCAGTCCCAAATGCTTATCAGGGAATCTCTAAGAGCCACAGCTGTTACCCTAGGCATCCATCACTTGAGCACCCATGGCATTTTGGCATTCAGCCCTTGGAGCTGTGGGCATTAAAGGTTAAAAAGGTTAAAAATCTTGCCTGTGCTGGAGCCAAGGCACTGCCTTCTGCTCCCACGCTGATCTCTGTGTTCAGGGTGCAGGGGAGGGGTAGGTCTGGAGACAGAGTGACACAAAGAGGCTCTGGTGGTACAGCTGTACCTTTCTGCTGGGGGAACATCTGAGTCCTAGACAGAAGTGACAAACAGGCCCTCACTGCTGGGCTGAGCTGCAGGGCCTGGACTCCTTTATCCTCAGCCCACTCCAGGCAGGGACCTCTGCAGAGACGTGACTGTGACCACGGACCCAGGCTCCTGGCACCAGTCCCATTTGGCCAGGACCTGGGAAATTAACTGTTGCCCATGCAAAGGGAAGGGGATTCATGTTCACTGTCCCCGTTTCCAGCTGGCTCCATCAGCCTGGGGTTGTCAGAAGGGTTGGGGTATGGACCTGGGGTTGGAGATGTGTCCTAGACCAGGTCCCTTGTGTCCCCCTCTCTTCTTAATTGCATGCAAGAGCTGGAGCTTTCCCGTATCTTTGTCCAGATACTGGGGGTTGTTCTGTCTGTCACAGGTCCCACCTGACAAACTTCTGAGTCTTTTGTTGAAGGATTCTGGTGTTCTAGAAGACAGGTGGGGGATGTGTCCTATTCTGACAGCTCGGTGGCTTACAGTAATGAGCGCAGCTTGAATAGCCCCCATAGGTGGCCGTGCTGGCCACTGGGATAGACTCCCACGGCCACAAAGGCTGTACTGGCTTCCGGACTGATGCATCACTGAACCTCTTCCAGCACTGTCCCAGATCTCCAGCGCTGATGTGAAGCCAGTGGCATCTTTGCTGTGAATGAGAGCTGGCACTCTGCCAGGCATTGCACAGACACCGGAAAGCGCCGCCCTATACGCAGCCCGGGGCACAGCCAGATCCCCGGGCAACCTCCCGAAGTACAGTCTGCCCACCCGGGCACTCGCTTCAGCCGCCCCTCAGACGGGCAAAGCGCGGTTTGGGCACCTCTGTGCCCGCGAGATGCCAAGCCCAGGAGCCTCTCAGAGCGTGCACTGCCCCCGCCGCAGCCTGCGGCCGCCGTGCCCACAGAAACACCCCAGTCCCTGCCCCCGGCGTACCCAAACCCCGCTCCCCAGCCGCACCTGCGCAGGAATTAAAGCACACAGAGCTGAAGGGTGCCTGAAGGTGCGGCACAGCGAGAGCCGAGGGAGCGCAGCACTCCACGGCCACACTCGTGCCCTGGCTCCCTCCAGCATCCCGGCCCTCCGCCGCTCTCTCCTTCCCTCCCTCCCCGCGCTGGGGGTTGGTTCGGGCGCGCCCTCCCAGCCTGGAGCCGCCATCAGTGCGGTCCTGTCTCCTCCCCTCCGCTCCTCCCGCCCCAGCTCCCGGAGCTCCTGCTGATGCCAGAGCAGGCAGAGCCCGGCAGGTCCCCCGAGACCCGGCCAGCAGCGAGCCTCCAACCCCAGCCCACAGCTCTGCCCGCAGCCCGCAGCCGCTCTCCCCGGGCCAGCTGCGGAGTCACCGCAGAGCACACGGACCTGCGGGGACAACAGCAAATGCGCCCAGCGAGAGGCAGCCGCCCCCGCTGGGCTTCTCCCGGGCCGGAGGCGAGCTCTGCCCCCGCCCAGGGCCAGCGGGCCCGGCCGAGGTGCCACGCGCTGGCCGGTCCCCATTGATGCTGACTTGTCACCCGCGCTCGGAAAGCATGTGGGGACACGGCTGCCGGCTGCCGCGGCACAGGGGGCTGGCTGGGGACAGCCACTGCTAAGAAAGTGCCCCCCTCACGCCAACTTTGCCATCCCTGTGATCTGCTGCCACCAGGTCCCCCATGAGGTCGGTGCTGCTGCCGCTGCTGGTGCTGTGCGTGCCGCGGCTCCCAGGGACCCTGGCAGAGGTAAGCGCTCGATTCCCCAGCCCCCGCTTTGGCTCCGCGTCCCTGGGCTGCCGCGAGGGCCTGCCCCGCCGGCCAAGGACTGCGGCTGCGGGTGCCTCTCTCTGGCCCTGCAGCTGCGCCACATCAGCGGCGCTTCCCCCCTGCCCCTCGCCCCTGGGACCCTGCGCCCGCTCCCCGGGACCGCAGCGTGTCCCTGTTGCCGTGGCTGCGCGGCTCCTCGCCCGGCACTGGCCCGGCTGCTGTTCCCAGGGGTCCGCAGCCGCTTCGCTCTCCTCTGCCAAAAGCCCCGCGATCGGTGGGGAGCCGGAGTGAGTCTGCCAGCAGAGCCGAGGGAAAACGCCATGAAGATGATGGTTCTGCTGTGGCTTGTTGCAGGACGGGGAGTGGGCAGGAGACGTTTCCTTTAACGTGGGGGGAACTGACGCCAGTCCAAAGCCGGGCACACCCTGTTGGGAGCGGGCTGTGAGAGAACGGGTGTCGCCGCTGCCGGGGAGCGTGCCAGGGGCTCCGGGGATTCTGTTCTGCCCCTTGGGGGGGTGCAGCTGCCCTGAGGTCTGTGGTCCCTCCATCCTCTCCCCTTGATGGTGGGAAGGAGGTGTGCCTGTAGAGGGAATGAGATTGCCAGGCCCTGTCCAGAGCTCAAACCCTCCCTCTCTCCAGATCTTCTCTTGTGCCCTGGCTATTTGGTGGCCTTTTCCCCTGTGAGCATGGCCCCTTGTTGGTCTGCAGCCCCAGGACCCGTGCAAAAGGCCAGGGCGGCCCACAAGCTGCATCTGCCAAGTCTGTCTCCCTGCCTTGGCTAACGGAGGTCTGAGAAGTGACCCAGGCTCTCCTAGGAAAAGGGTCACAGCTCACGTGCCGGTGGGACCTGTGCCTGGCCAGCCCAACCCCTGGCCTGGCACAGGGCACCTCTCCCAGGTGTTTGTCTCAGCTCATCCTGCCCCTCTCTCACTTGACATCTTCAATCCCCCAGGGCGAGGGATGCAACCACACCGCACAGGCAGGGCTGGAGGGCCAGGATGCACGTGGTGAAAGAGGTGAGTCACAGGAACCAGCTTCCTAGGCTGAGGAGGGCAGGATGGTCTGGGTACCTGCAGGGGTGAGATGAACAGATGTGCTGGACCAGGACTCTTGGAGTTAAGAGCAGCTTTTAAAATACTCTGCTTTAGGCTAACTACAGGCTGCTGATCATGCCCAGGGAAGGGGGAGAGTCAGTCTCATCCTTCTCCAGCAACCAGCTGTATGGGGGCACTGTGAGAGATGGACGAGGCTCCGGAGCTCTCTGCTTCCACAGAGATCCAGCTGGACTCAGTGGCAGCACAGCTGTAGGTGCCCTGCTCAGAGCCTTGGAGTTGCCTGGGTAGGATCAGAATCTGTGAGGCAGCCCCATGGCTGCTATCGGCCTGGAGCCTGCACAGTGCCCACATGGCATCAGTCTGTGCCAGTGAGAAATCACCTGGATGATCCACAGGCACCTGTCAGGGCATGAGGTGTACCTGGATGTGCTGTCTGTGATGTGCTTAGTGGGAACATGAGCAGTGCTGAGCTCACAGGCCTCTGGCCCATTTTCGGTACATTTGTGCTACAGATGTGAGGAAGGTGACAGAGGGAGGCAGGAGATGAAGCTGCTGGAAACTGAAGAGAAGCAGAGAAACATGGGCTGAGAACTCATACTTCAGGAGATAAGAAAGAGCTTGCAGTAACAAACCATCCCTGCCTGAATGCCAGGCAGGACAGTGACCTGTGGGTTGCCTTCAGCTCAGCTATGCCTGGTGCTCTGGGTGTCTGCTGACAATGAGGGTAGCCCAGGGCAGCTGGCCCAGATGTAGACACCTCACCCATGGCACCCAGCTACATTTACCTAACCCTTCCTGAGCTGTCTGATCCTAAATATGCACTGGAACTTCTCAGAGATGGCACTGAGAAGGCCTTTCCCAGGGCCCCTACGTGCTCCTATTCATGTCCGTCTCATGTCCTCTGGTCCTTTGGCCCTCACCAGCAGGCTCCAAACCACAGCATTGCATGGAAAACAAGTTGCACATAGTTCTGAAAGTGTTCAGCTCTGGGAAAGACACACACAACTCCTGAGCAGTGTCCCTGCCCCGGGCTCACCCCACAGTGCTCCTCCCTGGCTGTGTGAAGGGTGCCCCATGGCAGGCAACAGGGCAGTCATTGTGCTTGGTTCACACTGTCTCACTGTGCCAGACCCTTTGTAAGCCTGTCATAACATGTTGCACGCCATAAATTTTAAGTGCTAATTATTACACAAATGTCTTATTAGCACTAGAGCTGTTTAGACATTTTCCAAAGGCTGAGTGCAATAGAAAGCTCATGGATGTGTCACCTGGGGACTCGGGTTAGTGCTGGACTTGGCAGTGCCTGGGGAACAGTTGGACTCAATGATCTTGAAAGGCTTTTCCAACCTAAATGGTTCCATGATTGAAAGCACGGCCGAGGGTGGGAGTGTGTAACGATCTGCTGGAGACGTGAGGCAGAGATGAACCCTGTCCTGGTCACACCACCAGCTTGGGCCTGACAGACAGGCTCTGCCTGGCTCCTGTTGTGTAGGTGACTTCTGGGCTGCTCTAAGGGCAGGAATTCAATAGCAGTTTCAGCCACTGACCCACCAATTAGGCCAAGCCCTGTATGGCACTTCCCTGTCCCCAGACACTCTCCATTGGGATGCCACAGCAGCGGCCGCACAGCCCCAGCGCACTGACCTCGCTGCTGGGGCCAGTCTGATCCTTCACTTCCTCCATGTATGCAGTGTCCCACTCTTCCTGTGTCACCCCTGAACTGGGCAGGATGGGGGTGGCTCATTGGGCCTCCCCAAAGCAGCCTTTGCCCCTCCTCTGCCAGAGCCCACCCCGAGGCAGAGACTATTGCAGGGAGCATAATGGTCCCCCTGCCATACCCATCCTGCCTGAACTGGCCACTGTCTTGCTTCTCTGTGATGGACTCAGTGTCACAATAGAGTGCAACATGAATCACAGAGACACAGCAAACTTCAGCCCTGGAAAAAGGTGAAGAAGAAGAAGCTTTATTTTGATTCACGTATTATATAGAGTTTTTAGAATGGCCGTGGATTGGAGCAAGAGGTCACCACCACCTCCCCAACCACACTGATCAATGAAAAGGTCTATCAAACCTTTCTCCTCCCAGGAGAAGGAATGAAAAACAAAAAGACAATTAGAAAAACACCTGCATGTTTACAGAAAAACCTCGTGAGAAACTTTATCACACAAATTAAAACATCAGAAGGCTAAAACTCAGGGCAACAGACCCAGAGCCTTCAACATCTTTTTGGGGGGCTCAGGCCAACCAAGGTGATGAGCAATGGATTATACCCAGCCAGGGAACATCTCTGCTTCAAACCAGGACTCTCTGGACAAAGCACATGATGACTGAAGCCTTCTGGTCTTTCTCTAGTGGAGCAGATGCTCCATGCTTAGGAGCTTTGACAGATTCCTTTGCTCTGAGTCCATAAAGGTTTCTGAACATTCTTGTGTTTCCCAAAGGCTGTTCAGAGCCCTTGGGGTCAGGGTGGTGACCAGTGCCTTGTGTTCCCCAGCAAGGGTGGGTGGCTGGGAGCTGGCCCTGCAGGCTGGCCCCCAACACCACCAATCCCTGCTGAGAGTTTCGGATTTACCTCTGCAGGCACCCTCCTGAATGTCAGCGTGAGTGACCATGACCGGTCAGACTCCCTCCTTCTGTCCTGGGATGAGCCAGAGGGAGGTGCCAAAGGATATTTGCTTGCCCTCTCCTCCCCGGAGTCAGGCACACTGCTGCAGAATGGGTCTGCTGGCCCCAACACCACCAGCTTCTGGTTCCATGGGCTGACTCCTGGCACGCGCTACGAGATCGAGGTGACAGCCACGCTGGCCTGCATGGACACCACCAGCCAGACTGTCACAGCACAGACAAGTAAGGGCTCCCAGGACCTCAGTGCTCCTACCAGTGATTGTTGTGCTGTTTGGAGTCCTGTTAGTTCGTGGGAGGTTGGGCTTTTCCTCACTTTCACAAGAACCAGGGTCCTTCCTGGGTTCCCAGAGTCTTAGGGGTCATTCCCTCATCCTTATATGGGCTGGGTTCATGCTGTGTCTTCTCCTTCTAGAATAATGGAGGTAATGAGGGACCAGCCCATGATGTGGCTTGCAGAGAACTGAGGGGTGGAAAATGTCATGCATGGAAGTCTAGAAATAGCTACAAGGGAGGAGCATCTGCTCCACAATTTTGGCACATCTCTGTCAATAGCTGCTTACCCCCAGGTCTTGCTTTGTGCCAAGGGCTGAAGAAGGGGACAGGGCTGGTGGCTCTACAGGTTGGGTGGGGATGGCAGCCCTTGCCTGCACCTCTGCAGAAGATCCTTGAGTAAACCAGTGCAGGTCAAGGTGGGAAACCTAGCAAAGGAGAGTAGAGCTGGAGGGAGGAGATTGGACAGTGGAAGGGCTGGTGTCAGGCAGCAGTGGTGGGAGCAGAAGCTGGTTGTCACAGAAAGGCAGGTGGCAGGACCCACAGGGCCAGCAGGAACAGAGGACCTGTCAGCAGGTGAGCTTCCAGGTGATGATGGCTTCACCTTTATGTGTTGGCCCTGACCAAGCTGTGTTCAGAGTGACTGCTGAGACTGATCCAAGGGGGTGGTGCAGCCCACAGCCCATAGGAGGCTGGTGCATGGTCAGGGAGGTCATGGGACTGTGCTTGGGGAATCCTTGCTGGAGCCCCTCTGCTCTGGAGACAGGCTGAGAGAGCTGCGGTTGTTTAGCCTGGAGAGGAGAAGAGTCCAGGGTGACCTTAAAATGCTTTTTAGTACCTAAAGGGGATTTGAAAATAGAGAAATAGGGACGTTTTACATGGGCAGATGGTGGCAGGACAAGAGGGAGGAGTTTTAAACTGGCAGAGAAGTTTAGATCAGATTGTAGGAAGAAATTCTTCCTTGTGAGGGTGGTGAAGCCCTGGCACAGGTTGCCTAGAGAAACTTTGGCTGCCCTGTCCCTGGAAGTGTCCAAGGCCAGGCTGGACAGGGCTTGGAACAACTTGGGCTGGTGGAAGGTGTCCCTGCCCATGGCAGGGGGTGGCACTGGTTGAGCTTTAAGGTCTCTTCCAGCCCAAACCCTTCCAGCATTCTGTGACTGGGCCCTGTGAAGCTGGCTGGCAGCACCTCCCCAGCCTGTGAGCAGCTTGCCAGGTGAGGCACTGGCAGGCGAGCAGCCAGCAGAGTCTGTGCCGTGTCCCACGCAGGTCCGTCCCCCGTGCGCGGCCTGAGCCTGAGCAGCGGCGGGAGCTCTGCCTCGCTGCGCGCGGCCTGGGCGCACGGGCACGGCCGGCGGGACGGCTACGGCCTGGCGCTGTGGCACAGCGACTCCCACACCCTGGTGAGGAACGTGTCCCTCCTGCCCAACGCCTCCTCCTTCCTCTTCGACGGGCTCCTGGCTGGCAGCGAGTATGCCCTGAAGGTCAGCACGCTGGCTGGGCCCAGCCAGGCCAGCAGCAGCATCCACCAGTGGACAGGTAGGGAGTGCTGGGTGTGCTTGCCCAAGGAGGAAGGGGTGGTAGAAAGGGTTTGACAGGAAGGGTGCAGAACGTGTGCCGGGCTGGCAAGGGGAGGAGGTCTCCAGGCTTGAGATGGGGAGCTTGTGAATGGTGGGGAATGGCTGGAATGTTTCACATCCCCACTGTTGAGCTGAGTGCCTGGGCCAAGGTGAAAACTTCGCACCTTGGGCCTGCCTTGCAGCACCTACGGCTTGGATTTGTCTGTTCCCAATGGAGAGGGGCAGTCTGGGGATCCTGGATCTCTTGGCTGCTGAGAGCTGCAGGAGTGCTGCAGTACCCAGTCTGCCACCCCTCTGCCCTGCAGCCTGAAAGAACGTGACAATGGGGAGGGACCTCAAGGGCCCCCCAGCCTGTGTGGGAGGGGGCACAGGAGAGACAACCCTCAGTAAATCCCTACCAGACCTTCAGCCCCTATGCCATAGAGAGCAGCTGTGGGCACAGGGGCCCCTGGGGAGAGAGGAGGGTCCAGGGACCACCAGCCCCAGTGGTGAACCTTGCTGTGTCCTGCTCTTCCCCTCAGCTCCCTCTGTCCCCACCCAGCTGAGGCTCAGCCCAGGTTCCAGCACCAGCCTCGTCGCCTCCTGGGCAGGTGCTGCAGGGGCTGCCTGGCTCCACCTTGAGCTCCGCAACCTCCTCACCCGAAAGGTCAGCACGACCCTGTCAGCCAGGAGGGGCCTCAGCAGCTACACCTTCCAGCATCTCCAGCCTGGCACTCAGTACTGGCTGGGGCTCAGCGTCATGGCTGGCTCCCACACCCTGGTGGGACCCAATGCTACTGCCTGGACTTGTGAGTATGAACTTGGTGGCCCCAGCTTTCTCCCTGCCTCTGGTCCAGCCTCTGAATCTAAAGGTCTCCTGCCAAAGCCTTGGGTGCACAGGGTGATTCTGCTTGGACCTGGCCAAAATCTGCTCTGGGACCCAGCTCTGGGGTACTGCTGTAGTGGGGCCAGTGAATCCCTTCAGCAGGTGGATCCCCTGTGCTGGCCTGCTTCTCCCTGGGATGCAGTGGGAGCAGCCTTTGGTCTCTCCCCTGGGAGGAGGATGGAAGAGCAGCAGATCCCTTTGGTGTTCAGTGCTGCTGGGGCTTGGCTCTCATGTGCCTCAGTGCTGTACGAGGGCAGCAGAAGAAATGGGGCAAGGGGACAGCAGTTGAGCTGGTTTGAACTGGAGGCCGCTGGGAGGGGCTTATACAAGAATGAGAAAGGCTTTTTATGTGGGCAGACAGTGATAGGAAAGGGGGTGAATGTTTTAAACTAAAATAGAGATTTAGATTAGATGTTAGGAAGAAATTCTTTCCTGTTGGAGTGCTGAGGCCCTGGCACAGGGTGCCAAGAGAACCTGTGGCTGCCCCTTTCCTGTGAGTGTCCAAGGCCAGGTTGGACAGTGCTGGAGGGCTAGGATAGTGGAAGGTGTCCCTTCCCATGGCAGGGTGGTGGAATGAATGAGCTTCAAGGTCCTTTCCAATCCAAACCATTCCACAATCCTATAGATCTATGAAATGGATTTTCAGTGCTTTTTGATTCTTGTCAAGGATATGTTGTGGTAGCACCTGATAATCTCATCCTGGTGGATGTTCCCAACATGATGGGTGCTGTGCAAATACAGCCAAGAGATCCAGGAGCCTCTGGCAGGTAAAAACAGTGAGGGCAGCCCTCCCAGAACCCACTATTGCACCATTCTCCCAGCCCACTCTCTGCTCTGGCCTCAGGCTGATGAGGGCCCTGAAAGAGGGGGACTTTGCTAGTGTCCATAGCCTAGTTCCAGTCCTGAACTTGCTCTCCCAGATGTTCCCAGAAAAACCAGGAGGGAGATGAAGAGGGCAGAGCAGATTCACACCAAACACCAAGGTAGTGTTGGCCCTCAAATGATGGAGGTGCCAGGCTGCAGACTCAGAGCTGCTGTGGCCAGCGACTTGTCCTGGCATTGGCCAAATATGGGTCATGTGTATGCTGGGAGAGCCTGGGTGCCACCAGGTGTCAAGTTTCCAGCTCCTTCCTGCTCCACCTGCCAGCTTGGGAAGCTGGAGCCTGCTCCCTGCTGACTCTGCAGATGGGATTTTGGAAGGCCTCCAGAGCTCCAGCTGGTTTCTTTCTGCTCTGGAGTGAGGCTGATCCCTGCTGTTGCTGTCTGCAGCTCTGACCTGCTCCACTGAACAAAATTCCTCCATGCCAGACACACGAGCCAGGGGTGTCTGGCCAAGAGTTTGGTCCAGGCCAGTTCCTGGGAATATCAGCAAGTTCATGGTGGGATGTGAATGGAGTGGAGGGAGACTTTTAGGAATTTATCAGCAAAGCTGCCAGCTTTGTCTGGACTCTGTTAGTCCAGGAATGCTTGTGCTGGGGAGTGCAGATGGCTCGCTCCAGAAGGATGTCTAAGGCTGGATGTAACCCTGCCAGGAATGAGGCTCAGGAGAGTAAGGGGTACAGAGTACCCCATAACCCTGACTCACGCAATCCTATTCCCTTCCAGACCCCTTGAGTCCTGACAACGTGACCCTGAGCAGTGCAGAGGAGCAGAACTCCTTACAGGCTCGCTGGAGTATCCCAGGGGGACAGAGGGACTTCTACCTGGTGACACTGCGAGAGGGAGAGGCCAGTGCTCCGACAAGGAACATCTCTGTTGGTGGGGACAATGACCATGTCACCTTCCACGGGCTGAGCCCTGGCCAGCAGTACTCTGTCCAGGTGGTGGTGGTGGCAGGGCCGTACAGGGCATCGGCGCAGAGCACGGTAGCCTGGACAGGTGAGCAGAAAGCCCACGTGTGGCTCTTGAGGCTGTTCCTGCTGCCTGATGAAGGGGCTGCTGCCTGGAGGGGGCTGGGGATGAGGCAGGCACAGAGACAGGGCACCTGGCACACCTGGTCTCAAGAGCAGGTTGTGGATCAGAGCAGCAAAATCTGCCTCCCCACAGTTCCTGGTGAGGGTGGGCTCAGAGGTCCTGGGTGGGCTTGTGCCAGCAAGTGTCAGGCACGGATCAGGACCAGATCCTTCTTCGAGCCTTCTGGACTCTGTTGGGCAGGTTGCAGGCAGCTTCCTCCCTTCCCCTCACCACTGCTGGATGGCTGGGCAGAGAAGCACCACCAGCCCCCCCAGAGGGGGCATCTCCTGTGCTCAGTCTGTCCTGGGTGACAGTGGAGCCACAGTGGTGCTGTCCCAGAGCTGCTGCCCTGGAAGGGATGATTGGAGCTGTACAGTGTGGGGAGGTACCCACCCAACCCGTGGGGCTGGGGGCACTAAGAGCTCTGGGACTCCACTAAGGGATGGAGACAACTGCAGTGTCACAGAATCACAGAACTGTTAGGGTTGGAAGGGACCTCTGGAGATCATCTAGTCCAATCCCCCTGCTCTAGGGTCACCTAGAGCAATTTGAAAAGCAGAAAATATCTCATGAAAGCAATCTTCCTGCCTGATGCACTGCCTCGTGGTGTGCTGTCCTTGTCCCTTGCAGAACCACGAGCACCATCCAGCGTGAGCCTGTCCAGCCAGGGTAGCCCCCACAGCCTGCTGGCCAGCTGGGAGGAGGCGACAGGGGAGGGCTATCTGCTGGTCCTCAGCCTTGCAGAGCACCCTGTGAAGAACAGCTCCTTGCTCAGGGGTGTAACGAGCTTCACCTACGAGGGCCTCCACCCTGGGACCCTCTACACCTTTGAGGTCAGCACTGTGGCTGGTCCCTACACATCCTCACCCCGGTGCATCTCCAACTGGACATGTGAGTGCCACAGCCCCGGGTTCCCACTGGATCCTGCCCCTCCCCCGATGTCATTCCTCAGGGCACTGACAACACACATCTTCTACAGCTTCATCCAATAACTGGGCAAAAGGCTCAGGAGGAGGCAGAGGTGCTTCTGGATGAGTCTGACCTTGCTGTTTCCCAATCACCAGGCACAAGGGCAGCTGAGCTCAGTGCCCTTCTCCTCCTCCTCCTCAGCCTACCCTCCTGTGGCACTGCTCAGGCTATCACTGCCTTGAGCCATCCCCTCCACCACCCACCACCTCCTCCAGCACCAGAACAATTTTTTCTCTGCCAGTTTGAACTGTGCTGGCCCAGTCTCTGCTGGACTGGTGTGTGGGTGTCAGCAGGGGTGAGCACCTGGATGCAGGTTTTCCTAGGGAAGAGACTCCTGCCCCAGCACATTTGGAGCTGCACTTCTGCCAGGTGATTCTGTACCTTTCCTTTTCTAGACCCTTTGCCCCCTGAGCAGCTGACCCTCAGCAATGGGGGTCACAGCACCTCTCTGCAAGCCTCCTGGAGAGCAGTTTCCTCTGGCAACACTGGCTACACCGGGACCCTCTGGGAAACCAAGTCCCAGGAGCAGGTCAGGAATGTGACTGTGGGGAGTGACTGGATGAATGTCACCTTGGAGAACCTGGTCCCTGGGCGACAGTACACGCTGGAGATGACTGCTATGGCTGGGCCTTACAGATCCCCTGTGCGATCAGCCACCGACTGGACGTGTGAGTGTGACAGTCCCACCTCACCCACTGCAGGTCACAGCCACCCCTGCCCACGAGAGCAGAATGGTCACAGTGTGAGAGCGGCCCATGCGTGGGGACCTGGGGAGTCAGAGGCAGGGTGCATAGACAGACAGAATGGGTGGTCAGCTGGATCCACATTCAGCCATGTTGGATGTAAAAGGGTCTGCAGCACAGGAGGAACCCATCACTGAACAGAAAACATTTCCAAATGTCACCCAGGGGAACGTGGGGACCCGCTCCCATCTCTGCTGCGGAGCAGGAGCTCTGGCTGCTCTGGCTTTGGTGTGCTGACTCCTGACCCAACCCCAGCAGATGCAGACAGTGGAGGATGCCCAGGACAAGTGTGTGCAGCCCCTGCAGCACACCACAGCCTCCTCTCACTGTCTGGGTGTCTCTTCTCTCTCAGACCCCCTGGCCCCGGCCGGCGTGACGCTGACCAACACCCGGCGCCCAATGGGGCTCTCGGCCTTCTGGGACAAGGCTGCTGGTGATGTGGACCAGTTCCACCTCCAGCTCTACAGCAAGAGCCATGCAGCACAGAGGAACGCCTCAGTGGGGCCAAACACCCACAACTTCACATTCCTGGGGCTGTCCCCTGGCACTCAGTACTTCCTGAAGGTGACTGTCCTCGCTGGCCCATACAGATCCTCGTCACACTTTGCCACTGAGTGGACATGTGAGTCACAAGTATTCCCAGTCTCTAGCAGGGATGGGACATCATGGCACTGCCTGCAAGACTAGCAGTGACACAAACTTTTCTGGGTGGAGGGAGGGCTCCAGTGAGACCTGCATGCTCCCTGTCCTGAAGACAGAGCACATGTCATAGGTTAGGTGCTGTGTGCTGGGCCCCAAAAGACCCTTTTCCCCAGCTTAGGTTTTCCCCAGTCAAGTTGAACCTTCTGCCTAGACCACTGGTGATCTTAAGGCCAGCCAGGGACTGGTGGGAGAGGGATGTGAGAGAGAAAGCACAGAGACCTGTATGGGCTTGCTGCTCCCTGTCTGTGGAGCAGAGCAGCCCACTGGGTGGGCTCTCAGCAACTTCCTGCCAGCAGCACCCTGGGGACATGCACAGGCAGCTTGCATGTCCCCCAGGAGAACAGGAGATCTGGTGGTCAGGTGCCCCCACTTCTCTTTCAGTCCTGTGCAGAGGTGCAGGCTGTGCCCTGGCTTCTCCAGGTGGCTCCTCCACCACCTCATGGGTCCCCATGCTCTGCTTTCCTCCAGATCCACTGTCCCTGGCTAACGTGAGTGTGCAGCCTGGCCGGAAACCCCAGGAGCTGCACGTGAGCTGGGTGGAGTCCGGAGGTGGCAGAGATCACCTGGTACAGCTCTCAGTGGCCGAGTCCCTGTCCATCATCAGGAATGTGTCTGTCCCCCGTGGAGTCACCCAGCTTGACCTGGAGGGGCTGGTGCCAGGGTCCCGCTACCGCGTGGAGATCATTTCCCAGGCTGGGCCTCACCGCATCTCCTCTCAGACTGCCATCGGCCATACCGGTAGAACACAGCTCCCCTGCTCCCACCAGCCTTAGACATTGTGTGGATGCCCACAGTCCTCCAGCTCCCAGCTTCATTCCCAACCTCGAGTTAGTTGTGAGCACCCCGGGTTTGTCCCCAGTGACACTGTTTCTCTCCCGCAGTCCCACTGCCTCCTCGTTCCCTGTCTGCCAGCCCCGTCAGCATGGCCCGGGCTCTGGCTGTGCACTGGGAGACTGCTCCTGGGCAGAGGGATGGATACCTGCTCAGTGTGCTCGAGGAGGGCTCTTCTGCACCGCCAAGGAACCTGGAAGCAGGGAAGGACAGCACCAATGTCACTGTGCCACAGCTGGAACCAGGAACATGCTACCTTGTTAGGATGTGGGCAGTGGCTGGACCCTACCGCTCCCTCCCCGGGAATGTCACCGGCTGCACAGGTCAGCATCTGTGACACCCTGGGTAATGGGATCAGTGTTGGCACCTGGGGAGAGGAGAGGAGAGGAGAGGAGAGGAGGAGAGGAGAGGAGAGGAGAGGAGAGGAGAGGAGGGCACCCTGGCCTGGTTCCTGGTGACACTGGCCTGTGGTCACATCCTGCCTCTCACAGTCTCCTTGTACAAAGATGACTGCAGGCTCAAAAGTGGGTTTTCTCTCTGACTCGTGTGTTGTGTTTTTCCTCGCAGTTCCTGCTGCACCGACAAACCTGAGCCTTACCAACCCAGGCAGCTCCTCAGAGCTTTACATGTCCTGGAACAAGCCCCCCGGCAGGAGGGACCACTACCACGTTACTCTGTATAGCCTCAGCACCCAGAGCAGGATTCAGGTCCAGACCTTGAGTCCAGATGCCCTGAACATCACCTGGACTCACTTGGAAGCAGGCAGCAAGTTTGCTGTGCAGGTCACTGCTGTGAAAGGCTCATTAGAAGCCTCTTCCATCAACGTCACCCAATGGACATGTGAGTCTGATTGGTTGGGTGGGCACAGTGCCCCACTGTGAGCCTCCACCTGAGCCTTCCAGAGCACCCACCGCCACCTTCCCCATCCCAAGCCATGCCCACAGCTTCTATGTGATGGTCTCACCTTTCTGCTCACTGCCCTCACTCCATCCTTGACACAGAGCCAATCCCTCCCTCCACCCCAGAGGCTCTGGTTATCTCCCCTGCCACATCCAGCTGCAGACCCTGGGGATGATACACTCAATGTGGCCTGCCTGGCCCTTTGTGCCCAGGCTTCTCTCCAGAGGATCTCTGGTCTAGCCTGCCCACCACCTGGAGGAACCCTGGGCACAGCAGCCAGCTCTCAGCACTGAGCAGGAGGGCTGACTGTCTCCCTGTTGCTTTCCAGATCCCTTGGCCCCTGTCAACCTCACCCTGGGCAGCCCCTCAGCCTCAGTGCTGGTGGTGTCCTGGGCACTGGTGGCTCGAGGGGCAGAAGGCTTCGTGGTGGATGTCCATGACACAGCGTCAGGCACTCCCATCGGGCACACGGTGCTGGGTGGTGATGCCAGGAGTCACATCCTGAGGAGCCTGAGCCCTGGTACCCGCTACAGTGTGGCAGTGAGGGCCACAGCTGGGCCCTTCCACGCCAGCACCCCCAACCTCACCCACTGCACACGTGAGTGTGATGCTCTCCTTGCAGCCAGGTGTTCTTCACCAGATCTCCCCTTCCCAGTTCAGTCAGAGACCATACTGGTGCAGCTGTCCTGCTTACCTGTGCCACCCATGCAAGTACCCAGTGCTTATTCTCTGCTGGATGCAGCATGAGGAGTGTGTGCCTGATCCTGTGCCTCACCCCATCCTTGGTAGCCACCCACAGCTATCCACAGTCTCAGACAGCAGCCAGAGAGGAGGCAGCTGCCACAGAGTTACAGCCAGGCTGTGGGACCCTGCTGTTGACCCAGCTCCTGCTGGCCAAGCACAGCCGTGGAGCATCTCCTTGTGCTGAGCCCAGACGTGGCTCCTGGCAGTGACTTGTGTTTCCTCCCCAGGCCCGCTGCCCCCGAGCACCGTGCGCCTGCTGAGCACGGGGCACCCCGACAGGCTGAGCGGGGCCTGGGGGGCCCCGGCCGGGGGCAGGGATGGATACACACTGACCCTGTACCACGCACAACTGGGCACTGTGGCAGCTACAGCCTCGCTTGGGAGAGACACCCACAACTTCACCTTCATGGGACTGGCCCCAGGACATGAGTACTCCCTGCAAGCCACTGCCATAGCTGGACAGTACCAGGCAGCAGCACCCAAAATCAGTGCCTGGACATGTAAGTACCTGAAGCAGTGTCCTCTGCAGAGGGGTGGGAAATGTCACGCCACTGGGCTGTCCTGAGGAGAGTTGGGAGGTTCACGGGGGCTGTGGTGGCTTTGGAGATGTGCACACGCCTCTGCACAGGTGCAACACACAGCAGTTAGTGCAGGGGCACACTGCTGACTGCATGGCACGGGCATGTTCAGCTGTAGGCTTGCATGAGGACATGCTGATGAAACAGGGCTACCCAGATGTGCCTGTGCTGGGACATTCCCTGCCTATGCTGACCCATCTCCCTGTTTACAGGAGCACAGAAGTGTACAGGGCACCTGTACTGTACCTGTGTCCAGCAGGCTCACTGAGTCCTTTCCTGCAGGTAGAAACCACCTTATCATAAAGGTTCATGAAATCAATCAGTGTACTACAAGAACTACTCCACAGTCCTCCCAGGAGAGCAGGTCTTTGCTCTGGAGATGGGCTAATCCAGCACTTACCCCACCCAGAAAGATTCTAGGGCTGGTCAGAGAACAGAGGCAGTGCCAGTGCTGTCTGGGCACCTGCACGGCAGCTGGGTGTGGGAACACACCTGTGCTCAAGGCAGGGGTGAAGGTGTTCCCACTGGGCTGTGGGAATGAGCGTGACCTGGATGAGGAGGGCTTGGCATGTCAGGGACCAGTAAGGGTGAGGATCATTAAAGGGTAAGGTGAGCGAGGTGAGGTGAGGTGAGGTGAGGTGAGGTGAGGTGAGGTGAGGTGAGGTGAGGTGAGGTGAGATGGCAGTGGAAAAGAGAAAAGTGAGGATGAGGAGGCATTTGTCAGAGGGGATCCTCCCTCAGGGAGCACTGTCCTGCTGCACAGTGACCCACGGGGTGTCTGTTTGCTCCTGCTCGGTGTCCGGTCCCTAACACGAGGTGTGCTGGTTCCCCAGGCCCGCTGCCCCCGAGCACCGTGCGCCTGCTGAGCACGGAGCACCCCGACAGGCTGAGCGGGGCCTGGGGGGCCCCGGCCGGGGGCAGGGATGGATACACACTGACCCTGTACCACGCACAACTGGGCACTGTGGCAGCTACAGCCTCGCTTGGGAGAGACACCCACAACTTCACCTTCGTGGGACTGGCCCCAGGAAGCAAATACATGCTGGAAGTGGCATCTGTGGCTGGGTCTTTCAGGACACCTGCAGGGAACGTCAGCAACTGGACGTGTGAGTACCTTTTCTGAGGGGATGTGTGCCTTGCTGGGCAGTCACAAAAGCTCATGGCCAAGAACATGGCCTTACTGACCTTCACAGCAGACCCCAAACCCTGCCATGGCAATGAGCTCCACCAGCCTGGGTGAGGGCAGCTGGAGCTCCAGAGCCATGCTTCAGGGGAGAGCCACGGAGGAGGGAGCAGTAGGCGGGGTACTCACCTTCCCCTGTCCTGGGGTACTCACCTTCTCCTGTCCTGGGGTACTCACCTTCTCCTGTCCTCTAGCTGGCTGCGTGTTCCCTCCTCACCCCTCCCCAGATGCCTTGCTCCACCCAGGACAAGGCTGTCCCTGCTTGGACAAGCACAGAGGAGTTTGCAGAAGCTTTGAACCGCCTCTGGGCTGGTGGGTGGGGCCACACAGCTGAAGCTAAGTGCTCTCCAATGTGGTGCATCCCTTCTGATGGCACTGCCGAGAGAGCCAGGCAATGTCCTCGGGCCCTTTGCTGACGTGTCTCCCGTCCTGTCTTGGCAGACCCCTTGGCACCCCGTAACGTGTACATGACGAACCAGGGCTATCCCAGCAGGCTGAGTGCATCCTGGCGAGCCGAACCCCAAGGACAAGACAGTTACAGGCTTCTCCTGTATCATGCGGGGTCAGGCATTGTGGCAGCCAATGTCTCTGTTGGGAAAGGCACCAGCAAATTTACCTTTTCTGGCCTGGCTCCAGGACACAAATACCTGCTGGAAGTGGTGTCCATGGCAGGGCCCTATGCAGCCTCCGCAGGGAACATCAGTGACTGGACAAGTAAGTGTCACAGCTGGAGATTCTGCATCTTGCAGAGGCTCAGCCTTCCCATCTGGGTGGGCTCAGTACCTGCGGTGGGAAGGGACAGAGACTCAGCCAGGACTGCTGCCTGGGAGCTGTAGGGTCAGAGAATGGTTTGGTTTGGAAGGGACCTTTTAAAGGCCATCTAGTCCAACCCCCCTGCTAGTGGCAGGGACATCTTCAACTAGATCAGGTTGCTCAGAGTCCTGTCTAACCTGGCCTTGAATATTTCCAGGGATGGGATGAAATGGGGTGGGATGTACCAGTGTAGCAATGGGATCATGGGCTGGGCAAGCCCTGGTGGATGGGAGAGTCAGGCAGGGCAGTCCTGCTGCCTGTGGGAGGGCCTGCCAGCCACGAGTGCTGTTTCAGGAGGCAGCCTGTGGCCCAGGGTCCCACTGGTTGAAGTCTGGCTCCTCCAGGCACGAGTGACTGAACAAGAGCACAGGATTCCATGGCAGTAGTGCTGCTCTGGTAGATGACACCCCCAGCCTGGGGGACCATGAGGCCTCACAGCCATGGGGGACACCCCACCATTCCTGCTGCCCTTTTTTTCACGCACTCAGAGAATTGCTGGCATGGGGGGGATGGGCTTTTTTTTCTTTATATGGAATGTGGAAATGCAGATAAACACAATAAGCCTTTTCATGTGCTTGTCCCCACAGTCCCTGCACTTTGCTTGGGGAATCCAGCGGTCCCTGCTCCCACGCTCAGCCATCCCCTGGCAGGGAGCAGGGAGTCATGTGCAGAGCCCTTCGGGCAGGTCTCTAATGAAACTTGCTAAATTAGCAGGAAGAAGAATCTGTCTCCTCAAGCTCCTCACTCTATATGTCCTTCAGCTGCCATTTAAAGGTCATTTCTGGCAAATAGCAGCTGCAGGAATGTTATCACTGAACATGTGGAGTCTCCTTTTGTCACCAATCTCCTACTCATGTCTCTGTAGAATAGAAGAGAGCACATGCATACCAGTAACTCTTCTGGTGTGGTCTTTGTTGTAGCCCCCTCAGTTCCCCAGAATCTCTCGGCTGTGGCTGAAGGGAACAACTCGGTGCTGATCTCCTGGGGCAGTGTCTCCGGACAGCAGGACGACTGCCAGCTGTGGCTGCGGGACCCCCGGAACAGCTCGCTGCCCTGGCGGCACTCCCTGGGCAGAGGACAAGTCCAGCACCTCCTCCAGGGGCTGATCCCAGGCAGGAACTACTCTGTGTCCTTGAGCTGCGTGGCTGGGCCGTACTGGAGCAGCACCAAGCCCTTGGCAGTGCCCATGGGTGGGTACGCGCTGCCGTGGGGAGGGAGCGGAGCAGGCTGGAACAGGGAGAAACACCTGGGTGGCCTCAATTCTGGATTGACCCTTGAGTGTCAGCAGAGGCATGGGAAGTCTTGTGGTGGGAGATAGGGAAGGCCAGCAAGGTGACCCTCTGGTAGCCATTGGCTCCCTAAGCTAGCCCCACCAAAGAGATCTCCGGGCTACCTGTGAAGCAGAGCAGACTTTGCAGATCTCCACTGGTTGATGTCTCCTGTAAGACATGAGCTCAGGCCCTGCCCATTCACACTGTCGTATGGCCCATGGCACAGCAGGCTCCCAAGGTTGCAAGTGTCTGGCTCTGCTCATCCCACTGGCCTCGGGAGCAGATGCTGACAGGGACAGAGGTTGGAATTTCTCTGATCCAGTGAGTCCAGAGCCTGCCCTGTCTCCTTTGCAGAGCCAAATCCGGTGAAGGATGTGCAGTGCCTACCAGAGTCAAGGAGCCTTTACTTGAACTGGACAAGCTCTCCTGGGGATGTGGAGGCTTATGAGGTGGTAACAGAGAGACTTTCTGAAGGACCCCCAACCTCCAGGCATACCATGAGCATCCCTTCAACTGAGGCCAGTTTGGAGGGGCTGGAGCCAAACTCCTCCTACCAAATCGTTGTGAGCACTGTGGGCATGAACGCACTGAGGAGCCCAGCTGTGACTCTGCTCTGCAGCACAGCAGTGGAGCGTGAGTCCCCTTCTTTCCCACAGCCTTGCCACAGACCCCAGGAGAAAACGCCCAGTGTGGCTGGTCAGAGGCGGGGGCTCTTTGGGGTGCCGTGAGCCCCACGTGGTCGCACTGCCCTGCAGTGGGCTGGGGCTCTGGCTGTGCTGCTGGGACCAGTGGCAGGCTGAGCAAAGGGGGTCTGGGAGCAGGGACACGCTAGGGACACGCTGTGCCTGCTGGTTCCTCTTCAGCCCTGCCCCCGCCACTGCGCGCAGACGTGTTCCCAGTGGAGGCCAGTTCCACGGTCATCATTTCACCAGACCTGTTCAGTGAGGAGAACGGCCAGATCCAGTACTATGGGGTCATTGCTACCACTAACGAGTCACGTAAGTGTCCCTGCCTGTCCCTGTCTGCCATGGCTCCCTGGAGGGCAGCAGCAGCCCTGGACGTCACTTTGGGACTACCACTGTCACCTTGCACATTCCTTCCAGTGCTGAGGCCCACCCAGGAGATCATGTCCAGCACATGGTACGACCACTATTACGGGACAGAGGACTCCTACCTGGCGGTGCTCATACCCAACCCCTTCCATCAGAGGAGCTCCCCCGAAACCTGGCGCGTGCCAGTGGGAACAGAGGAGTGCGGCCAGTCCCGGGCAACGTGCAATGGGAAGCTGAAAGCCAACGAACAGTACAGGTGAGAGATGTCAGCATCCCTCCTGAGGGGAGGGAGCTGGGGGAGAAAAAGGACTGCACGCGTCCCTGCAAAAATGCCACCAGTTCCCTGCATGTCACCTCACCCTCACACTCCCAAATCCCCAGCAGTGGACCCCAAGGGTTCTCCAAGCAGCATTTGAGGAAGGCAGGGGCTGGGATGCAGGGAATATCAGACAGCATAGTGGGCAGGGAGAGGGAAAGCTGAGGCCTCCAAGGGCTGTGTGTGTGGTCTTGGGAGCTAAGCAGATGTCCTGCCACAGCATAGGACCTAAAGCAGATGCTGTTATTTGTAGGACCTTCGTTTGTGACTCAGAACCATGTGCAGAGGGTGCAAAAATGAAACTGGTTTGGAAACAGTTTGAGTGGTGCCTACTCAATGGAGGGTCCAGAGGTTGGGGTTTGCAAACGCTCAGGCTAAGGTCCAAGTTCCCCATGAGACACACACATGCATCCCAACAGTCATAAGTTCAGACTCTTACTTGACAGTAAATAGAATCCAGCAACATGGAGGTACATATTTTCTTGTAGGGTACCTTTAAAACTGCTGATGGAAAAGCAGGCTTCCCATTGCTAACAAAGAATGGTATCTTTAGTCTGTCCTGTTAATTTAGCAGCTCACAGTTTCATCACATGTGGCCCACATCCAGAGGCATTTCTCTGATCCCCAGAGTCTGGAAGATTATCCCATTTCACTTTAAAGAAACTTGCAGTGAGGATGGCTGATGGTGATAAAGCCATTGAGAGCTTTAGAAAAGAGAATGAAAGTCCATGGGAGAGTGTGTGCATGAGAGAGCTTCCCTTTCCACTGGGAATCAAGGGAGAATTAAATCTGCCCATAAGTTTTGTCCTCAGTGGGTGTTGGGGTTGGACCTGCTGGCCTGCCTGCCCTCCCTCCCTCCCTCCCTTCCCCTTCTTCTTTGTTCTCACGACTGTTCCTATGTGCAGACATGGAAAACTTTAACTGATTCTTCCTGAGTTGTTTTATATTCACACCGGTGCCAAAAAGGGGCTCTTAAACTGCTGGTTAGGGCAGCCCTGGCCCAGATTGGTGATAACACCCAGGGGGTGGGAAATGGCTGTTTTTCCCAGGGGAAAAAAAAGGGGAGTTTCCAGAGAACCATTGCCTTGGAAATTCCAGCCACAGTGGGCTCATCAAGAGCAGAGAGCAGCTCTGGTGTGCTGTGTTATCCTGCCTCACTGGAGAATGGCTGACAGTGCACTTCCATCCCGTGGCCATCTCATGCCCTTCCCAGGTCCCTGGGCTGGCATGGGGATCTCAGAAGGTTTCAGAAGCTTGGAGACTGATCACCCATGGAATCTGTCTGTTCTGTATTGCTCACACCTCACCCTCAGGTGTGGCAGGGCAGGACTTGCTGGTTCATCCCTCAGCCTCAGCTCTGGAGGGATGGAGAGGGGTCAGCTGGGGATGGGGAGGGAACAGCAGAGCAGAGGCCTCAGACTAAGGTCTGTCAGCAGCCTCGGGGAGACTTCACCAACAGCACAATCACAGCAGGCCCTGGTGAGCCAAGCACGGGCTCTGTACCTGCCCCACCCTTTCGAGTTTTCACTCCAACAGGGACCTCCTGTGGGGGAGCAGCTAATTCAGGGACATCAGGCCCTGTCATTAGTCCACCTGCCATGATTCAATAACATGAGTCAATAACATGTACTGAACTGTCCAGTTACTCAGGACTAGAAGGTACTTTTACACCACAGCTTCCTTACTTTTACACCACAGCTTTCTTTCAGTTTGCTGCCCTAAGCAACCTAAATGTTCTCAGTACAAACAGCACATGAAACTTGCTACCCTGCCCTCTGACCTAAATATCTTAAATATCCAGCCTAAATATCCTCAGTGCAGGGAACCCTCAGCCTAAATATCCGACCTAAATATTCACAGTAGACTGTGCTGCTGAGTTAATGATTATTGGGGTGGTGAAAAGCTGACAGCTCATTCCCAGTCAGAATTTCTGTTCTTGTTTCCTGTCTTTTAGAGAGTTATTTATTCACAAGCCCTCATCTTTCATGCCCTGGCATCTGCAGGCTCACTTTTCAGAGGAGGTCTGTGCCCTGGCAGCTGGGTGTGGGGTGCTGCTAGGGGGGACCCACACACTCCACAAACTCTTGGCTGCTAAAATCCAGTAGTACCTATAAAAGCTTTGGCTTGCATTTAGGGCACAAGAAGGGGCCCTTCCAAATCACCTGCTCAGAAGTAAAGTCAGCTCTGCAGAGAGCTGTGGGCATTGGTGTTGGTGTATGCTGCCAGGAGGGAGGTAAGGAGCAGATCTCCACAGGGAAGAGGATGGAGCAGCCCCTTCTGTGTCTGTGCAGTGAAGGGTCTGGGTCAGGGCTCAGCCCTTCCAGCTGAAATGCCTCTGTGTCAAACAGGGCTCAGCTCTTTCCTGTCAACCCTGTTAAGCAGCTGACATGAACTATGAGTTTTTAAGTTTTGTGTCCTATAAGAGACCAGACACTACCTTTCTCTACAGATAACCCTTTGGAGGAGAGCTGCTTCCCACTTGTGCTTTCTGAACAATTTCTCATGCTTTCCCACGTGGAACAAACTTGTCCAAGAGGCAGAAAAAGAGAGGGAAGACCATTTCCACGCATCCCCTAAGGCCATAACAGAAAACCAGCTTTTTCCAGGCAGCAGTCCTGTTCCCCTGGGTCCTGCCTGCTGGGTTCTGGGTGCTGTGCTCAGCTCAGGCTGTCCCTGACACAGGGCTCTGCTTTGCCTTTAGGTTCAGCATTGCTGCCTTCACCAAATATGACCCAGTAGCCCCTGCTGTGACATTCACCATGTTCTCAGGTAAGCTGGAGAATGGCATCTTCCCCACCTGGCTGTGTAGGTTAGAGATAATGAACAGCCAGAGGGAGCTCACAGGCTACAGTAACTATAATAAATAGAATAAATGCAGCCATATATCATAGAATTATAAAATTATTCAGGTTGGAAGGGACCTTAAAGATCATATAGTACCACTCCCTGCCATGGGCAGGGACACCTTCCACTAGCCCAGCTTGCTCCAAGCCCCATCCAGCCTGGCCTTGGACACTGCCAGAGATGGGGCAGCCACAGCTTCTTTGGGCAACCTGGCCAGGGCCTCACCACCCTCATAATAAAAAGCTTTTTTTACTGATTCTTCTTTCTGTACTCTCTCCTTTTAATTCCAGCTGCTGGATCCAGTGCAGACATAGCTCCACTCTCAATGCCAATAATTGCTGGAATCATTGTGGGATTTCTTCTGACACTTGCAGCTGTTTTTGCTTTGGTTTACTGGAAACAGCTCAAAGCAAAGAGGTGAGTATGAGCCATATCTTACCTGTTGAGTGCAAGCTGAGATACCCAACCTTCACTGCCAAGCCTGGAGGAGAGCAGGGAGAGGGTGTAAAAAGAGACTCAGACAAACTAGCACGTGGACTATGGAATTGTGCCTGGCAAGCTCAGAAGCCAAAGGCTGCCCATGTGCAGTTAAGTCACAAAACCCTACAGGTGTGCAAGGCAGTGTGCCTGCCAGTGGTACACAATACCTTATGGCATGGATCTCTGCACTGCAGGCAAAAGTAACCGCTCCTGTGCTTTGATTCTAGAACCAAGAAGAGCAGCCCACCCCAGGAAATGGTGACCTACAGCTTGAGGTGAGTGCTGGAGTCTGCCTTCTGTATGGCCTCACTGCAGCTCACTGTCCTTTACCTACTTCATTTTTCATGCTTTGGCTCAGGAAAAATCCAACTGTCTCCTCTCAGTTATTTTATAAATCAGTCTTTCCCAAGTTCAGTATTTATTGCCCAGCTCCATTCCAAGTCAATGCATTGTCTACACCTCCTCTGTGAGTTTCTGCAGCAGGAGAATATTCTCATCACCTTGAAATCCCTCCCAATATTTAAACTGCTGGGCCCACTTCCCTGGGCAGTGAGGTGGTCTGTAAACCATCCCTGAGTGCATCCAGGTACCACAGGGCTGTCTCAATGCCCCCTAACCGGCTGGCCAGGCCTCCCAGTAACTAAGGCAAGTTTTCCTCTGGACTTCATTTCCTGCAGAAATGTCCACCGGCCAGTTCCTCTGCACAACTTCAAGCAGTACTATGAGATGAAGACAGCAAGTGCTAACCACGCTTTTTTCCAGGAGTTTGAGGTGAGATGAGACCTCTCCTAGAGATGACTCGGTGGCTCCTGCTGTTGGGTGTCCAGTATGGAGTGCTCCTCTCCAGGGATGGTCACCCACCTGTAGCAACCCAGGCACCCTGTGAAGCAGCCTTGGAGGCCAGAGAGTGAATGGACCAATTGATAGGCAGTTCCTTTGCTCAAAACCTGTTTTGTTCAAGTTCTGGTCAAAACACATGTGGCATGAGGTGAACTGGCACAGAGAGAGTGCCCCAGGCCTGACTGGAGGTGAAGATGAGAGGGGTGGCGATGAGAATCACCCTGACAGTGTCAGAAAAGAGCCTGCAGCCAAGGGAGGGTTGAGGAGCACTCTCAGACCTCTAGGGTCAGGCTGTGAGCTTCACCTCAGGCTGCCTTCCCTGGCTCCCACTGCCAGTATCTGCAGCCTCTGGATTGTTCTGCTGCAGCATCTTCAAATTCCCATCAGCAATTTCAAACCCTCCCCAGATCACCCTTTTCTGGCTTCTTGAGTGAAGATGGGCAGAAGCAGATGCAGCACAAGATATTTCTGTTTGCTCAGCAGAAAATCCTCTGAGCTTTGTGGTAAATATTCGAGGCTTTTTCCCACAGTACTTGTTCTTGGGCTTTTCTTTTAAACATGAACTGTGCTGTTGGAAAAGGCAGTGGGAAAAGCCACCATGGCTCAGAGTGCACAGGCCATGTGAGGGAGGAGTGGAGCAGTTCTCTGTGTGAGGGTAGTCCTCTTTACCCTCCAGACAGAGCCACTGGCCCAGAGCAGGGAGCTGAGCTGACCAGGAACTCTCCAGAGGAATGTTTGTGCTTATCTTTTCCCCTATCCTACAGGAGCTGAAGGAAGTTGGGAAGGAGCAGTCGAAGGTGGAGGCTGAGCTGCTAGCAAATGTCTCCAAGAATAGATACCCCCATGTGTTGCCCTGTAAGTGCTGTCTCCTCCCTTCTCCCCCAGCATCCAGGGTGGGAGCTCACAGGGCAATGTTTAAGGACAGGCTGACCTTGCATCGCTGCCAGGGTCAGTGCCAGGCTCCTTTCCTGGGAGCAGGAGGACTCTTGAAATGGGCCGCAGTTTCCATTTTCTTGCTGGAGACTCAAGGCCTAATGGTTGAGGCAAGGCTGAGCCACGATCCTCCCAGCTCCTCCAGCAGGCTGCTGGGTGAGCCCAGCTCAGGATGGGTCCCAACAGGAGACCAGAGAGGGTCCAGGAGCTTCACTGTTGAGCCTCATGACCCCGGTTCTGTTTTTCAGTCCCCTGCTAGCCCAGCTGGCAGGCAGTGCTCACCTCTCCAGGGAGAAGGTGCCTGGCAGAGCACAGAGCCTCCCTGCTGGAGCTGCTGAGGCTTCTCCCATGGGGCTGCCCAGGTGGCCATGTGCTGGGGAGGCCTTAGGGCTCACCTGCATGTGGTCTCTTTTAGATGATCACTCTCGGGTCAAGCTGAGCCAGCTGGGGGAGGATCCACACTCAGACTACATCAATGCCAACTTCATGCCTGTGAGTGCCCACTTACCTTCCCCACCTTCATATCCTTGAGATATGGCCACAGGACACTATCACAGAAACTCTGCCTAGCTTGAGGCAGTGTCCCTTCTGTGAGGGCTTGTGGGCATAAGATATGCTGGTGAAGACACAGCTGGCAGGGGTCAGTGAGAAGCTGGGGGGAAGGTGGAGATGTGTGGTTGTCCTTTAGCAGGCACTGATGGAGCCTGTGAGATGGCAAATGCTGTGATGCAGGTGTGAGCGTGGGAAGACTGGCAAGTCTCTGCTTTCTTCTTGTGGACTGTCTATCCTCTTCCATCACCTCCCAGCTTACTGCCCTGTCTTTCTGCCTGCTCTTTTCCTTCTGGTCTGTGCAGCTGCATTTGAACAATCCTGGAGCTGTGCCGTCATCCCCCATGTGGGAGGTGTTCCCAGGTAACAGGCAGGGCACACTGCAGGTGTGTGCTGTGGTGTGGATCTGTGGGGCATGTGTGTGTCCAAGGGCAAAGAAGCACTCTGAGACCTTGCATGCTCTCCGTGCCCTCAGCAGTGAAGGGGAAGCACAGGGATGACCCAGATCTGTCTTTCTCTGGTTAGACTGAATGAGGAACTGCTTGGAGGGAAATGCTGTGGGTCACTTTATTCTAAATATGTAGAAAGCATATGCTGGGCAGCTCATGCTTCCTGTGAAATCAGCTGCTTCTGAGATCAGCTGCCTGGGAGCTGTGGCCATGTGGGCTAAGGGCAACAGGAATTTCTCCTTCTACCACAAAAACAGACCAGGCGCTGACTGGTTCCAGGGCAGGACCCACCTGCCTTGGCAACCTGCTAACTCATCTTGCTTCTGTCTGCCTCTTGCTCAGGGCTACACATCCCAGCAAGAGTTCATTGCCACCCAGGGGCCCCTAAAGAAAACCATAGAGGACTTCTGGAGGCTGGTGTGGGAGCAGAACGTCTGCAATATCATCATGCTGACAGTGTGCATGGAGAATGGGCGGGTAGGTCGGTGCCAGCCCCAGCCCAGCCCAGCCCTGGTGGTGTGAGCTGAGCCCAGGGCTGTGTCCTCCACAAAACCCCTACTCTGCTATGGCTCCAGGATGAGCACAGCCCACACGGTTACCCTGACAGTTTGGGGGAAGAGAAGTTGATCTGTGCAGCTCAGCCTTAGCTTGGGGCAGGAGCTTAGCTAGGACCATGCCCATCACCCTCAGATACTTCTGCAGAATCTGAAATTGCCATGTCCTCTGGGTGAGCCACCTCACATGGACTGTTCTCCAGTCTCCAGGGATTATGAGACCCACACAGGTCCTTTTTTTTCTGCAGCAGACTGAGATCCAAATGCAGGGACTGTGAGGGAGAGCTGTACAAAGCTCCCAGTGGGAAGAGGAAACACCCCTGGCTGCTCCTCCATACCTGTCCTGGCTCCCCTCACAGCTGCTGCTCTGTAGATGCTCCCTGGGAGCCAGATCACCTGTCCCTCACTGGGACCCTGTCCTGCCCTAGGTCCTGTGTGATCATTACTGGCCGTCAGAATCTGCCCCAGTGTCCTACGGGCAGGTGCAGGTCCATCTGCTGGTGCAGAGCAGCTCAGAGGAGTGGACCATCCGGGAGTTCAAGCTGTGGCACGTGAGTTCAGCCAGGGCATGTGGGGACCTGTCGGGGTTTGGGGTAGGCACTGGCCTTTCTCAGCAGTGGTGGCACCTTTCCCTGCCATTCCTGGGGCTCAGAGAAGACCCAAGCCCTGAGGAACTGTCTGCCCCTTCAGGTGGGTGACACAGGGGTGTCCAGCATGCGTCATGTCGCTCTCCACACTTGCTCTCTTGTTTCCATGTCCCTGCACTGGCACAGCCTGTGGTTTCCAGGGCATGTTCCCTGGCAGTCAAAGGCAGATGTCCTCCCTCCCACCTCCACGTGTCCCAGCATGGCAGGGGGCTGTGGGGAGGATGGAGGAGCAGAAGCCACCAGGCAGTGCATTCCTAGCGTTGGCTGTTCCCTGCAGCTGAGCCAGGTGTCCTCAAGTCCCTGGGTGCTGTCAGGGGTGTGAGCCTGCCTCGGGGGGCTGCACACCCATCCCCAATCCCCCCTGCAGGAGGGTCTGCGGGCAGAGCGCTTCGTGTCCCACCTGCACTACACGGCGTGGCCCGACCACGGCATCCCAGAGTCCACCACTTCCATCATGACCTTCCGGGAACTGGTCCAGGAGCACATCCAGAGCACCAAGGGTTCAGGACCGACCCTCGTGCACTGCAGGTGAGGTTCTGCCCCACAGGATGGTGGGGGGGGCGGTGATGGCAGAGAGCAGGGGGGATGAGGGTCCTACTCGGGCACAAACTGTGAGGGAAAGCAGTGCCCAGGAGACACAGCTGCTCTGTGGAGTCTCCTGCTTGGCTGTTGAGGAGTACAGGTCTGCTGGCAGCCTGCCCCCAGCCCCAGGGTGTGGGGCAGGGGGAGATGGTCAGCACCAAGCCAGGACAGCCTGAATGGCTCCTCAGCCCCACTGCTGGGAGCAGTGCCTGGGTGTGCTCAGGCAGTGCTCAGGGAGCAGCCCTTGGGACCATGTCCAGTAGCAGGAGGGAGGCCATGGGCTGTGGTGGCAGGCCTGTTTAACCCTTGCTGTGTGTGCTCTCAGTGCTGGCGTGGGCCGCACTGGCACCTTCATTGCCCTGGACCGGCTGCTGCAGCAGATGAGGCAGGAGAAGGTGGTGGACATTTTCGGTGTGGTTTACGCCTTGCGGATGAACCGGTACCTGATGATTCAGACGCTGGTGAGATCTCTGCTCCCTCTTTCCCTTGGCCCCTCACTTCATTCCAGTGAAGCTCACAGGGCTGGCAGTTGGATGAGCTGGCCAGCCAGCCCCTGCACCCCCAGGCTGCTCCTCAGCCTGTCACTGTGTCATCCTGCTGCTGAAAGCAGCAGCTCAGCTGGAGTGGAAATTGCTGGGGGGGTCTTCAGCTGCTTCATGCCCTGCTAGACCCACAACAGCAACATTCAGAGTCTCAGAGACCTCCCAGGAGGCTCAGAAACATCCTGGAGCACTGAGGAACAGGATCAGGCCCCTTGCAGGCAATTCTTAACTCACACCATGTTGTTGGTCTGTGATGCTCCACAGTCTGTCCCCTATCTCCAGTCCTTGGGGCTGGGACAAGGTGTCAGGGTTTCCCTTCAGGAGAGACACCATACCCACCCTCTCGTGCTGTCTCTGCCATGTGACGGTCTGTGTTGCTGTCTGCCTTTGCCTTCCAGTCCCAGTACATTTTCCTGCACAGCTGTATTCTGGACAAGATCTTGGAGGAACCTCTCCTGGATTTATCAGGGACAGAGAGGTAAGGCCTTGCTGTGCTTTGCCACTCTGCCCACCCTGATCCACAGCCCCTCCTGGCAAGCCTTGGCTCTAAGACAGAAGGACAGGGAAGCCCAGCCAGCCATCCCACCTGGTGCTGTGAGTGTTGTTCCCTGCAGCACAGGGTGCCCAGCACAGAACAAAGTGCAGTCTCCCAGGTACACCAACGCCAGAGATCTGCAGAGCTGTCCTGGGGAAGGCATTTCCCTCAGCCTCTGGCTTCCCAGCCCACAGGCATGCCCTAGAGATATGTACAAGCTGGAGACACTTGTGGCAGCTGGGTGACCTTGGGACATCCTTCCTAATGGAGGCCAAGAGGATGGAGCAGGGTCCAGCTGGGGATGGCTTTGACCACCTATCTCATTGTCTTGGGGCTACATCTGGAGGTCGTGCACTTGTCTTTGTGGTCAGATTGTCTCCTCCGTCATTCAGAACAGGATGTCCTTTTCCTTGCTGTCTCTTGGGAATGAGCCCTGGGCTGTGTCAGCCCTGAGACCTGCCTCTGTCTAGAGGAGAGCAGGTTGGCACGGGCCAGAACTGGGCTGGGAGCCTGGGAGACCCCTGGCATTTGAGGAGTGAAGGTCTGCTCACAGCCCTGTCCACCTGCTGCAGACACAGCCTGGCTGCTGCTGAATGAGCTCAGCCTCACCATTATGCCCTGGCTCTCTCCCCAGGTCCTGCCCCATCCCACTGAAGAGCTTTGCCCAGCACTATGCTCAGAAGGCAGCCAAGTCCCACATGGGCTTCCTGAGGGAGTACGAGGTGAGAGCTGTCCTGGGCAGGTGCAGGGAGTGCTGCCATGGCTGTATGTGCTGAGGGCACCTGGGGAGTGATTGAACCTGCTTGGGCTGGAGGACACCCTGTGAGTGCCTCCTGAGTGGGACCCATGCTCCGGTTTCCTGGGTGTTCTGGCAGTGTCCCCTCTCCAGGCACTGCATGCTGAGGCACACAGCTCCCTCATGCATTCTGCACTGGCCAGGGTCTGTCCACCACCCACTGCTTCCTAGGTCCCTGCCTGGACACAGCAGCCCCCTCCTGCCCTCCCTGGCAGAGCTGGTCTCGTGGCACTCCTGCTCAGGCTCCTGCATGTGCAGCCTTGACCCCCCCCTGGGTCCAGGTGTGCTCAGGAGGCTCCAGTTCCTCTTGCTCCTGACCCTTCCCCCTCACTGCCTCCTCCACTCTCTGTCACCCTGCAGGCCCTCCTGGAAGCTGTCAAGGAAGAAGCCAGCTCTGCATCACCATCTTCAGGCAGCCAGCAGACACGACCCTCCTCCAGCATCCTGCCGTGTAAGTTCTGTGACACCTTGCATCCTCTTCCTTCCTGTTCCTTTTCCTCCTGAGTGGAGCCAGGCTGGACCAGGGATGGTAGTCCACAGCATGAGAAAGTGTTTTGAGACTTTGGTAACTCCCCCAGAAGGTTACCAAGGTGTTTGGGATGGAGCACAGGATGCTTGGGACTGGGATGGGTAGGTTTGCTCAGCCTGGAGAAGGAGAAGGGGAGATCTTATTGCTGTTTTCAGCTACCTGTGGCACAGGGAAGGCATAGTCTTCTCAGAGTGTGCCATGGAGGGACAGGAGACAGCAGGGTGATTTGGGAGGGTAATCCAACTCAGTAGAAGGAATAGTGAATTTCCATGAAGATGGTCAAACACTGGAACAGAGGCCCAGAGGACACCCAGGCTCTCCATCCTTGGAGAGAGGCAGATCTCCCTTGGCTCAGCCACTGAGTGACCTGCACTGCAGGAGCTTGGGATAGAGACCTGTCTTTTGGGAGCCAACATGCACAGGCTGGAGATGAGCACTGCAGAAGGGAGTGCCTTTGCCAAGAAATGGTGAAGGAAGGATTGGATCTGTGTGGCGGTCAGTCTGCAAAACCTGTTTGAGCTCAAGCCTGCCTAGAGTCCCTCCAGCTCCCACTTTCTTTGCAGATGATCGCTCCAGAGTGAAGTTTTCCCTGCTGGAGCAGGGCCCTTTCTCAGGACTGCTGCAGGTGTGGCGTGTCCCGGTGAGTCTCACCCCCAGCAGCAATGCCCACCCTGGGTTCCCCATCCTGGCTGTGCTCCTGCAGTGCTCCACTGGTCCCTGTCACTGTGATCCTGCGTGGAGAAGAGGAGACTGCAGGGACTGAGGACATCTCTTCCCTTGCCTGCCCAGTTTGGGCTGTCCTCACTTGCCTCCCTTGGTGCTTTCTCTTCTCTCCTTGCCTCCTGACCTGCTGAGCTCTCTTCTCTTCCTGGTCATCCCTGCAGCCACCTGGGCCAACAGAGCACCCTCTCCAACAGGAGAAGTAACATTCTTGTTCCCCACCCAGGGCTGCAGCTCCAGCAGGGACTACCTGGCTGTCCATGGCCCTGACAAGCTGACCATGGAAGACTTCTGGACCCTGGTGTGGGAACAGGATGTTCACACAATCCTAACACTTCTCCCATGGCAGGAGAAGGGGGAGGTAAGGCACTGTGTCCACCTGTGGCATGGCAGAGTGGGATTCTCTTCAGTGGAGTCGGAACTAGCAGAGCTCTCGAACCTCTTCACTGCCTCCTGAGTCCTGGGTGCAGATCCAGCTTGGCTAAAGCTGGACCTTTCCTGTGTCCAGGTGCTCCCACAGCTTGTCATGGGAGAGAGGTTCTGTCTGCTCCCCCTGCCTGGACTCAGCTGGTGCCCTTCAAGCTGCATCTGCATGGGACCAAGGGCAGCAGCTCCTGCTCTGCCCAGCCAGGGTGTAGGCACTGGCTGAGCAGATTCCAGCTCAGAGCTCTGAGCAGAGCTGCCAGGCAGCTCTGGGTTCCCAGATGAGCTGGCTGAACCTGCTGGTGTTCCTGGAAGGTTTTAGGTGGGGGATGAAGTGACATGGAGAGATGCTGGGAGTGCTCTTGGTCCAGCCCCACCACAGACCCCAAAGATGGTGACTGATATGACAGACAGCGACCATCAACAGAAGGCCAAATTTCTTGTTGCACACAGGTCCCAGGTGAGGTGTGCTGGCCCCTGGAAGGAGACTCACTCTGCACGAAGACTCTGACCATCCAGTGTGACACAGACAAGCTTGTCTCGGGATGGAGATGTACCCAGCTCAAACTGAAACATGTGTGTGTCCATGGGGCTCTCCTGGCTCCCACCTCCTGGGGTGGGGGTGGGTCTGCAGGGATCTGTAGGGACTGAAGGGTCTGTGGGACTTCTCCAGAGAGAACTCTTGCTCTGCAAGAGCAGAGTGCCAGCAGTCCACAAATGCAGGAGTGAGTCTGGATTGCAACATCCAGAACTGAGTGGACACAGGAGATGCATGGGAGAGGCCCTGGGGGCTTGCCCCATCCCTTGCTGATAGGTCTGTCTGACCCCTCTGAAATGGCCCACACAGTTCTCAGTTCCTTCTCCAGGAGCAAGTCAGGGTGCTGTGGGGAAGGAGAGCAGGTTTCCAGTGTCACTGGACTTGCAGTGTTGGTGCTGGGCAGTGTCCCAGCAGAGATGCCTGGACAGCTTTACAGAGGCTGGCAGAAAGCTCAGGGAAGCCTCAGAGAGCCTAAAGATGGGAGAACTGGAGATCCTCTGCATCCAAACTTGCCTGTCCCTCCCCAATATCCACGTCAGCTCTTTGTGTCTCACAGGAGAAGAAAGCAAAGGAGAGGCAGGTACAGAGGTTCCTGTACACGCTCTGGAGCAGCAAGAAGCAGCCTGATGCCCAGAGCCTGGTGGAGCTGCTGGTGGCTGTCAGACGGGGCACGCCCCACCGGAGGAGAGTGGGTCCTCTCCTGCTGCACTGCAGGTACCAGGTCACACCTGCATCCATGGACAGCCCCCCACGCTGGCAGCCACCAGGCTGCACAGTGCCTTAGCAGGGTACCAAAAAGCCTTCCATCCATGCCCTTGGGGCTTGTTGATATCAGTCCATGGGAGCCAGTGGAAGTTTTGAGCCTGGGAGGTCACAGTGCTGTGCCAGGGGCTGACAGAAGACAGGGCAAAGAGGGCCGGGCTGAGGGGAGCATGAGTGGAGCAGGGATTCCCTGGCTGAGGTGCCCAGGCCATCCCTGGGTAGCTGCAGGGATACTGGGAGCAGCCCTGATATCCTCACTTGCTTGCACACTGAGAGAGCTCACAGTCCCACAGTGCCCACATGGCTCCTTGGACTGGTGACCTCTTCCAAAGGGGTTCAGCTGAGCCTAGCCTGGCATCAGTGACCCCCCCCTTGTCCCCTGCAGTGGTGACATGAGCCAGATGGGGACACTGATCTCCCTGGATTGCCTGTTGCACCAGATGAAAGCTGAGAGAGCCGTGGACATCTATGGCATGACCCTCCAGCTGGCCAGAACCTGCTGCCTCATGACCCCAACTCTGGTAGGTGGGAAGGAGAAGGGGTGGTGGGCTGGGGGGAGCAGAGTCTGTGTGCTGACCTGCTGGAGCTGGCAGCATCCTGCCCACTCGTGGGTGCTCCCTGCTGCCTGGGAGCCTGTCCAGCCACAGCAGGGATTTACTTCATGCTTCTTCCTCACCCTGTGGCTCTGCCAGCCACCAAGGGCTGAGGGCACTGACTTTTCCCAGGCAAGAGTTTTCCATCTCCTCGGTTCTGAGTTCAGATCAGTCAGATTGCATGTGAGCTCACAGTAAATCAAGGCACTCTTCCCATTGTACTCAAGGAAGAGTGGAGCACTGGTGTCACCCTACACAACCTGCTTGCTCACCCTTGGCTCCTGGGCATGGCTGTCAGCCTGGGAACCTGGAACCTGCTGGGTGTCCCCTTGGCCAGTACCTTTCCTGCAACATCCCCCACACCCAGAGCCTGGATCGCAGCTGGGGCTGCCTGTCGGGGGCACAGCAGGACACAGTGCCACACTAGCAGGTGCCCTGTGGGCTGTAGCACTGTCTGATGGGGCCAGTCCGTGCCAGTCCAGCCTTGGTGTGCCAGCCCTGATGGTGCCTGTGGCACCAATGCCTCTGGACATGCTTCAGTTGCTGCAGCTGCTGAGTGAGCTGATGCACAGCCCTGGAAACACTCCCCACAGGGCACAGCAGAACTGGGGAAGATCTCTCCAAGGCTTCCCAGCTGCAGAGCCTCCTTCAAGAAGCTAATTACATTCTTAATTAATGTGAACCATGTGCGTGGTGGGAGCCAGAGGAGGGCAAGGCGTCGGCTGCCCCCACTTCAGAGCTGCTTTGTGCTCCTGCAGCGCCCGGCCCTGCAGGGACACAATTGGCCCATAAAGGCACAGCAAGTGCCCATCAAACGCTGCTGTCCCACTGAAGGGGGGCAGCAGAGGAGCTGCTTCCCCTCAGAGTGGTGGGGCTGCCCTCCAGCCTCCTCCACCCCTCTGGGGGCTTGCCAGCACCCCTTTATGTCTGGTGGGGTCACCGGCTGCTGTCGTGCTGGAGGCATCGGATTTTTGGGGGGGAAGCAAGGGGGAAGATGAACCTTTGATGGATATTCATGGGTAACTGTCGGATGTTAAGCACCACCAGCTCCAGTGTGGTGCGTGTCCCAGGGGATGTGCTCTTGCATGTGGCCCGTCACTGAGTGTGCCTGGGCTGAAGTCAGCCCTGGGCTGTCACTGCTGATTTCACAATCAGACCTGACTCATTGAAAACACGCTCTGGTGACCTGGAGCCTCAGCCATTGTGTGATCCGTGGCATTCCCAGCCCTCCGGCCCTTCGGTGAGGCTGAGCCCCCACCACAGGGAGGAGGCTTCTCGTGACTTGGGGCTCAGCCAGCGCTTTAACGAGCTGCTGGGAATGCTGCTGGGGCCCCTCTGCAAGTCCTAATCCCCCTGTCCACTGCCATGTGACTCCAACCCACACCATGTGCCGGCTGGCCTTGCCCTCCAGCTCTGTGCCCTGAGTACAACCCCATTTGCCTTCCTCACATCTTGCCTACTCAGTCCTGGGTTTGTTGCCTGGTGTCATTTTGGGGCAGCCTGGCATTTGGGCAGAACCTCATATCAAACACAGGGGACTCGGGACCTCTGAGCCCACATTTGGACCTGATGGATCAGTTTGGTGATACTAAAAAGAGACAAACAATGCAGCTGGGCTAAACTCACACAGATTTTTCTGTACATCTGTGAGCCTGCAAGCATCTGCCCTGATCTGCTGACTCTGGTACACTGGGACTACACCAAGGGAAACTCCTGGTCCAGAGGTGTGGACCAGGCCCCAGGTCACTGCCAGACCCCAGGCCTCCAGCTCCATGCCCTGCAGCATCACTGGAGTTGCTCTTTGCTCTTGTTTTGGGGATGCAAACCCCACAGCACATCCAAAAGCCACTGGGGCACTTGGAGGAAGAGCAATGAAATTGTTCCTCTCCATCTTAGATGGGATGTTCCTCTCAGCCCCACCACAGGGATGAAGAAGGGGAAACCAACATGGTATAACAGGCTTGATTCTTCCTTTCTATGTGACTGTGGTGGCACAGTACCATCATGGACTACTTGGGAGAGCAAATCCTGCTCTGTTATCAGATACTGTTCTTAATTAGGATTTTTTAAAGCAAACTGCCAGGTTAATCTGTGACCTGGAGGTCTCTGTCAGAAATGTGACCCTGACGCCCCTTTCTCTCTTGCAGGACCAGTACATGCTCCTGTACAGCTGCATCCAGGACATCATTGCTCAGAACCAGCCCTAACACCTCCTGGCCCTTCCTGGCACCCTTCTGCCTCCCCCTCTGCAGGGTCCTGTACAGAGCTGGGGCTGGCGAGGGCACCGTGGCACTCCTGGCACACAGTGAGCCCTGCAGCGAGCAGTGACCTCCGTGGGCACTGTCCCCAGCGTGGTGTGAGCTGTGACACGGGGTGTCCTGGACAGATGGACAGTGTCCTGCCATGCGCTGCTGCAGCCTCTCGGTGCAGACACGGTGAAGGGCTGGACAGGGTGCTCTCCTCTTTTGGACATCTCCTGAGATTTCTGGTGCCTGAAGGGTTCTCTAGCCCCCCTCACTACACACTGTGGGGCTCTGTGGTGTCCCTGAGGCCCAACACGAGCAGGGAGCACTCCTGGTGCTCTGCAGGTGCCTGTGGAGGTCTCAGATGTGCTGTGGACAGAGCACTGTGGGAGCTGGCTTGTCTCGGCTGGTGGAGTGGTCTTAGGTACAAACAATAAACAGCCCTAGGAAAGTGTGTGCTTCTAAGGGGGGCTTGGCTTTTGAGGGGTCCAGCTGGTGTGAAGGCTACAGCATAGCAGCTGTTCCCAAAAGGGCAGCTGTGTCCCCAGCCATGGGGACAGTCCATGCTGTCCATGTGCTGCAGTCCATAGCACAGCAGCTTCTGGTCACTGTCATCTGCTCCTTCACCTGAGGCAACACTTTTGCAGAGGATGTCCAGCCCACCCTGAGCTTCATGAGGAAGGGACACATTTTCAGACAAAGCCTGGGCTGGCTCCCCAGCACCAAGGAACAGGGCAAAGCCACCTGGTTCAGCTGACACACCGGTAAGCAGCTGGCAGCCTCAGCAGTCCTGCTGCTCTGAGAACTGGGCTGTCTACCAAGGACATGGCTGCTCTGCAAGCAGGGGTGGCCATGCACAAGCTGAAATCACAAGAAGCAATTTGGTTCACTGAGCTACAAGGGCAGGACAGAAGGGTTAAAAAAAAGACGATGGTTTCACAAGCATATTCCTCAGCCTAGTGTCCTGCCTGGTGTCCCCTGCAGCCGGTGCCCAGGCTGCAGGGGACACAGGCAGGGCACAGCTGGGTGGGAGCAGTGTCCCCCTGCACACAGCACACCTTCTGTACTGCAGGCTGAGCTGCTCAGCCCCCTCTGCCTCCTTGCTCCAAGTAGTCCCTGCTTGCTCCAAGTTCCAAGCTGCAGCATTCCAGGGCTGGGGCAAACCCAGGCAGTGCAGACCCTTAGCCCCACAGAGGGCTGGTTTTCCTCCCACGCTGGACATGCTGTTTGTGCAGTGCTGGCTTCAGCATAGCCCAGACCATCCTGAGTTGCCTATCACCACCCTCAACCTTCCTGACCTGCATTGTTCTGGATCCAGTTGCTGTTTGGAAATGTTTCCGTGTCACTACATCTTTGTGCCAGGGTCACCCACCCCTGTGATGTGACCCGTCACTCAGTGCTCTGCCTGCACAAGTGACCATCCAGTGACTTGTTACATTGCTGCTCCTGGTGAGATGCCAACATGCCAGGGGCTCTCCAGGAGGATGAGTGAATACTCCCAACATGAAAAGGCCTTGTGAAGCTCAGTGGATGTTCTCATGTGCACAAAAGGATTTATGAGGTTGCCTTGGGAGGAGCCCAGCCCTTGCCCTTGCTCACAGGGAGCCTGATGGCTTTATGACTTTTATGTAACCAGTAACTCCTAAACCACACTGGTGCTGCAGGATGAGGGTCACAACAGGGAAATGTTTGTTTCCACAGCCCTGTAGCCAGGACCAGTGGCACTGGGCTGCTGGCTGCTCAGGAGGTCCCCATGCTTTGCAGCAGCAGAACCTGCCATGTGTGTCTGGGCCACCACGGGAGGACACACCAGTGCACACTGCATGTTAACATCAAGCAAGCAAGCTGCAAAGTCAAACCTGGTCCAAAGAATGATGTGCCATTTGTCTGTCCAGAGTCTGGAGCTGACAGGCTGGTGAAGTTTAGACCTGCCCAGCAGCACAGAATCTCACCAGTGCTGGGGATTTTACCCCAAAAGCCCCCAAGAAGGAGTAGTCTCAAAAACCTTGTGTCCTGCTCACACATGCACTAGCCCCATCCTCCTTAGACCTCCACAGGAAACACCCCTGATGTCCAGCTTTCACCCTGCAGCTGCATCCAGCCTTGAAAAGAATTCTTGGGCTACAGGACAGCAGCCTTTCTGCCAGGACCTGCAGGTCCACTCTAACTTACCCCTAGAAGAACAGTGAAAATGCTGATACTTTCATACTGGAGACTCAATCCCATCCACTTACAGCACTCCTCTCACTGCTTCACTCTCAAAGCATGTGAAGCTTCCTGTGTTGGAAGGAGTGAGGGAGCTGCTGGTGTGGGAAAGGGCTGTGGTGTCATGCCCTCAAACAGGGCAGAGGTGAAGCAGACCTGGATCCAGCTCCAGCATCACCTTGCTGGTGCTGCTGGGCACAGCCTGTGGCTCTCCTGGCTTTGCATGGCCCAGGAATCCTACCTGCTGATCATGGTTAATCTCCAAGGTGTGCGTAGAGATGAGGTTTAGCATCAGGCTCTTGTTCAAGGCGTGCAGTCTGTACCCAACACCGACAAGCTTTTGCACCTGTGTGTCCCTGCACAGGTTATGATGTTAAAACACCTGATGCTCGTTGTCTCAGAGGATTTCAAGTTCTGTGGAGTGCCCTACATGCGAAGCAGGGCCAGTCAGTGACAGTGAGGATGCCATGGGCTAGCAGGAGCCTTGTGAGGGGCACAGAAGAAGATTGACCAGGGGTTTTACTCTCTTGTGCTGCTGGCTGCCTCCCCTGAATGGGTTGGCATTTTCCCTCTTGGCTCTGCATCACCCCTCAGTAGCCCAGGGCTCTGCAGGGACAAGGCCTCCCTTGCTCCCGTGTGCATCTACCAGGGTGATGCTGCAGCCCAGCCAGGACTGCCTCCTCCAAAATGGACAGCTGCCAGGGATCAGGAGAGGCAGGAAACCCCCAGCCTCTCTGCTGTTCTCACACAGTCAGAACTACCCTGTGGTGTGCAGAGTCATCACCGCTTGGGCTTTGCCCAAAGCCATGCCCTGTGTGCAGGGGCTCTGGGCCTGGCTCTGCAGCTGACGGCAGAGAAGGGAGGCCTCAGAATGGGACAGAATTTCATGGAGAAGAGCAGAACATCATCCACATGGGACAACCTGGCCACACCCAAGGCCACACTGTGATGGCAGTGACCAGGTAAGGGGTGGGATGAGTTCTGCTGGCACCTGCCCCACACCAGCTCTCATCCTGGAGCTCAGCACAGCACATGACTGTCCATCCTCCTCAATGGATGGGCAGGGCACCAGGAACCTCCCACAGTCCCTTGGGAAAGTGCCCCTGGATCTCCTGTGTGTTTGTTCACAGAGACAGCAGCCCAGAACAGGGCACAGGCTGATGCCCTGTCACCCACAGCTGGTGGCACAGAGCTGCCAGGGGCACTGGCCCTGAGACATAAGGAAGGAAGTGAAAGCCATGGTAGGGAGGCATGGTGCTGTCTGCAGAGCTTCCATAAGCCCAGGAGCGAGTGATGCCCTGGGCTCACACCTGGCTGGCAGGGTGCTCCTGCAGACATCTGCAGCTAAGGCACAGCTTCTCCAGAGCTGTGGTGGGAGCTCCTCATCTCCAGCACAGGCACAGGACAGGGATTTGTCACTGGCAGCAGGTTTTGCCCAGTGAGGAGGCTGTGGCTGTGACAGCCACACAGTGAGTGTCTGTGGCACAGCCCTCTGCTCCGTGCTTCATGTCCTGCCTGACAGGAAGCCAAGTTGGTGACGATGACGAATTTATGACCTCCCACCCACTGCTGCAGTGGAGTCTGGAGCCACAGATGCTTACAGAGGGTGTTGTGGGAGCTGTGGTTTGGATGAATAATTTTCCAGCCCTGCAGCTCAAGAGCCATGAAACCCAGAGGGGGAGAGAAAGACAACAGAACACTAAAACAAAACAAGCCTCTGGCTTGAGCTGCCCAGTGAGTTCTGGGCCATGCCATGTTGTTCTTCATGTTAATCCTGCTCCAGATGAGCAGCATCCAGCCATTGCCCTCCTCCATCAGCCCCGGTGCAGAGGTCAAACACAGGAGATGAGCAAGATCTTGCCTGTTTGGACGCCCCTTCCTACCCCCTGCTCCCCTTTCCGTGGCTGCCACAGCAGGGGCAGACTGGGTAGCTATTGCCAAGTGACAGGAGAGAGGGATCCCCACCCCTCAGAGCTGGGGATGCACAGCCATGGGGGCCTGACTGGAGCAGCACAGCTCCTGGATCCCACAGTTCCTCCCACACTGAACCTCTACCCCAGGCTCTTCCCTGGCCTGTGCTCTCCCCAGGGCACAGAGTCCAGCTGCTCCACATCTGCACAACACAGTAATGGGCCCCTGCTCCCAGCACAGGGAGCCCATTTCACCCTGACACGTCCCCAGCTGGACACCTCCATGGAATCAGGTCTGGCACCAGTCATGGCATGGAATGCCCACTGCCCACCATCTCTTCCACCTGAGCTGTACCAGACCAGGAGCAGCAGGATTGCAGACAGATGCCCCCAGGATCTCCTGCATCCTCCATCATCAGCTGCTAATGTTGGCCACCTCCTGGTGAGCAGAAGTGCTGGGGCCAGCACAGATTGAAGGTAGCTCTGAACTGGAAGGGGAATTCACAATATCACAGGGTTGGAAGGGACCTCTGGAGGTCATGCAGTCCAACCTCCCTGCCAAGGCAGGATCACCTGGAGCAGTGGCACAGGAACACCTCTGGGGGGTTTTCTCCAAAGGGAGAATCCACGACCTCCCTGGGAAACTGTTCCAGTGCTCTGCCACCCTAAATGTGAAGAAGTTCTTCCTCATGTTCAGGTGGCATTTCTTGTGTTTTAGTTCATTCCTCCAGGGACAGGTGAGTAGTACTGGAGCTGAGGGTCCCTCCTCAACACCCCTCCAGCACAGGCAAGGCTTGCTATGGCTGTGGCTCCCTGACCCAGCTGAGGGGCAGGTGTCCAAAGGAAAGGCCTTCAAGCATGTAGGACTCTGGAACAGGGTTCTGGTCCACCTAACACATCTCCTACCTGGCTCTGCACCTCTGTCCCTCTTCTCTGCAGGGCATGGAGCCACAGGTCTGCCCTGTTTTGCAAGCAGTGCCTCCCAGAGCAAGGGGTTAAAGTGCATCTGAAGATTGTGCTGCTCTGTGCCCTGGGCATCAAGCTGGAGCCATCCTTCTCCCAGTGAATTCCCAGACACTGTCAGGAAGCATGGACACCTGTCCCTGTCCTTCCCCTGCCCCAGCTGGAGCCACATGCTGGCCACTGGGACCTTCTGCTTCTTTGCAAGGGTTTGCTGTTACATTTTGGAAAGCCTCTGGGAGTCCTTGCTGGGCTCAGACTCACACAGAGCTTGACAGAGCTATTCCAGCCTTTGGATGGCCCTGATGGGAGTAGGGTCTCCAGGAATATTCCTCTGGCCTTTGCCTCTGCCCCTGACCTTGGATGGCTGCACAGGGTGTGGCTGGGCTCACAGACACATCCAAATTTCCAGACTCCTGGATCCTGCTCCATCTCTGCTGGTTTGGATCACAACCTGCTCCACCCATAACCTAAAGGATAAGCTTCAAGAGGAGCCAGGGATGGCAAGTTTGAGGAGCCCTACTCTCAAGAGAGATCATGTCCCAGGAGTGAGTGTCCCCCCAAAGAGATGTCACATGAGGTGGATGAGTGAGTGCCACAGCACACATGGGCCAGTCCTGGTGATGCTGATTTTTTCTCTGGTGTCCCTGTGCCCTGTGATCCTGCCTAAGGCTCTCTACATCCTCTCCTGCCCCTGCAAGCCCTTCTGGAGGGAGGAACTGGCTGCTGTCCTCCCCAGTGTGTGGCACAGTGTTGGTCCCTACTGGAACCTTGGCAGTGAAACACAGCCAGCATCATCCGGGTCTGCAGTACGGACTGTAGTACAGACAAGGCTGTCCTTGGAGATCAACAGCCAAACTGGGATCCTGCTGGGTTGATCCAGAACCCTACAAAATCATGAAAGAAATAAAAAGAGGGCAAAAGCAGTTGCCCCATGGGAGCAGGCAGGAGGCACATTCGTGGTTTGTCCAGGGGCCCCATGTCAGGCCCCTGCTGAGGACAGAAACAGCCTCCAGCACTTTGACCAGCTGGCATCGCCAGTTTTCCAGCTCGGGAAGGACCTCAGCTGGATGTCCAGGGCATTGGCATCACCTCTGGAGAAGCAGCATCCCCTCCCTCCACGGTGCAGGAGAGCACTGCTGAGTGACCAAGTCAGGCCCAGCAAGTTGTCACATCAGGGCCCACTGAGGTCCTGTGGCTGTGCAGGAGGGGACAGCAGTGCTTGTCCTGAGGGTGCTGCCGCAGCCCTGCCCCAGCTGCAGCTCCAGGGCAGCTCTGTCAGCCTTTGAACTCCACCAGCTTCAGAAAACCTGGCCAGGCACAATCCTCGGGCCAAGGCCTGTTTGGGATCTCCTTTCTGGCCCACAGAGAGGATCTGGCCAGCGCTGGCACTCGAGGTCCTGGCTCTCCTCAGGTGCAAGGCTGCAATCCAGAGCCCCTAGGAGCATGTGCTGGTGTGAGGAATGCAGCCCACTGCCACCACCCTGGCCCCTCTGTGCCCCTGGCCAGCTGAGGCCATGGCTGTGCTTGCAGCTCACAAGAACTGGGCCTTGTTCTCCATTTAGGTTGTATTCTAAATTTCCCCAAGTTTTTTTTTTTTTTTTAATTCCTGCTTTTAAGCAAGCTGTATGAAGACCTATTCGTGTGGAGGCAGCAGGAGAAACATCCCCTGGGATGTGACCTGGCACTGAGAGGTGGCAGATGACAAAAAGTAAAATTTGTTTAAAAATATTTTAAAACTCTGCATAGATGCATCCATATAAGAGATTCACAATAACTACCCAGGAATTCCAGTGGTACTATACAGTACTATTCAGCATTTTAAATTTCTGTTATTTTCTTATAAGTTAACAATAAAAATGAGGTTGCATTAGAACTGTACTGCAGTGTATGCTTTCAATCTTTTCTGAAATCAAATTGCAGTTGAATTGTAAGGTCTCAGGTTTGTGATTGTTAAAGGTGCATTGGTTCTCTGAAGGTGTTTTAGCAGTTCCTGGCTGTCTTTGATGAAAGTTTCCACACCTCTTATGCTGTCCCAGTGTATTGCAGGCAGAGAAATTTTCTCAGGCGAGTAGAAAGAAGACGACATGAAAGCAAAACAGAAGCATCTTCACCCACACCATAAGATAATTCAACATTTTGTGAAATGCTGCTAACTTTGAAAAGTTAGCACGCTCAGGAATCCCACCCGGCCAAATCCCGCAGCGTTTGGTGCCGAGGGTCTCAGCTCCATCCTTTCGGAGCAGGAGGGTGGCGGGGAGCAGCGCTCTCCTCCTGCAGCCGCCGCTAGAGGACAACACACGGACACGGCTGAGCGCAGGAACATCCCCTCCCCGAGCGGCACCGCTCCCACCGAGCTGCAGCTCCTGCCAGAGAGAAACGAAATTACACTTCCACCCCTGAGGGACTTCTTCAGAAATCCCGGGTTTACCATGGAAGCATCAAAGCTCTCCGGTCCAAGCGACTCGGTGTCCAGAGACTGAGTTTTGCCAGGAGTCGGTGACATTCTGGAATAAGTGATGCTTCGAATGCTGGCAGCTGTTATGAGATCTCAAAGAAATAAGACATGGATGTGAACCCCCACAGCCGGCTTGGAATAAAAAGCAAACCGAGAAATCAAAGTGAGGCACATGGAGAAAAGCTCTCCTCAATGCTGCTCCAAAGAAATGTGAAAATTGCAGTCAGCACCTTCCTGAGGAAATATCCTTGCTTCAGCTGCATTGTAGTTTTCAATAGGAACCTCTTCAGTGTGATTTTTTGCAAGAACTGTATTAATAGTGTGATCAGCCAGAGCCCTGGGCTCCTGAGGACAATTTGCTGAATGAGAAATTGTCAGGAGGTGGTGATGTGGTTGGCGCTGGCTGCTGAGGCTGGAGGGAGAGGAATCACAGATAAGAGCTGCTGCTGCTGCTGCAGGAGTGACAGGCCTGACACTTTCTCCTGACTGACTTCGAATTGCTGGCTGCTGTCAGAGCATGTCCAGCCACTCCAGGCCCTGCTAACGTCCCATGTCAGAGCTGGAGGAGAAGCATGCTGAGGAACTCTAGGGACTCATCCCTCTGAGGAGGGCTCCCTGTGTCCCCACCAAGCTTTTGTGTTCTACATTTGGAGCTGTCAAAAGACATTGCAAATGTTTAATTAATTACATCCCCAGCACTGTTCATGATGGAAGTGGTTTAATTCCAATTAAACCAGTTCCTGCTCCCAGATCAAAATCCTCTTTCTCCTCTGCACTCAGTGACAATCTTTCCAATGACTGCAGCAGTCACAGGAGTCCTGAAACTGCAGGATCTGAATGCATTTTGCAAGTAGAAAAGTTTCAGATCCAGCATCACCTCAGCCAGGAGCCCTCAGCCAGAATCTGTGCATCAACCTCAAACCCTGAACCCCATCTTAGCACTTTTTTGGGGAGGAGACACCTGCTCTGACTCACAGGTCTCAAGGCACCCCAGCCCCAGTGAGCTGGAGCTGTTGAAGTCTCCCACTGTGCTGGTTCACCTTCCTGACTCCAGATAACACTTCCACCTCTTTTATCCTGCCATAATGGGGATATCAGTCAGGAGACTCTTATGCCAGAAGGAAAGGCTCATTCAGAGGAAGCAGAGCTGTGAAAGCATCTCTGAGTCTGTGCCTTGGCCACATGGCACTTTGCCATAGCGTGGTTACAGTGGGAGGGGCGACTTTTAGGGAGCACTTTGCAGCCACCCAAACTTGGGCCCTTCTTTCTCTGCCTCATTCACCTCCTCCATTCATGGGTGTGAGGGAGGCAGAGAGAGGAACAAACCCGGAGCCCAGATCCACCTAAAGCCCCATGGACAGCTGTGTGTCTTCCATGTGAGACCCATGTTCAGCTGCTGTCCCTGTTACAGACGAGGTACTTGGCTCTGTACAGACACTTGGTGTGGTTCAGGCTGTGGGGCCAGGCTCACCCCTATCCCTCAAAGCACTGCCATGAGATGACAGCAGTCACCCCATCTGAGGGCATCACAGTGCCACTGAGCAGCCAGTGGCTGTCGCGGGAGAGGACACGGCGCTGTCCTTTGCAGCAGTCTCCTTTGCAGCAGTCTCCTTTGCAGCAGTCTCCTTTGCAGCAGTCTCCTTTGCAGCAGTCTCCTTTGCAGGTCCAGCACCTTTGCTAAGCAGATGTTTCTGCTACCCCAGAACTCAGTAGCTCCTTGATACAGAATCCTGTTCTGATGCACATCCTACACATTCCAGGACACTGTGAGGCCCTGGCCTAGGCAGTACCCCCTGCTAAGCCAGGCCATGACACATGTCCAGATGATACAGCTTCAAGCCCCCACTCAGTGGACTATTCCTCTACTTTGGCCACTTCACCCAGGGTTAGAAAGAGCTCTGGAAGCAACCTAAGCCCCTACTCCTGGCATCAGTGCTGGGCAGCTCCTGCAAATGCAGCTCACACATGCCCTTGATCTGGGCAAAACCAACAGGAGCACCATGTCCCACCACGGAGCGTGGCACTGTGACACCGCTGCTCCATCCCCTGCATCTCCCTCCAGCCCCTGCCTGGTGCAAGCAGAGAGCAGCGGGGCTGCTGGAGAGCGAGGGCTGGAGCTCAGGACAGACAGACAGCCTTGGGCATGGTCTCTCCCAGCAAAGAGCTTGACCTGAGCTCCTCAGTCCCTTCTCCCCAGCTGCACCCTGACTTTCCAGTCACAGCTGAGTTTAGCAGCCAGTGCAGACACAGAGTCCTTTATCTGGGGTTATATTTCAGCGTCCCAAAGTCTGGAGCCCTTGAAGTGCCGGTTGGGTACTCCTGCCTCACTGCTTTTGCTCCTCTGCCCTGTTGGAGCCAGCTCTGCCTTCTCCTGCCCTGCTGTCTCACAAAAACACGGTTACAAAACAAGCCTGGGTCCTGGAGCTATGAACAGGTCTTTATTTGTTGAGGTTTCTTTTGTTTTGGTTTTTTTTTTTCCCTTTCTTCCCTTTGAATGAAATTCCTGCCAGCTCTAAGAGAGAGAGAGAGAGAGAGGGAGAGTAGAAAGTTTAACTCCTCCCATTGGAGTGTCTCACGCCCCTGCCCAGCCCTTGAAACCCAATAACCAAGATCATTCAGCAATGCCTCCCTTTGCCTGGCTGCATCCTCCCCGCAGCGGGACCTGCCGGAGCTGCCGTGCCCGCAGCCGGGCAAGGATGGGCACGCTGCTCTTCTGGGCCATTCTCCTGGCGGGCTGTGCCCGCTGCCAGGCGGTGCCTGTAGAGCCCGGCGCTGCGCCCTCCTGCCCGCCCCAGTGCCACTGCGAACAGGATGGCATCGTGCTCTCGGTGGACTGCTCCGAGCTGGGGCTTTCGGAGGTCCCTGCCAACCTGAGCCCTCTCACCGCTTACCTGTAAGTACAGCCCTTCCCTTGCTGCTTCTTTTGCAACGCTTTCCCCTGAGCCCTTCGACAGCTGCAGCTTTCCTCCAGCTTGGAAGTTTGTGCCACATATCCCGAAATTAAATTTCCTGTGGAAATTAGAAACCAAGCAAAATAACAACAAAAAAGGCAGCTCTTGGTGCAGGACCTGCCAAGCTCCCCTCCTCCCGCGCCCCTCTGCAAGCGCTGTTTATACTGCGATGTTCTGCTCTGCTCCGTGATTGCAGCGGACCGGGGGAACTGACTTGCTGGTTCGATTTTGATTGTCTGAGCACATAATGGAGTATTTTTACACAGCAATTAGCGCAAACTGCTCTGGGATCCTTCTGTCAAGCATTTCAATAGCTACAATAACTTAGGGCTTTGCGGGGTTTGGGTTGTGCTGGCCACCAGCAGTGTCCGAGCTGCCTTCTAGAAATGAGTGTTAAAGCCTTGGAAGAGGTCGGGGGGGTTGGAAAGCGTTGGGATTATTTATGTATTAATTTTATTTAAAAATTCTTGATTAGCTGGATGTTTCATACCCTTTCTGATGTTAATACCCCGAAGGGTTAATTGACAGAGGCTGCCGCGTTCATTTCTAGCCCCAGAGGTGGTCTCGGTGCCATCACACTGGCGATGACTGAGGATCCTGATAAAGACTGTGCAAAAATCTCAGGGTTTAACCGGGAGAGGGAACATCCCTCTCAGGGAGACAAGTTATCCCTGAGGAAGATGCTTCCTGGGTTTGTACGCAGCGCTGCAGCCACGAGCCGCAGCTGTTTGGCAGACAGGCTGGGAAGGACCGTGGCATTCCCAGCTCGGAATGCAGGCAGGGCACTGCCAAGGGGAGCCGTGTGTACCACAGGCACCAGGACCACTGGCAGCCCCAGAGAGCGCTGGGCATGTTCATGTTGTGCTCACTGCTGAGAGGGGACTCATGTCTGGGGGTGGCACACAGCCCATGGTGTTGGTTTTCCAACGTCCCTGGATTGTGCTGAGACGCAGGTGCTCAGCTGTCAGAGCAAAGCACCCAAACCCGTCCATGAAGGGCTTTTGCAAAGCCAGGTGGGAGCTGCCACAGCGGGATGAGCACTTCTCTGCTCCTCCTGCTCGTCTGAGGAGCACAGTCTTGTGCCAGCCACTGGATGGCCAGAGCTGTACTGGGTTAGCTGGGAGAGAAATAAGACAGGAAAGGACGATGCTCACTGGAGACCAGGAAAGATGAGAGAAATGTGTAATGCAGGCTTTATTTCTCCTGGGAGAGGGAACCACTTGTTATGTGAGTTGTGACTGCACAGAATTGTCCACGGGGCTTGGTTTGGAGCCGGCTGCCCACGAGTGAAAAGTCACAGGACCATGTGGGAGAATGCACAACACTGCATGCTTCTGTGGGGACAGGGGGCAGCCCCATCGGGCACCCCCTTCGTCCTGAGGTACCGCAGGATGGGGCATCCCCTGCTGCCGCTCCGCAGAGAAGGCGCTGCAGGTCATCCCCACAGAGCTGTCCCTTGGGCTGTGGCCTGCAGAGCTCTCCCTGGGGCTGGGACCTGCAGAGCTGTCCCTCGGCCCGAGATCTGCAGAGCTGTCCCTTGGGCTGGGACCTGCAGAGCTGTCCCTTGGGCCCGGACCTGCAGAGCTGTCCCTTGGGCCGAGATCTGCAGAGCTGTCCCTGGGGCTGGGACCTGCAGAGCTGTCTCTTGGGCCGGGACCTGCAGAGCTGTCCCTTGGGCCGGGACCTGCAGAGCTGTCCCTTGGGCCCGGACCTGCAGAGCTGTCCCTTGGGCCGAGATCTGCAGAGCTGTCCCTGGGGCTGGGACCTGCAGAGCTGTCTCTTGGGCCGGGACCTGCAGAGCTGTCCCTGGGGCTGGGACCTGCAGAGCTGTCCCTCGGTCCGAGACCTGCAGAGCTGTCCCTTGGGCCGGGACCTGCAGAGCTGTCCCTGGGGCTGGGACTTGCAGAGCTGTCCCTTGGGCCAGGACCTGCAGAGCTGTCCCTTGGGCCGGGACCTGCAGAGCTGCCCGCAGGAGCCCAGGGCCGCCGGTGGCCCGGAGCTCGGTGCCGCGTTTGCGCTGGCCACGGGGCTTGGAGCAGGGCCAGAGCCCTGGAACACGGCTCCCTCTGCACGGACCCCAGCGGGTGGGTGCCTGGAGGTGCTGCCGGACCCGGGCGGGTGCGGCCGGTGACAGCTGCGGCCGCTGGCAGAGCCCTGGATGCCACCGGGACCGGATCCTCGGGACAGCCGGGAGCGCCCAGCGCTTCGGGACGGTGCTGGTGCGGTCCCTTGGCCGCGGCCCCGCTCGCCCGTGTCTGTACCGGCCCGGTTCCTTCGTGGGCTGTACCGGTCCGGTTCTCCCGTATCTGTACCGGCCCTGTTCCCCCGTATCTGTACCGGCCCCGTTCNCCCCGGTGCCTGCCCCGGCCCCGTGCCCGGTTCCCCCGTGTCTGTACCGGCCCGGTTCTCCCGTGTCTGTACCGGCCCGGTTCCCCCGTGGGCTCACACGGTGGCGCCAGTGACAGTGGCCCCGTTCCCACGGGCAGAGCCCTCCCTCCCAGGCCACGTCGCACAGGGGATACCCGGCTGGGGGGACCCTCCGGGTGCGCCGTGCGTGGGGTGGGCCCGGGGGGTGTTGGAGGAGGCCTCAGTTTTCCTCCCTTCCTCTTTGGGGAAAACCAACCCGTTTGGTGCTTCTCCATTGAACCCTGCCAGTGAGAGGACCAAACAGGTATGATGGAGGTAGAAAGTCAGGACAAACTGGGAATGACTGGAGGAGGGCTGGATAGATGGGTTTTCTCCCTGCTCCTGTCACTACTGTTAGCAAGTTATGTGAGATTATCTTCTCAGGTACAAGTGTGCAGCCAGGGCTGGTTTCTCAAAATCAGCATGGATTTTGTAGAAAGTATGGATATTGGAGTGAGATTTAAGTTCTTCATGGAAATACAGGCTTAAACTCCACATTCAAATATGTAAAGAAATGTTGGATCGCTCTGGAGAGCTACAAGGGCTGAAGAGAGAGCCCTGGAATGGCAGCAGGAGCATGGAGCTGGTGTGCAGATGCCTGTAAAACTTTCCAGCTTCTTTGCTCTGTGCCCAGTCTTCTCAGCAAGTCACTGGCACTGTGGAGAGCAGGACTTCCTCCAGAGCAAAAGAAAGGATAGACACTGCCTCATCACTAATGAGCTGGTGTCCATGCCCCATCCTGACAGTGCTATGCCTCCACCATACCTGTCTCTCTGCAAGAATCCTGTCCTTGCTCACTCCTACCTCTCTGAACTTGACCCCAATCCCACCCATCCAAAGCCAAGTGTTTTCAGTGGGGACATCACTGGTGAAATGGCATCTGTGGTCAAGGAAATGGGAGAAATTTCCCCTTCAGCTGAGGTGCCAGTGACAGTCCTGTGTCACACACCAGGTGTCATAGCACAGGTGACTGGGGCTACTGGGGGCTCCCTGGAAAGGACAGCAGCAAGCTGGGGGTGCAGGAGAGTGGAGCTTCATGGGGGAAGATTCCTCTGCAGCAGAGAGGCGACAGCACAAAGGGACTCAGAGGAGGTTCAGAAAACGGGAAAAGCTTCTTGGTGCTTAAAATATTATCTTAGCTGTGATCCCTGGCACCCCTGCACACCCTCCATGTGATGTGCTGGAGCAGCCCCAGCACAGATTCCCCAGGTGTAAATGTTGCATCACATGGGCTGGTGCAGTTCTGTCCCCAGCTGTCCCCATGGCTGTCACCAGGAAGGTGCCCACAGCTGGGTGCAGGTGCTCAGTGCAGCCCACTGCCCTAGGACGGCATCCTGACTCCCCTCAGCCCCATGTGTCTGTCTCCCTGCAAGGCAGATGGGTGGCAATGCTGGGGGTAAGGTAATGCTCTCAATTTGGTGAGGCTGCTCCTCTTTCACCAAAGAAAAGGCACCGTGCTGCTTGTGCCTGCCAGGTCCCTCCCAGGGACGTGCTGGCCTGTCCAACTGTCACTTGTAGGAAAGAAATGAACAGTCTGTCTCAGCAGAGGTCACCTTGGGATGTAAAGGCCACACCAGTAGTGCCATGGCCATGTGTGGACATCAGCTGGCCAGGGAGCACACACACCCCCACACCCTGCACAGGTCTAGAGGGGTGTGACACATCTTGCAGTGCCTTATCCCCAGCCACATACATGGGGAGGTATTAGAAGAATTGGCCAGATAGCCTCGTCTAGAAGACATTTCTGGAGGTCTCTTATCCACATTCAAACAGGTCCATCTTGTGAGGTTGGTCATCATCTTGTCCAGTAGGTAAACCTACTGGATAATCTTGGAGTATCTCTAAAATTCCCTCACCTTTTCCCCATTTTTTACTATTCCATTTTCCCTAATATCAAATTGCAAATTCCTATGGTTTATCTTGTGCCCATTACCTCTCATCCTTCCTCTGCACAGCTCCTAGGAGATGTTGGCTCCAGCTTCTCTGCACCCTTCCAGTCAATAGTTAAAGAGAGCAGTAACACTCCTCCATTCCTCCTTTTTTTGTGAAGGCTGATGAAACCTACTGGTGTGAGCAGTGTGTGGGACACGGGAGCACTGCCCTGTGGGAAGGGAGAATGGAGATACTGCAGGGGAAGAGATGAAGGACACAAACCTGGAGGGCGCCAGACACCATGGCTCAAAGCTCAGCTGGAGGAGCCATCCGCCACTTCCCAAGGGTCTCAGGTCCCCGAGCCTCACGGAGGGGCCAGGCAGTTCTGCTGCTCTGTGTCCCATCCCCAGGAACACCAGTACCTGCTGTGTCCTTGTCCCAGGCCCCTGCACCCCTCACCATGGAGCCAGGCACAGGGCACTGCCTGCAGTGCTGCTCTCTGTCCTGGGAAACAGCAGAGACCTGGGGCAGGACACAGCTGATGGGCAGGACACAGCTGATGGGGCTGTCAGGCTGTTGCTGTCACAGCAGGATCTGGGGGGAGGGAAAAGCAGCAGGTCCTGGCTGCTCCCAGATATCCCCAAGCATCTCGTGAGGCTTCCCAGACAGAAAGCTTCTCATTCCCCACACTGTTTCCTTTGAGGAGAATGGGACAGGAGCCTTCAGGGCTGTTCTCACCTTGCACAGACATTTTGAGACACTGTCTGGAATTTAGCATGCCACTGGGAGTTTGGGGCCCTGCATCACCCACTCTCCCCCTCTGAGCTACCCTTTGGAATCAGGTGTCACACAGACCCCTGACAGGGGTGTGCAGGAGACAGGGATGTTTTGAAGCTGAGAAGACACTTCCCAGGTCACACAGTGCTGGATCCAGCATAGGGCAGAGTGAGAGAAAGATGCCTTTTTCTTGATTTTTGCATTTTCTAAAGACCCACAGAAGTGCAGGTAGGTGAGGCAGCGGGTTTGCAGGCTCAGTACATCGCTGGTGCCTGGAGCAGCATGAGCAGCAGTGCTGGAGGAGTTCCCCTCAGCCCAAATCCCTCCCCGTGTGCAACATCTGCCCCTTGCAGCCCCCACTGTGGTAAGGACAGCCACCACAACCCCCTAAGATGGGGAGCACCCCAAGAGCTGCTGCAGGAGCTGGGACATCAGTGGGGGGAACAGGATGTGTGGCTGCCCTCTGAAGCCTGGGCAGGCAGGACAGCTCTGGGGAGGGTGTTGGGGCTAAAGCCTTGAAGGGCTTTCAAGGAGTTGGGGTTTCCTGCAGGGGTGACAGGGACCCCTGTGTGCCTTTGGGACAGTCACATACCCTAGAGAGAAAGAGGGAGTAGCCAAAAACGCAGAGAGCACAAAATCCCAATGCAAAGTGTAAATAAAGTCGTTCCTGGGGCCAGCGCTGCCCTCCTGCTGCAGGTGATTTTGTACAGACCAGTGAGTCACCATCCTGTGCCTGATGCTTGCCCGGTGCCAGGGCCCATCTACAGCTTCTCCTTCATGCCATGGTCACCACAGGAGTCCCACTGCTGCACTAGGACCCATCCAAACACACCACAAAGGTGCAGACTCACTCCCAGACCCTTCCACTTCTGAGGCCACAACGGAGCCCAGGACTACCAAATGCTACTATCAGCTGGCCAGCAGACTTGGGGCTGCTCTCTGCTTGACCTTCTTTCCTGCTGGCAGACTAATGGGAAGTGCCATTCTGCCCTGTACAGTCTCATCCTCGGGAATACCCAGAATACCTGGGAGAAGGGGAACAAAACCAGGAGCAACAGGACACGTTTATGGGCTTGGGGCTGTGGATGAGGGAGATAAACTTGGTGAGGGGCACTTGAAGAGCTGGGCTCAAGAGACTGCAGTGGATTCACAGGTTTATATTCACCATTTATCAGCTTTGAGGAACTTTCTTTTTTCCACACCTAAAATATCAGGGCTAACAAGGGTTTCGTGCTTTCAGGGATTTGGGTTCCTTCAAAGGGACTCTACAAAGTCCATCTGCTGACTCCATACAGACCCTTCACAGGGACACAGGCGTGCTCTGCATCCTTACTGCATCCTTGCCAGCAGGATCTCAGTGATTCTAAGGGCAGGCCCCCTGGATTCAACTCCAGCTGCCCAGCACCTCAGTTACAACCTCAGGGTCTCTCGTGGGGGACAGTGGCTTTTTGCTGGTGGGTTGCTATGAATGCCCCAAGGGGGAACACCTTCCAGCACTCCTGCATGACAACACTTTGGGATATCCAAATGGGCTGGTCCAAACCAAGACCTGCCCAAGCCCCAGATTTCAGGGACAGCTGCTGGCACTGAATCCAAGGCTCTGGCCGGTTTCCCTCTGGAGCAGGGAGATGAGCACTAACCAGAAACAGTAATTCCTGTCCTGTGCTCCCCAGCCTGCAAGGAGGAGAAAACCAAATGGAGAAAGCCTGGGACTAGGCACAGCTTTTATAAGAAACTGGACAGCAACAGCACTGAGGAAACAGCACAGCTCCTGAGCAAGTGTTTCCAAACAGTCTTTTGTGTCCTCTGGGCAAGGTGGAACTCCCTCAGCAAGAGCTGAAATACCCAGTTCCTTGGCCCACAGCAGTGCTCAGCATGCCTTCATCCCTGCAGTGAGGATGATGAGCATGATTCTGCAGATGCTTTGTGATTGTGTGTCTGGACTCAGAGCAGAGCAGTGGAAGGACACCAAATGCCACAGCAAGCAGACAAAATAGTGGTGAGGGAGCCCAGATGAGGGGTTGGAGGGAGTGAGGGGTGGATGGGAGTGCTCACAGCAAAGCCAGAAGTGCAGGACCATTAATCATAGAGCCACAGAATAGTTTGGGTTGGAAGGGACCTTAAAGATCATCTCATTCCATCTTCCATTACCCCAGGCTGCTCCAAGCCCCATGCAACCTGACCCCAAACACTTCCAGGGATGGGGCAGCCACAGCTTCTCTGGGCACCCTGTGCCAGGGCCTCCGCACCCTCACAGGGAAGAATTTCTTATGAACATATAATCTAAACCTGCCCTCTGTCTGTTGGAAGCCATTCTCCCTTATCCTGACACTATCTGCCCATGTAAAAAGTCGCTCTCCCTCTTTTCTTTAAGCCCCTTTAGGCACTAGAAGGGGCTCTAAAGTCTCCCCAGAGCATTCTCTTCTCCAGACTATGCCCCAGAGCTCTCAGCATGCCTTAATAGTGAAGTGAGCCCTAGAGCTGCCTGAAGAGCATGTTTGGTGGGATGGTTTTCCAAGCAATATCTCATTTAATTGAAAAGGAAAAGCTTAATGAAAATGGACAGTGTTCATAGGACTGTAAACGGTAGAAATGTAGTAACAAGTTCAATCAGGAGAGATTATTTCAATGTTTTCACTTCATGTTATCTTTCTAAAAAAAGTTTTTATTTACATATTTTCACCTGCTGGTGTTACATTTACCCATAGGCCATTCAATATTCACATTGCAGGACTTCAAGACTATCAAAGCAAAACATTTTGTTGTTCTTAAAACACAGTTTGGTTTTTTGGGGTTTTTTTTCCTATACTAAATATTGACATGCTGGCTCTTTGTTCTAGGTCCAAGGGAAAGGAAGTTCAGAAGCCTCTGAATTTCCAAGGAGTTTTATGACATCTCTTCCCATTTCCTCCTGCTGCTTCATCTCCCAGGTCCCTTTTCTGCCATAGGCTCTGCTCCCTTTCTGCTCTCAATGTCATGAGGTAGAAGCGCTTTGGGTCCAGCAGCATTCACTTTACTTGGCTGCTGTTCTCCCACTGTGGGTATGGTTGGGATTAATGGGATGCTGTGGTCTCTGGAGGAAACTGGTCCATGAACAAGGGTTGCATCCCTCAAGTCCTTCCAGCCACAACAGGCAGTGCTGCAGGTGACAATGCAGAGGGCTGTGCCTACAGTGCCATCACGCCTCAGACCTCCCCAGGATCTCAGTTCAAAAGGAAAGAGGCATCTCTTGCAGGGCTGGTGGGAAGCGGTGTCTGGATGTGAGCAGACGTCTGATTCATGGTGGACGCTCTTTCAGATACCACAGAATCGTGGAATCTTCTGAGCTGGAAGGCACTCACAAGAATCATTGAATTCAACTCCTGCACGAGGGGAGATGCAGGACGGGAGATGCAGGATCTGCCCCATCCCAAAGCCCCCCTGAGCTGGTGCTCAGGGCACTCTGCAGGAGAGGCAGCAGCCAAAGCTCTGCTGCACTCGCTGCGCTCCTGGAGCAGGCGCTGCGCTGGAACGGAGCAGGTGTGCGCACGGGGAGCGCAGAGGGAAGGCAGCGCAGGGGGTGTTAGAGCCAATGTGCACAGAGCTGGGGCTGTGCCGGGGCCGGACAGCCTGTGGGACTGCCAGCACGCCTCCTCCCTCCTCCTTCCCTCCGCAGACTCCGGGGATGCCCCGCGGCCGGGGGCATGGAGGGAGCTGCTGCTCGCCGGCCACATACCCTGGGCTCCAGCTCGCTCAGCCTCGTCCCGCTTTTCCTCTCCTCCACCCCCGAACGCCGCGGCGGAGCCCGGCTCTGTGCAGCGTCCTTCCACCGCAAAGCCTCGCTCCCCGCTCTGCTCCCTGCCCGCCCCCCAGGCTAAGCAATATGCCACAGCCTCCCCTCTCTCCCGCCCTTTCTTGAAGAATAACCTCATAAATCTGCCTGGGGCAACGAAAACACTGAGCTCATGGCCCTTAGATCTGCGTGGGAGGAGCTCTCGCTGGCGATTAAAGGAGTTTAAGGTTTGCTTTGAAAAGCTCTTTGATTCTGGTAGGGGCTCTGGTGCCAAAAGGCAGCGATGGGGCTGCAAATGCCTCTCCCCCTCTGCACCTGCCTGGGTCAGGGAGCAGCAGCAGGCTGGGGGAGGGAAGGGGAAGCGCAGCGCTTCCCGGCTCTCCGCAGTGGGAGCTGTGGGACCCCTGTCACCCCTCTCGGGAGCGTGGGGAGCACCCTCTGCCCACAGCAGGGTAGTGACTGCTGCTGCCTGGGAGACCAGACACTCAGCCGGGATGCCAAAATGCCTCCGTGCCTGTGGAACACGCTGCTCCCCAGATCCTTCCTCCGAGGGAATGCGTTGGGTCTCAGGCACGGGGGTCCTGCCTGCGGGACAAGGACCAAAGGAGCGGAGGTCAGGACAGGGATCACCAAGCTGCGCTCTGAAAAGTGGTGGGGAGGGGTAGGAAGACAGGCAGGACTGTCAGGGCTGGGAGGAGTTTGGGGTCTTGGAGAACGACTTGAGTTTAGTAGGAGCAGAAAAGAGATCGGAAACGGTCTTTGTGAGGAGCAGCAGACCAAGCACAAGCATCCTGTTGCAGCCCAGTCGAAACAGAGCCAGGCTCCAGCCCGTGTGGAGGCAGGAGCTGTGCCACAATGGAGAGCAGAGGGAGGATTCAGGGAAGCTCAGGTGATGCCTCCAGTCCTGCAGGGATGCATCAAGGACCCAAAAAGGGCTCGTGTGAAACCATTCCCAGATGGAGCAGCCCAGGCTCTGCTGGCAGTGATGAAGGAGGGCAGCTCCCAGTCTCCTCCCCTCCATGGATGGACAGGTCTCTCAAGCTATCCACAGCTCTCTGTCTCCCTTTGCCCCGTTTGCAGCCTTCCTGTAGGTGTTTCAACCCCTTTGAAGGATTTGCAAGTGAAAAGCAGTCGCCATGGGAGTGGAGCGAGTAGAACACACCTGTAAGGGCAGGACATGCTCAAGGGACATGCTGTCTCTTCTTTTGAGCAGCCACAGGTCCCACTACAAAGAGAGCCCGGGAGACAGGATGGCTTCCAGTACCGAGCATCCCCGTGGGGCACCAATTAGGAGCATTCCCTTAGTTCAAAGGGAAGGTGAAGCCCAAGCACCACGTGTCATCGGTGGGAACCGCAGGGGTGGAAGGGGAGCAGAAATGTGCCCTCCTCTGCCAAGTATGGCAGGGGAGAGCAGGGGCATGCAGCCATGGGGGCTGCCCTACACAGAGGCTGAAAGGTTTTGTAATGTGAGACTGAGCCCTGAAGGCCACCAGCCCCGGGACATTCCCCCCACCGGTGGCAGTGCCACCTCCCAGCGCTGGCTATGCCACGGGCATGGAGCAATGGGTGCTGCTGGCAGTGTGACGTGTGGCCAGCATCAGGGATCTCAGGGACCTGCAGGATCAGAAGGCACAAGTCACCTTCCCAAGGATGTCATCTGATGTGGGGATGGCTCTGGGTATAATTGTGTCTTGAAACTTCAAGACAATTCACAATTGTGGGCATTTCTCAATCGCAGTAAAGCAAATATTCATCTTTGCGTGAAACCTGCAGGAAAGACATTTGCATCATTAGACAGAAATTCATCTTCTGTCTTTCCCAGAGAGCACAAGAAAAAGTTCTGGTTGCAGAAAACAATCTCTCCAGTTCTGCTTTATCCCTGGTTCTGCATCCCTGAAAGTGTCCCCACCAGCCCCTCAGTGCCTGGGGGCTGAGAAAGAAGACGGCCATGTGGGCATTTCATCTTAGAATCACAGAATCCCAGAATGGTTTGGTTTGGAAAGAACCGGAAAGCTCATCCTGTTCCACCTGCCTGCCATGGGCAAGGACACCTTCCAGTAGCCCAGGTTGCTCCAAGCCCCATCCAGCCTGGCCTTGGACACTTCCAGGGATCCAGGGGCAGCCACAGCTGCTCTGGGCACCCTGTGCCAGGGCCTGCCCACCCTCACAGGGAAGAATTTCTTCCCAATATCCCAATATCTCTGGCAGTGCAAAGTCATTCCCCCTTGTCCTGTCACTCCAGGCCCTTGTCCAAAGTCCCTCTCCATCTCCCTTGGAGCCCCTTTAGGCTCTGCAAGGGGCTCTGAGCTCTCCCTGGAGCTTCCTCCAGGACAACACCCCCAGGTCTCCCAGCCTGGCTCCAGAGCAGAGGGGGTCCAGCCCTGTGACCAGCTCAGAGGCCTCCTCTGGGCTTGTTCCACTCCCCAGGCATCACTGAGTCATCCTGGCCAGGCACACAAACCAGGACATCTGTGCTGCTCAGCTCTCTGCTCCCAAGGGAAGAATAAGATGCAGATCCATACAGCTGCACTCTCTGGCCTTCTCCTCCCTGGACACAGGGGCATGGGAGTGGTCAGACATCGTCCCAGGCTGTTGTCCCAGATGTTGTCCCAGGGCCCTGTCCCAAATCTGGAAAGTCACCTCACCAAAGGACAGAGCTTTAGGGTCAGGTGTGTGGCACTGGCAGAACCAAAGGCACCACAAGCGGGACAGGACCTTGGTTATAGGTGCAGGTGAGCTTTGTATGCTGCACTGATCTCCTGTGGCAATGTGTTCCACGGATTAATGAGGTTCTGTTTCACGTGTGCCCTGGTAACACCATGTGGGGCTTTCTAGAGCATGGAGCAGCCTTCCTATGCAGCTGTCTGTAACTTCTCTTCAGCTCAGGGCCAAGCAGCAGGTTCCTGTGCTGCAGGTTGTGTTTGCAGCTGCGTCCTGTGCAGGGAAGTGCCTGCCAGTTTAGGTATTGTTGTGCTTTCATGTGGTGTAAGACAGCAGAAGATTTATTAGTGACAAAAGCATGAATGCTGGAAGCCGTGATTTATTGAAGAAGGGAGAGAGGAAATGTGTTGCAGCCCGTGCTGGTTAGTGTGGTGTGTCTGAGGTGAGCTCACACATGCTCTGAAAACCGCCCTGCTCCTCCACTGAGTGCTCTGGCTCACCTGGCAAGACCCTGGGGTGGACCCAGTCCTCTTCCAGGGCTGACCTCATGCTGACCTTCTCACAGATGCTCTGAGGAAAGGGTTTCTCCTGGGTGAAGGGACACAAGGACTCAGACTCTGGGGACAGGTGTCCCACAAGCTTTGGCTCCCTTGTGTGATACAGGCAGGAGACACAAAGGACAGTGCAGCACGAGGAACAGGTTTCCAGCTCTGTCCCAGCCCTATGGTTGACCCCAAAGCCCTTTCCTTTTCCTGTGCCTCAGTCTCCCTATCTTTAAGGCACTACTAATAAACCCTTCCCAACGTGCTTTGAGATCAATTGATCAAACCGGTGCTCTGGAAGAGCTGGAGACTCTCTGCACTTTCCAGCCGCATGTCTGGACCTCTCAAACTAAAATACCTTTTAAAAATTTATTAAAAAGCTCTTGAGCTTTCCATTTGTTCAGCCACAACATGAAGAAAAGCACCACTGAACTCTCAGATTTAGGGCCTGCCTTTCATGTCCGCTGACCTCATCACTTCTCGCTCATGGAGCAGCCACAAGTCAGAGCAGCTACCGAAACACTCCTCACAGGCACAGGCAGCAGCTGCTCAGAGCTCCTGGGCACCACTGGAGGACTCCATGGAGGAGCTGAACCCAGCTGGGAAATGTCAGCTTGGCCAGAGATGCTGTAAACCCCAATTCTGTTTTCTGTAAGGAGGCTCCCTTACTTTCAGTACAATTCCTCCTGAATGGATGGGGGTAAATAACAGCTAGTTCAGCTCTTTGCTAAACCTTGAAAGGAGAGAAAAGGCTGCCTCGGGTTAAACAAATAGGGATGTTCTCTTCAGGTTTCCCAGGCAATTAAAACTAAACTAAACCAAAACACAACAAGTTTTCTCTGACTATCCCCAAAACATTCTGCTTTGACCCCAAATAGAGTACTTTTCTTTTTTGAGTCATNAAAAAAAAAAAAAAGCCCTTACAGTGAAACTTTCCAGCATTTTCCCCCAGCCTCACTGAATTTTTTAGTGGAGTGTAATTTTTCTGTGGACTTACTTTTGACCAAAATGTTGTGGATTCTACCTTGGCTGGAAGTCGCAGTCATCCAGATGAGCCTGTGCTGTCACTTGCTTTTCCTTTCAACACCATTTCTGTCTTTTCACCTCCCACTGCATAGACACAAAGGTCTCATGGGAGCATCACCCTCATCCCAGGGCTGTGCTGAGTTCCCAGGGAGACTAAAGAGGGGCTGGGAGAGGGAAGGAAACAACCCATAAAGGCTCTTTTTCAGCTTCAGAGAGCTCCTCTGGGTCTTCTGACTACCTCTGGCTACTGCCAAGGCACCTTTGAAACACCTTTGAAACATCTCCAGCATGTTGGGCACCATGACTGGGCTGGAGGGGAAATCCACATTCACTTTGAAGTCTGGATACTTGAACAGTCTTAGAATTATAGGGCTGTAATGTACAGGAATGTGTGGGGCTGTAATTGTGACTTAGATCCTTGGATGAAAGGTGCTATGTACATACAAAAGGTATTATCATTATTGCTACGATTATTACTATTATTATTGCTATTATTATTATTATTATAGGCCTGCAATATGTGGATTGGAGATGAAAGTAGCACCAAAAGATCCTGAAATACAAGATGTGTCTTAAGGAAATTTCAGCTTAGAATTGGGTTTTGTCTACACAGGAAAAGCAGAGCCTACTGGCTCTGCTGCACTGACAGCTCTGGGGTTTGATGGAAGAACTCCTGTATGCAGGCATGATTCCCAAATCCAAGTTTCTCTGGTCTGTGGAAAGATGTCTCCAGCAGGAGCAATTCCAGAGCAGTTTTAGAATAAAAAGTGAAATCAGACATTTTCACCATTCTTTAAGGGACACCCTGATTGCTCTGTAGACATCACAAAAGAAGTCCCTGGTGTTTGAGCCGTTCGGTGCGAGGCGTTTGGGAGCTGATGTCCTCGCAGGGCTCAGAGGCTGGAGTGAACCCGGAGCGAGCTCCCGGTGTCGCTGGGCATAGGGAGAGCACAGCTCTGGCCCTCCTGCACTCTGGCAGAGACGGGCCCAGACCCAGCATCCTGCCCTCTTCAGCTGCCTTCCAGCACCAACAGCTCTCTCCCAGAGCGGCCTGGATGCAGTGCACGGAGAAATCCGGGATCAGCTTCGGTCCTTACGCGCTGCGGATCCGCACAGCCTCTCCTTGGTCCTGCCCTGTTCTGCACTCTCATTAACGGGGAGGCCGTACGTGAAGGCAGGCACTGGAGTGGGACTCCCCAGGACAATCCCGTGCGGATTTTCTCCTGTGTCACAGGCTCTGCAGAGCATCAGCTTTCACTTTCCACCCGAACCGCAGGGGCCGCAGAGCAGTACCTGACTCACGCTGGGGAGGAGGGAGGGGATGAGCCAGGTCCATCTACTGCCGTTTTCCATCGCTAAACTCCCACGAGAGCGATCTGGCTCCTCGCGGGAGGGTTTGGCTCCCCAGCCCTTTCCCAATGGCACTGGTAAGCGGAGCTTTTCCCCGCAGTCGGGAGCGCTGGTTCTCCCCACCCGCAGTGCGAACCGCGTGGCGCGGCAGCTCCGGCAGCAGCGTGGGCTGGAGACGGGAGACGCTCGCCAGGCACTTGCCAGCAGAAGAAAGGCTGTCCCCTGTGCGTGGGGACCACCCACCCGAGGATAAGACAAAGCAAGAGCTCTGGTGTCTTGTGGCTTCCTGGTGACACCGTAGAGTGTGCCAGCGCTAATGGAAACCTGCTCGCTCCTCGGGGATAGCAGACGTCTCTGAGAGGAGCCAAGTCCCAGCATCTCTGAAACACTGCCTGTCCCTCCCGAGGAGCTCCCAGAGCTGCCAGGCCATCGCTGGGCTTGGCTGAAGGGCACCTCAGCCCAAGTCCCTGCAGGCATCTCTTTGTCCTCAGAAGGCAGTGAGCATGGCGAGGAATGCAGCTGGGATTCATCTCCTACCTTGGGCTCCGACTTCCAGCCAAGCAGCCAAGTCTCAAACAGCGTGGAGCTGCTCTCCTCGGCTGTTGCAAATGCTCGCAGACTCTGCGTCTATAAATCATGCCCTGCTTTGGGAGGCAGGGCTGTGATGCTCACTGGTCACAGAGATCCACGCTGCTCTGGTTTAGGTGCTGGCAGGACCAGCAGCTCCCCAGGGAAGTGCTCAGAAACAACAGGATTGTCAGCACTGGCACCGCGAGGGAAGTCTGCCCACGTGGGCTGCGTCAGAAGGGAGGAATGACAGGATCCTGTCTGCCATGTGTCCCCAGAACCAGGATGCATCCTTTGGGTTGGATCCTCACTTTCTTTGAAATGTCCTCTTGAGAAGGCCAGAAGTCCAAAAGGCATTTTTCAAAAGCTTTCAGCCATAATGTTTCAGTTTGGGAAGTCTTTGGTCTGAACACAGATAATTATCAGCCAAAAATTACTGAAAACCACCAGCAATTTTCAGTTCCGATAAAAATGCTATTCTCCATTTTACAGTGTCAACAACAGTTTTTTGCTCCTTGTTCATTATGGTTTCCTGCAAGAGGAGTCAAATATCTCCAGGCAGCTATCCCCTGGGATCCCAGCAGTTCATCCGTCTCTGTCACCCAACATAGTCCCTTCTCCCTGGACTGTTTCTGTTGCCTCCAAAGAGATGCAGAATGGTGCTCTGGCCCAGGGTCTGAGCTGTGTGTGGATGGCAATAATATTTATGGAACTGACTGGATTGTGCTTCACTCCACACTAAGGCTCAGCTCAGAGAGGAAGGGTAAACCACAGCTCAGAATGGTGCTGGCTGATAAATTCATGGCAGCAGAGGCAACAGATTGGGTGAGAATATCAAGTAATAAAGCCATGAGCATGAGACTGTAGGAGCAGGAAATCTTGCCTGATGAAGCAGATGGGGAGCAGAGTCTCCCCCTCTACGTCCTGGGCTTTTCTCTGCAGGCAGCCCAAGATTAGGGGCTGAACTGCACACTGATGGGGTTGCCCCAGAAGGAAGGCAGGCTGGGATGGTTGAGTGGCTCCTCAAGGGTCATTGTGCTACAGCCCAACAAAAAGAAGAGATGGTGTGGATTGGACTTCTCAGAAGAGGTGATCACCAAGCAGGACCCACAGTTCTCACTCTGGCTGCAGTGTTGCCATGCAGGGAAAAGCACAGACACCAATGAGCTGCAGCAAATCCAAGGCTTGACTGCACTGGCCCAGAGAGCTTCCCTGCTTGTGCATGCTGCTCCTGACCAGCAGCTCAGATCCCACCTGCTGCTGCCTGGTCCCTCTCCGCAGTGGGAGCAGGGAGAGAGTCAGAAGGGCAACACTGACAACCCTCATGGGTCAAGACAAAGACAGTGTAGGAGGTAGAGCAAAGCTGCATGTGCAAGGAGAACAAAACAGGGGAATCATGCACTGCTTCCCACACCAGTCAAGTGTTTCCAGGGACATAAGGCTTTGTCACACCTCATGGTTCCTTGGGAAGACAAATGTCACAACCACAAATGTGCCCCCTTGCTGCCCTTTCCCCCACAGCTTTCAGTGCTGAGCCTGATGTCACAGGACGTGGGACATCCTCCTGATCAGTTCAGATCACAGCTGCCCAAGCTGTGCTCAGTCCCCACTTCTCACATGCACCCAGACTACTCCTGGTGGGGAAGAGAGAGGGAAAGCTGCTGTGCAAGCCCTCCTCAGCAGTAGCCAGGACACTGGTGCTTTATCAGCATAGACACAGACCCAAACTACAGCCCCCCACGGGCTGCTATGAGGAAAGTTTTCTCTATCAGAACCAGTTCATATCTCCATCAACTTGCCCAGCTCCAGCTGCTTGCACTTCTCCCTGGCAGGCTGGTGTGGAGATCAAGGCTCTCTTCCCAGATCCTGTTATCACCATGTTAATTCATGGCCACAACAGATCTGAATCATGCTTTAGCTAATCTGATTGTTGGCCTTGATCTCCCAGAGCATGGTGTAGATGCTTGCTGCTGTTGTGGGCAGGATTCTGCTCCATCTTGATAAATCAATCCAATTCTGATAAATCAATCCCATTTATTCACTTTATATCTGGCTCTTTCTGTAATGATTTTCATCAGTTATGTGACATCCTCCCTGACCATGTTTCTCATGGTCACAAACAACAGTTTGGGGGTAGAGAGGCAATACTGATGCCCCGTAGCTCCAGTCCCACAGTCTTTCCCAGAGTCCCACACAACTGGTTAAACAACAGCATGAGCCTTCTGGGGCTGGGCCCAGCCATGCTATCATTTTTCTAAACATCCAAATAAAAATTAAGATTTAGTTATGACATTCTTCTGCTTGGCAGATGTGAGGGAGTTTTGGGTCTGTGCAGTTTTGTATCTGAGGTCTGACTGGATGACATCAGAAGTTTTCCATGGTTTCTTGGCCTGTCCTTGCTATTCCTGATAGAGATTGAACTTTCACCAGACCCACCAGGTGATTGGACGTAAAAGGGCTTTTTGTTACCCTGAGCCATTGAGGTATCTTGGCTGGGGGGTGACCTATCCCACCTGCATGACTGCAGTTCTTCTTAGCACATGAGGGAGTCCTCAAGTTGTACTGGAGGAGCTTTGTTACCCTTTTGTTATCCATTATTTGTCTCACAATGTTTCTTATTTTAAAGTTCCCTCTTGGCTAGGCCAGGTCTTGGATATGTGACAGACCTGCAGGGCTGGGGCCAGTGTTCTCTGTGTTCTCTGAAACAGCTCCAGGTGCTCTCTTGTGAGACTGAGGTCTTCAGAAGGGACAGCACGAGCAGAGATGTTGCTGTACACCCAACAATGCACCATCAAGGTGAAGGGTCTGGAGCAGCAGTCTGGTGAGGAGTGGCTGAGGGAGCTGGGGGGACTCAGGTTTGTGGAGAAAAGGAGGCTCAGGGGGGACCTTCTGGCTCTCCACAACTCCCTGACAGGAGGGGGCAGCCTGGGGGAGTTGAGCTCTGTTCCCAAGGAACAAGGGACAGAACAAGAGGAAACAGCCTCAAGTTGTGCCAGGGGTGGTTTAGGCTGAATATTAGGGGAAAAAAGCCCTCCCTCAAAGGGTTGTCAAGCCCTAGCACAAGATGTCCAGGGCAGTGCTGGAGTCACCATCCCTAGAACATTCAAAAGATGTGTGGATGTGGCACCTGGGGACATTGCTTAGTGGTGGCCTTGGCAGTGCTGGGTTAATGGCTGTACTTGATCTTAGAGGCCTTTTCCAGCCTCAATGATTCCATGATTCTGTGATCAAGCAGCCCTTAGGGTAGGCCTGGTTTTGCCCTGGCACAGCACTGAGATTCCTGTGAGGCACTGGAGGAGCCCAGACTCAAGCAGACAGAGGCTGCACATGTTCAGAGCAGCTGGGGGGGATGGAGGATCAGACTATGACAGTCACACCTGACAGGCCACCTTGAGAGCCACAGGCTGCCTGCCAGAAGCCCTTCCCCAGAGCTGTTAGAGAAGCCAGAAGCAAACCCTGCCTGCTCAGGGAGGAGGGAGCAGAGAAGCCACCTCCCCAGCATCTTCCTCAATGCAGATCCCAAGCTGCTGGGAAAGGAGCCTCTGTGGAGTCCAGGGCTGAGCCACAGAAATCTTTGCCCTGTGGCCGGTGCAGCAGGAGCTCATAGAGACAGAAGGTGCTGGGAACAGCAGAGTTCCTGCCCTCCTTCCCCATCTCAGGCTGTTGGGCAGTATCTGCAGTGCTGGAGATGGTGTGTGCCTGGCATTTAACCTTCCCTTGGCCAGGTGCTACTGGGATTTCCCCACCTGGCATTTAGCAGGTGTGAACAGAGCTGTTTGCCCTGTGGATTTTGGGGTGGTGAGGCTGGAGAATGTGTAACCTTCATCAGCCAGGAGCCTGCCATGGTCTTTGATGGCTTTCTCTGTGCCAGGAAAGGTGCTTCACTGTTCACATTCCTTAAATGGTGCCCACCAGATGTTCCCTGAGAACACCTGTGGGCTGTTTCCCACAGGTGGATCCTGTCAGCTCCAAGTTCTCAGATATTGTTATTTTGGAATATTGCTGACTTTTGCTGTTGCTCACACTGGTGAAACTTGTCTGGACAGGACAGATGATCTTTTGGTGCATAAGCAGAGGGAATGCCAATGAATCACCCACAGGGCATCTGATTTCCAGACGTGGCCCACATGGTTCATTGCCTTTCTCCCAGGAGACCAGGCCACAGGTTCTGGGCTCATTGCACCATCCATCTGTGTCGAAGGGAGGGAGCAGAGCTGGCACTCAGGGCTTTCCACCAGAGCAGCATCTGCTGCCAGCAGGCAAAGGGTCCCACATTCTGCAGCTGCCATGGACCTGGGAGCAAAAGGGACTGGTGAGATGTCCTCTCTCATTCATGAGGAACAGCTGGGTCAGCTCCCTACCTGGAGCTGTGGGAAGAATGAACAGCAGGAGCAGCCTGATGCTGCAATAGAGAGGGTCCTTGGCAGCTCCTTCCACCTGAGAGCCCCTGCAGGTCATCTCCTGCTGGCTGTGTGTGGTGACAGTGTCCCCCAGGCACTATGAAGATGGCCAGGACTCTGGAGACCCAGACAGCTGCATGTGGCATTAGGCACATTGGGACACAGCCCCTAGGAGGTCCCTTCCCCTCTGTGGGTCAGAGCATGCATTAGGCACAGAGTGCCTCACTCCAGAGCCCTGCTTCCCACCCCTGCTCCATCCCCCCTGCTGTCCCACACAGTTTGCCCTACCTGCTGCTCACGCCACCAGCGCCAGAAAGAGCTGGGTAAAACCAGAGCTGAGCACTCAGGCGTTGGTCCAGCACATGGCAGCCAGAGCTGGGGAGTTTGCACAAGTTCTGCTCATGATTTCCCAATCCAGGAGAGCACCAGGGAACATTGGGCCTGCCCATAGATCTTGGCCATTGCCAGGGTAACCCCCTGCAGTTTAAAAACTCCTTCTAATTAGTGAACCTTCCCATTACAAGTCACAATGGAACAATTCATTATTAGTGATGTGTGCAGGCTCTGCATTCCTCTGGCTCTGCTGCTTCTGCAAGAATGTGGGGACTGATCTAAATAGATGAACCCATCTCATCTGCATCGTCTTTGTTGATTTAATAGTTTGGCTCTCTAAGTCTTTGGCAATTACCTGCTTCTTAATCCTCCACATCCACCAGCTTCCAGGTAATGCAGCCAAGTGGATTTGCACTGAATCCCATCTGTCAAAAAAAAAAAGGAATTAGAAACACTCTGCTTGAGGGTCCCTTCACTGTTGACCCCATAGCAACCAGCAGGGATGTCAAAACATGAGCTTCCAAACTTCCTCCCAGTGTGAGCACTCAAACCGAGTCCTGCTGTCAAAAGCTTCTATTTCCCCCTGGAATTCTCATTACTTAATGCTGCCTGTGAATTTCCTCTGTTTAAACGAAATGTCTTTTGTACCTGTGAGGGAGCAGGTTCCTGGATGGGTGGGATGGAGGGGAGCACTGTCCCAGTGCCACAGGGATGGGTAGCTCTGGGTGGGCTGGGGATGCACAGCCCCATGAGCCTGCAGCTGGGTTTTCCAGAGGGAAGTCAGAGCAACATCCTCTGACCATAGCAGGGAGCTGTGTCCAGGAATAACTTTCTTTATGTGGAGGGCACCGTGCCTGGTGCAGAACGAGGTGACTTATGAAGTGTTAAAGTTCTGTTCTCGTGCCATTTGCCCTCCTCCCATCAGGGAATTGCCTGTCTGGCTTCTCTTCTGGTGAGGGAGGTACATGGACACTTGGGACCTGTTGGCCACGAGGACTGTGGTCCTTTGGCAGCCTGAGATTGATTGGGTGGATCTGCTTTAGCCCTGTGTTCCCACAGCCCACCTCATACAGAATTATCCTGCAGACAACAGAGTGAGTCACTGCCATGATTTCCTCAGTGAGTTGTGATTGTGTCAGGGCTATTCCTCAGGTGGGTTTTTATCTGTGGGACAGGTTTGCTTATGTTGCACTCATCGTGCCCACAAAGCCTGGCTGCCTGGGGGATGCAGGGGCAGGTGGCCACGCCCTGGTTTTGTTCAGTCTGTCAGCGTGCAGCAGCTCATGGCCCTCTCAAAGCAGCCTGTGCCTGCCCTCAGAAAGGCATGGCCAAGGACTGGCTTTGCTACAGACTGCTTGTGTAGGCAGCTGGCTCTTCATATTCCTCCTTTCCAAGCACTTTAGATGTTTCTGGTCCGTTTTCCTGACAAGAACCTGGAAAGGGAAAAAGACACTCACATGCTGTGCTGTGGGTCTCCACTGGAGCAACTGCTGAAACCAGAACAAAATAGAAATAAAGATGTTTTTCCAGACAGAAATAAGGTCTATGGGATAGGAAAAGGCTGGATTAGAGCTCAAAGCAGGAATCATTAAGAGATGCACAGGCAGAGCTTTGAGGAGTCGTTGGCAGCTGAGTGTAGGAAGGTTTTGGGATTTTTGGCTCAGTATTTATCATGTAGGTACAACATTGTTGGGGAGGAGTTTACCTGGACATGGAGCCTCTGCAGAGACTCCATCTACCACCGTGTGTCCTAGATTTCCCAGTGTCTGATGGATGGAAAATTTTCATGAGGCTTTCAGTGGCTTTCCAGGAGTTCTCCAATGTGTGTAACTCTCAAAGCAAAGAAATGCTGCCCTGTGAGTTCCCTCACAATCAGTATTTTTTTTGGATTTGACACTCTGGAAGGTCACCAACGTAGATGAGAGGGAGGGGAGTGCTTTTCCAAATGTGTCTTCATGGAGATTCATGAAACAGAGGAAGAACTCAAAGCAGCAAAGATGTAATTTATTGGGTGGATCTGGGCAGAAATTGTGAAAGGTTCCCCACAAAAACAACAGTTACATTTTTAGATGAGAGTGAAGTTTGTAGGTGTTTTGTCTAGACTGTCTCTTCTTTTGATGGAGCTGGAGACTCCCAACAAGGAAAATCTGGCTGGGCTTTAGAGACTTCCTTTGATATTTTCAGAAGGGACTGTAAACCCTTCTGAAGAAAGAAGGGTTCAGAAAGCGCAGTCTGGCCTAGGTTAGAAACCTGGCCTTTTGTAATTTAGTGTCATAGAGATTGAAATAATTGATAGACCTCAACTTGTCAGTCCACACAATTGTACAGAAAAATGAAAGGAGGAATGCTATGGGAAGCAGGATAAAATACACCCAGTCAATCAAACAGTACAAGCCAAACCATCATCCCAGAGTTTAGTTTCGTTTCTATTTTTATCCATTACCTTAAAGTGAATACTGTCTTGGTTTAAAAAGACAGGTGTCTGCTAAGGAAGAAAACACAAACCCCCTCCCTCCAAATCACCACAATTTTTGTTTGAAATTAAAATGCTCTCAGGCAAAAAATATGGGGATAGGAATAACAGTTCTTTTACTAGGAAAAACTAAAGGAAACAAAGGTACTAGTACCAGCAAACAACAAAAGAAACAAACAAACAAACAAAAAACCCTGACAGAGTCAAGATATGACCTGCCACCCTGGGGCAGGGTGTGGATAACAGTCCAGTTGAGCAGTGGCTGCAGTTCTCTTAGAGTGGGAGCCACGGCTCTGTCAAAACAACAGTCCAGCAGAGAAGAGTGTAGGCAGATGGGTTTGGTTTTCCTCTGGAGATCCAGTGGAGAATCCAGGCTGTCTTCGTTTCTAAAAGTGTCTCTTTTTATCCCAGTAGAAATGCTTGGCCCCTCCCCCTGGGCAGAGCACCTCACAATGGGAATAATGTAATCTTATCAGTCATGTGGAGGCACTCAATGGCCCATTAACAAAAAATGTCTTCCCAGGGGAGGTATTGTTTGTGAAGAGATAAGGGAAACCTGCCCAGATAACAACCCCATCTTTATCAGATGGCAAATAGAATATCTTATTTTAACAATCCAGGACAAATACATAGCAGTGAATAACTCTTTTGTTCCCAATACGATAAGAAGTTCTTTCCAAAACATGGATTAAATCTGAGTCTTGCAGTGAAAAATCCCAGTAGGCAGCAAGTTTGCAAGTTAAGAAAAGCTGAGCTGCTCCTTAATAGCAGGAGGGTAGGTACATAGTAGAAGGTGTATTGTCTTAATTAAGCTGATTAATGAGGCAAAAAAACCAAAAAAGCCATTCTGATTCCTTGGAGGTAGGAAATGTAAGCTTACATCAAAACATAAGCTAAAGAGAGCTGGTGTGATTACAGATGCAGAGGCACCTCCAGTTCCTCAGCCTTGATCTATTTGCAGGATTTGGCCTATAAAATGTACTCCTGGCTGTCCCCAGGCATGCTAGGCTGGGCAAAAAGGATATAGTGAGGAGTTTCTAATCGCTGAACAACCTCCTGGGTCAGAAACGTGGCTTGCTCCTACCTTAAACCAAGCATTCCATTATGGGCTCACAGCTGTCTCCCAGCCAGGGGAAGCGAGCTGATGTGTGCATACTGCAGAATCAGGAATCTCCTGAGCTGGGAAAGACCCACAGGGACCATCCAGTCCAACCCCTGCCCTGCACAGACACCCCAACAATCCCACCCTGTGCATCCCTGAGAGCAGTGTCCAAGCTCTCCTGGAGCTCTGGCAGCCTCGGGGCTGTGCACATTCCCTGGGGAGCCTGAGCAGTGCCCCAGCACCCTCTGGGGGAAGAACCTTTCCCTGATCTCCAGCCTGCCCCTCCCCTGGCACAGCTCCAGCCGTTCCCTCAGGTCCTGCCACTGTCACAGAGAGCAGAGGTGGGAGCTGCCCCTCTGCTGCCCCTTCAGAGGAAGCTGCAGACTGAAATTATCTCTCCCCTCAGTCTCCAATCCTCCAGCTGAACAAGCTGAGTGACCTCAGCTGCTCTTCGTGTGACCCCTACAGACCCTTCACCATCCCAGCATCCCTCCTTTAAATGCTCTCTAGCAGATTGAGATTCTTTTCATATTGTGGTGCTCAAAACTGTCCCCAGCACTTGAGGTGAGGCTGCTCCAGAGCGGAGCAGAGCAGAGCAGAGCAGGAGAATCCCCTCCCTGGCAATGCTGGGCCTGGTGACCCTGAGGGCTTGGTTGGCCCTTCTGGCTCCAGGGCACTGCTGACCCATTCAACTAGCTATGGACCCCGAGATCCCTTCCCATGGGGCTGCTCTCCAGCCCCTCATTCCCCAGTATGCCCACACATCCAAAGTACTCCATCCTAGGTGCAGAATCCAGCACTTGACTGGTTAAAACGTCATTGTTCAGCATGCAGAAGGAAAGCATTTGGGGGTGCTGAAATTGGGGCCTTCCAGTACCTTAAGGGAGCCTGCAAAGAAGATGGAAAGAGACTGTTTATGAGGGCCTGGAGTGACAGGATGAGGGGAAACTGCTTCAGACTGACAGAGATTAGGTTTAGATATTAGGAAGAAATCCTTTCCTGTGAGGGAGGTGAGGCCCTGGCACAGGGTGCCAGAGCAGCTGTGGCTGCCCCTGGATCCCTGGGAGTGCCCAAGGCCAGGCTGGATGGGGCTTGGAGCAACCTGGTCTAGTGGAAGGTGTCCCTGCCCATGGCAGGGGGTGGAATGAGATGATCTTTACAGTCCCTTCCAACCCAAACCATTCTATGATTGTTCTCCTCTCACATTTATTGAGGTCTCTCTGCAGGCCCTCTGTGTCCTCCCTATTTAATGTCACCAACAGACTTATTACACCTTCAATTGCTGCATCTGAGTCCTTTATGACGACATTGAAGGGTGTCTTGCATGGGTATCTGGCTTTGCTTGAAGACTGTGGGCCATGAGTCAGCAAAATCTTCTTTAGGGTGGCTAAACAGTTTACACTGACAAACCCCAGGTGGTTTTAGGTCTGACCTCCAGGACTGCAGACCAGAGCTGGTTTTAATCCAAGCCCACTTTCTGCATCTTTCCAACAGGCAAAAGGCAAGATGGTGAAAAGAAAGATGATAATCAGGAGACAGAGTGGGTTAATAGTGGTTGAGTTTTATGATCATGGTGCTTTATCCTCAGTGCTCCCCCCTGACTGGGCAGGAGTGGCTCTGCTGCAGTAGCTCATCAATCACAGCCAATTCTCTTGAATTCAGCTACTGTCATCACTAAAAATAGCTCATGTAGGGAGCAAGCTGTGGTTGAAAGGTCTTTACCTGACTATAACTGCTCCTCCTGCACAGTAAGAAAGAGCTGCTTTCACAATGCCCTGATGGGAAGGGTCTGTGGGTATTATGAATGGGACAATTATAAAAACCTGTTTAAAATTATCCCATATTTCCTCAGCAACCAGGGCGTGATTTATCTCTGCCTAAAATGCTCATCTAAACCAGGCAGTATGAATCACACAGTAAAAGGACAGGTTTCTCCTCATGCAACTAGAAAGGAAATCCAAAGTCTAACTCAGATGTAGGCACGTACATCATAGGCTTCTAAGAGGAGGTGGTGCAATTCAAACGTTCCCCTCTTTAGTAAGTCCAGAAATGGGAAGATTATTTGGTGAAGTCTTTAATTAATTGGTGATAAAAGCTAATGAAGCTAAGAAAGCACCGAAACCTAGTAACTGTCTTTGGCGTGGCCACGTCTGTGATTTCTCAGAGTTCATTTCCATTGCCTCTGGGGAGCTGAAGCAGCCCAGGAATTCAATGGAGGACCTTTCAGAATTTTACCTCTCTAATTTGGCATATGAGTTTGTGACAACTCAAGTATTCTGGGACTGATTTTACAAGCTGCTCAGGTTGGTTCATGTCCTGTGAAAAGAATAACGCTGTTGTCCAAGAACATTATTATAAAGGAATCTAGTAAATCTCCAGAAAACATAATTAAAAATTTTGCAAGGTAACTGCAGCATTACATAGGCCAAAGGGCATCACCAAATACTCAAGTTTGTTTCTGGTCCAAAAGATAATTTTTGTTTTATCTTCTGAGAATTCTCTTGCCAAACTTTAGATGTCTCTGAGCTGCAGGTTTGTAAAGACAAACCCTACAATCTAATTTTCAAGATCAAGAGTAATGCTCTCTTTTCTCATCAGTCTTACCTGATTTCCCAAACCTTGATGTAGGATGGAAATAAGCCATCCTACTTGTACACAAAGAGAATGTGGCACAGCTGAGGGACACACAACCCCTCTGGCTTTCAGAGCTGTTCTCCAGGTGCTTTCATGCTGGTCTGAAAATGGATAAAGGAAGCCAAATCTGGCTCCCAGGGCAATGTGGTCACCTGCCCAGAGGTGGGAGGAGCAGCGTTGTGTCTCCACAGCCAAGTCTTGTGTTGGCATAAGCAGGACTTGTCTAACTCACACAGGCTGGGGCAATGCCAGAGACCTTCCTCCCAACATCCTGACTGGGATGACATCACTTCTGATGGCAAGCTGATGGAGAAAAACATCAAACATGAATGTTATCCCCTTACTCCAAACGGCTTTAGGAATTCTAGGATTGTGCAAAGGGAGTCAGTCCCCTGTACCCCTTTACATGATTGGGAAATGGGGCAAATGAGCCAGACAACTCTTAATAGCTAATTGCTTTTTCTATGTAATTGCAGCCATTAATAATATTTCTAACACAGGAAATCCAGGCAATACAACAGGCCAAAAGGTGTCAGGGATGGGAAGAGCTGCTCAAACACAAGGCCATCACCATACAATTAAATCATTCTTTGTTGTTCCCTGAGAACAGGCTGTGGATGCTTCCCTCAAAGTCATCCTTAATGTGGACAAATCTGAAAACAAATGGGTAGGATGAATAACAAAAGCTATAAGGTGGTATTTGCACGGCTCCTAAAGGCATCCAAGTTTGAGACTATTGACCTACTAACCATTGTGCTTAGCCCACAGCTTAAACCAGTTCTGCTGCCATAAAAAATGCAAGGGGACAAATGCATCACCAGCTTTCAAAAAGCCTTCACAGGCAACCCAAGGAATCACAGACCCAGATGGAGTGAAGGCAGAAGTAAGGAACAGAATTAGTAGACTAAATTATAAAGGGTAAATGTGGTAAGAGATAAAAAGAGGAGGGTCTGAGAAAATGAAACCATTCATTGAAGGTGCCAACAGGTATCTGGTCCAACAGAAATTAGTGGTTAAATTTACAGAGTCTCCAAAATGAGCCCACATCACATTCTCTTAAAGGGATTCAGTTGCTGTGGGCTGATAACTGGTCAAGAGAAGGGAAATGAGAAAATAATCAGTGGGCATTTTGAGAGCAGAAGGCAGGAGGAAGCAAAAACTGGTAGCGTATCACAGAAATCTGTGCCTCTGCCAGATGCCAGAGCTTTGCCAGGAGAACAGATGAGGGAAAATCAGTTTTGAGAAACCCAGAGACATCCTGGCACCTTTGTGTACACAGCAGTGGGCTGCAGAGGTGTTGTGAGCAGCTGAGGAACAGTTCCTAGAGACAGTGCAGGCAGATTGAGAAATGTGCCAGGGTGATCCTCAGGGTGGTCAAAAAGGCAAGTGTTGAGGGTTGGGAGGAAGCCACACCAGACCCAGCCTATAGAAGTCAGGTCTATAGTCTATAAACCAGTGTGGTAGGTCTGCTGAAGTCAAAAGGAATGCCAGAAGTGGTGCCTGCCCCCGTTCTGATCTGCAATTAAATACATATCTCACAGGCTCAGGGTCCAGAGCTCACAAAGAGATGGCAAAAGAAAGAGAGAGAAGATGTGATTCTGTGTCATCCCCATGAATCAGTTCCTTGCTCTGGTCTCAAATCCCCGCTTCCCTTGCTGACTCCAGCAGGTCCTGCTTTACTGCCCCAGCCAGTTTCTCATGCTTTTGACTCAGGAGCTTAGGAAAATGTTCATTTTGCCAGGCTTTTCCTCCTTTGCTGCTCAGAGCAAGTTCCCACGCTGTGAAGCACTTTTGTCAAAAAATTGAACTTCAGAAGTTTTCAAGCCTGTTGTGGGTGCAGGGTTCTCTCACTATGTGTGAACTGACAATGAAATTATTATAAAAGTGAATATAACTGAAACACAGAATTGGCATAAATGAAATTATAAAAGTATGGGTTACTGATCCCATTATCAAAATTATACAGACTAGTTCTGGTAACTTATATTACCTCTTTTCTGACTCTTCTGCCTTTCCAAAATATCATTAACTTCACAGGAATCATGTCTTCTTCTTCCTTCCTTCTGTTCCATCCTGAGTCAGATAGACCCAGGTCCCCCTGAAGGATCTTTGTCTAGGTTGGTCTATTGGTTTTGCACGACCTGTTTTTTGGTAGCAGGGGGGCTACAGGGATGTCTTCTGTGAGAAGCTGCTGGAAGCTTCCACCATGTCTGGCAGAGCCAATCCCCGATGTCTCTGAAGATGGAGCTGCTGCTGGCCAAAGCTGGGCCAGTTAGAGAGGTTGGTGACCCCTTTGTGACAACATTTTTAAGAAGAAAGACAAACAAAAAGGCTGATTGCACAGCTTTAATTTCAGCCAGGAAAGAGCCAAGTAGAACATCTCTGCAGACACCAAGGGCAGTGGAGAAGGAGAGGCAGGAGGTGCTCTAGGCACCAAAGCCAAGATTCCTCTGCAGGCTGTGGTGATGACCATGGTGAGGCAGCTGTGCCCCCCCAGCCCATGGAATCCTTGGGGGATGCAGAGATCCACCTGCAGCCCATGGGATATCATGGGAGATGCAGAGATCCACCTGCAGCCCATGGGATATCATGGGAGATGCAGAGATCCACCTGCAGCCCCTGCAGGAGCCCACACAGGAGGGGTGCATGCCTGAGAGGAGGCCCCATATCACCTGAGAGACCTGTGAAGAGAAGGGCCCTGCTCCCAGGCTGGAGCAGCCTCCTTGAAGGACTGACCCTGTGGAAGAGGGACCCATGCTGAAGCAGTTTGGGGAGGACTGCTGCCCGTGGGATGGATTATGCTGCAGCAGTTCACAGGGAGCTGCTGCTCATGAGATGGACTCACACTGGAGAAGCTAATGGAGAACTGTCTCCCTTGGGAGGGACCCCAGGGTGCAGCAGGGAGGTGACTCCTCTCCCTAAGCAGCAGGAGAAGCCAGGGGGCATTAACTAACCAAAACCTCCATTCCCAGTCTCCCTCCACTGCCAGGGTAGGATGTGGAGCTGGGAAGGAAGAGGGGTGGGGAGGAAAGTGGTTTTAAGGGCTTATTTACTTCTCATTATCCTGCTCTGATTTTGTTTGTAATAAATTAATTTCATACATCTAATTAGAGCCTGTTTTGCCCATGACAGTTTTTGATGAGTGACCTCTCCCAGTCCTTATCTCAACCCTTGAACCCTTCATTACATTTTCTCTTCTGTCCAGCTGCAAAAGGGAGTGAGTGAGCAGCTTCGGTGGGTGTCTGGCATCCATCCAGGGTCAACCCATGACAGCTGGGTTTTAAGTGCTCAGTATATTTGGTGCTGGGGTGCTCAAAAACTGAGTCATTATGTCAACAGGTACTGCTGGTGCTACTTTATGAAATCCAGACTGTACTGAGATGCATACAGGGAAGCTGAGCTCTTCCCAAAATCTGGCTCCAAAACAATCGGCTCCTGGCACTGTTTCTCCAGGCAAGTTCTGCGCAGGAGCTGCTCAATGGGAGAGGGAAGTTTAGGGGTTTTTTAAGTGGCAAGATGCACTTTTGTCCTCAAATTGAATATTTCCTGCAGAACGTAGTGGTGTTTGCCAGAATGTCTCAAATTTCCATTGGGAAAGTTGAATCATGAAGAATTGACTGGTGTCCTCCAATGCCCAGTCAAAGCACCTGGCTGGGTCAAACAAAACCATGTTTGACTTCACAAACACACTGAACTGTATAATGGGAGGCACTTGCTTGGACCTGTAGCTCAGATAATCCTGCTAACAGGGTTCCTAATTGGAGCCCCAGAGTGTCTGTGATGTGATAAAGACCTTAATGCTGCAAAACTGTTCTCTATGTAGAAAACAGAAAGCAAATATTGTATTTCAAGCTTTGCTGTTCTGAAAAATACACTGAGAATATTTCAGTCAGCCTTGATCGGATTAGCTGTCCTTTCACCAGGTCCTTTCTGATTCCTGGCTGGTGGTCTTTGTAAAGGGAGATGAACAAACTGCAGGAAACAGGGAAAAAAACCCTAGAACAATATGCTAGAACAATATATTCCAATTGTTCTCACAAGGTGTAAAGTAGGAGCATTTGTTCTCAGTTGAAGACAGTGTGAACTGATTTCAAGTAATTCAATCTATTTAACTATCTCAGTTTTCATGAAGAATAATGTATTCCACGGGTTTTGTAAAAACTGAGCATTTTAGTATTTCCAGAGTTTTGCAGCCTTTGCCTCTACAAATTAGAAAACCTGATGCTGACTTGCTGAGTCTTGAATTACCATTCTACAAGCGCTTTTGGAAAAGAAAATATCTGTCAAAAACCTTTTCTCTGACCCCGCAATTGGTTCATTGCTTTGTTCCATCTTATGGAACTCCAGCACAGCTCAGAGGGAAGCAATGACTGCCCAGCACAGCCAATGGCCCAAATATTCTCTGGTGAACACTGGTGTGGGCACATGGAGGTCCTGAACAGGGACTCTTCATCAGGAACTGTAGTGCTAGGATGAAGAGCAATGGGTTTGAGCTGAAAATTGGGAAATTTAGGTTAAATACACTGGAGAAATTCTGCCCTGTGAGGGTGGTGAGGCCGTGGCACAGGTTGCCCAGAGAAGCTGTGGCTGCCCCATCCCTGGGAGTGTCCAAGGCCAGGTTGGACAGAGCTTGGACAGACTGGGAGAGTGGAAGGTGTCCCTGCACATGGCAGGAGGGTGGAATGAGATGGTATTTAAAGTTGCTTGCAAGCCAAACCATTCTGTGATTCTCATTCTAGGACAGAGTCAGTCTGGGTAACTTGACACAAATTTTCTTTGTCTTAAGACACCTATCCAGATCTTTACACAGATTTCTCAGCAGCAAGCCAAGGGTGACATTTTCATTTTGCTCCTTCTTTGACTTTTTTTGTCTATACCTAAAGCTGACTGTGCAACCCAACATCAACAGCAGCTGCCTCTAGTGAGCAGTGATGGATATCCAGGAGGGTTCTGGTCTGGGCAATGGCACATTTGCAAGGCCTTGCATGGGTGGACATGGACAGAGCTGGAAGCTCAGCAACAAACATGGGAAAAGCTGCAGAAATTTTGTTTAGTGAGTGTGGTATAAAAGAAAATGAAGGTTTTGTGTGGGGGGATGCAGTCTGTGAGCTGCCCAGCAGATGTTCCTCTACAGCCATGGAGAGAAGGGCAGCCAGCTGCACAGGTGGGGGACACGGGGACAGTTTTGAAAAGCGAGATAAGGAGCTCTGAGCTCCATTGGCCGGCAGCAAAGCAGAAACTGGGAATGGGACAGTGTGGGCTAAGAGCAGAAGAGTGTGGGTGATGGTGCAGTGCCAGCTGTGGACACGTGGGACCGTCCTGCCAGCTGCCCTGTGCCCCTGCCCCACGGAGCCTCTCGCTCGCTGTCTGACACAGCTGGGCTCGGGGTTTTCTTCTCCCCTGCTCTCAGGAGCATTTACAGCCTGTGGTAGGAAGGCAGCAGCAGTATTACTAGTGGAGCAGAGGCCTTTGAAAACACAAATGGAATGGAAGCATGGTCTGGCATAGCTGGGCCTTGCACCCTGCAGGCAAATCCTCAGAGTCTTCCTCCAGCTGAGCCGGGACACCAGTCTCAAGCCCTGCAGCACCAGGGGCTGCTGCTTCCAGAGAAAAGGAAGTTTCTGCTGAAACTCCTGCACTAATTGCCCTGGCCAGAGGCCAGAGAACTTGTGGTCAGAGTGGAGAGTCTTCCCAGGTGATGTAAATGTGCTGGAGGTGATTGGACAGCACACAGTGACATGCCCTCACATACTGTTTTGATGCTTGCAGGGGTTTGCAATCCAGTTTTCAGGTCTTGGCAGGAGGTAGAGCTGTTTTTCCTTGTTTTTCAGGGATCTCAAGAGCCCAAACAAGGAAAGGGACTATTTGAGTGTCCCATGAAGAGACAGTGGCACAGCTGGAATCAGGGAGGTCGCCCACTTGCAAACCTCCCTCCCCAGGGCCAGCTCTCCCCAGCACACCTGCCTGTGAAGCACATGTGTCACAGGAGGTGTGGCACACCCTGCCCATGGCAGGACATGGTCACTGGACTCCAGGTGCACCATGCCCAGGAGCTGCCTGACTCCCAGCTGTGCTGCAGGCAAGGCAGAGGAGCTGTTTTAAGAGCCCTTCATTTCCCAGGGAAAAGCAGAGTGCAGATCCTGAGCACCAAGCACAGACTGTTTGCATTTCTGCTGCTCCCAAGGAGCTCCTTGGCTTTGGGACACACTGCTCAAAGCATGGCTGAGGGAGGGCATGCTGCAGAAAGAGCAGGCAAGGTGTGCTGCATGTCACACACTGGCCAAGTGGCCTCTGTTTGTTTGCTCTGGGGGTACCACAGGAGCAGCTCTGGGTGTTCACTTCCCATCTCCCACTCTTGCCAGACATTAGGGACAGTGATTGTCTCCTGGAAGCCAAATGTCCAGTCCCAGGTCACTTTTTGGAAGAGGGGTTGGCAAGAAGCTGGGCAGGTGTTGCTTAGGGAGCAGAGAAGGCAGCATGCACAAGACTGGTGGTGATATCAAACTTTCAGTCTTAGAGCTTGCAGCAAACATCATCTGGAATCACATGAAATGTGTGTTTTCTTTGAAAAGGATATTTCCTGGGTCTCTAAAGGTTCAAAATTCAAAGAAAGCAAATAATAGAAACCAAGTAGTCTTTATTGTTAACCTTTTTCACCAAGCATGCTGGCAATACCAGAGTGATGAAGGCCTGGTTTCCTTGGGATGAAAATTAAATTACAGGAGTTGGGTGCTTTATGTATTTTATTTATCTACCAAGAACACACACTGGGGCCTGTTACCCTGTTGACTGCAGAACAAACACCAGCAGCCTTGCTCCAAAATCCCTCACCTGCCCCTCTGTCCCCAAGAACCTTGGGCCATGTCCTGTCTTCTGTCACCAGGCAGTGTCTCCCAGGCCAAGCTCCACCACTTGCAGCCTGACTCCATGACTTGATTCTTCAAATCCTGCACCTCCACAGCTTTCAGTCTGAGGTTCTCCCATGGGATTGAGTAGCAACTATCAGAATGGTGCTGCTTACAGCTGGTTGTTAAAATGGGCTTGACTTTTGGAGACTTGATGTGTTTGGAATGTAAACTGCAGCCATTGCTGTGTACTGAAATACACTGAGATGTTTGCCTTGAAAATCTGATGTCTATTTAAGATAAATTAATATATGCATCATTCTGCACACATATGGGGCATTTGAAGGCTGGAGATGGACATCTCTGGTGTCAAAGCAAGACTGGAATTGCTTGCAATATAGTGACAGGAATGCACTGATGCAGGTGGGTATAGCAAGGAGGTAGGAATGCACTATCTGATGGAGCACAGAAAACTGGAGCACTGCCTGGAGTCCAAGTATTATTGAGATATTAAATTAGTAGCCCTATTCCAGATTTTCTCAGAGGCTGAACAGTCAGATCTGTACCGGAATGCTCATTCCTGTAGTCTTGGGGTGATTCAGTGCCCATAACCACTTGTGTCTTGTGGTTTTCCTTTGCATTTCCATGCAGAAGTCCACTTTAAAATGGTATTGAGGCACCAGGACCCCTGGCAGCTGTGAGCTAAGCTTGTCACTCCCTGCAGCAGACACGGCTCCAGAGCCATCTTAAAGCCTTGTGTCCACTCCCAGCCCCAAGCTGCGAGCCCAGCATGTCACCCTGTGTGTCCTTCCATCTTCCTTCCATGTGCTGGGCACCATTCCCTGTGCTCCAGTTGGAGTTTGGAGATACCTGTAGCAGCCAGTGCAGAGCAACAGTGTTCAAGATGTTCTTCATTCCTTCTTCCATGCTTTACTGTTTCTGTTTGAGATATGAATAAGGGTTTAACTTTGTAAAAGTGCTTTGCAGCAACATTCATCCATGGTTGGGGCCTGCACCTCCCACCAGCCCCTGCAGTATGTTGTGCCTTTTCCCTGGTGCCCCACCTGGGCTCCAGGACACCATCAGATGTGTCCCATGGTGGCACAGCTCAGCTTCCAGGGGCAGGGGTTGGACTACAAGCAGTGACCAGAGCAAGCTGCAGCTCTCCCGGTTTCTGCTGACAGTGACAGTCCCTGCCTCTGCCATCCTCTGGCCATGACAGCAGAAGCTCAGTCACTGCTCAGGGGTCAGGATGCTTGGAGTGCCTGACTCTGCTGCCCACCTCCAGCTCAGACCTCTCATTACCAGTACTGAGAAGTTGCAGAGACACTCCTGGTGCCGTGAGCAGTGCCAGGTGGGCTCCCACCTCTTCTGCACAGCTCAGAAGGGACAGGGACCTGTTGGAGCAAGTCCCAGGGAGATCACCAAGTGGATTAAGGAGATGGAGCACAACTCCTACAAGGAAAGGCTGAGGGAATTAGGATTGTTCAACCTGGGGAAGAGAAGCTCCAGGGTGACCCAGTTGCAGCCTTCCAGTGTCTGAATGGAGCTGACAAGGAAGATGGAGAGAAACTGTTTAAAAGGGCCTGGAGTGACAGGACAAGAAGAAATGGATTCACACTGACAGAGAGTAGGTTCAGATTGAACATTAGGAAAAAATTCTTCCCTCTGAGGGTGGTAAGGCCTGCCACAGGTTGCCCAGAGAAGCTGTGGCTGCCCTGTACCTGGAAGTGTTCCAGGCCAGGCTGGATGGAGCTCTGAGCAACCTGGTCTAGTGGAAGGTGTCTCTGCCCATGGCAGGCAGGTGGAATGAGATGAGGTTTAAGGTCCCTTCCAACCCAAACCAGTCTGGGATTCTGGGATTCTGCTGGGGCACTGACAGATGGAGAGGCTGTGGCACACTCCCAGCCCAATTTCACAGAAACATCCATGAAAAGCAGCTTGATCCAGCCCTGCTGACTGCCAGGAACCGTGTGGGGACCACTCCAAGGGCCCTTCAGGACACTGACCTTTGGTTTGTGGCTGTGAGAAACAGCTCCAGATGATGTGTGATCACAGCTGGCTCTCAAGTAGGCACCTGTGCTGCCTGCTAAGGAGATATCAGCCATTATCCATCACTCACCAGAAGAGACTGGGTTCAAACATCACTTTGGGGCTGTGATGGTGGTTTCTGATTCTCCCCACAATGTTCAGCAGTTCAGCAGGGTCACAGTAGCCGTGTCAGCTCTAAGCATAGTGTAGAAAACTTTGTCTTTCTCTGTGCCTAAGTCTGTTGGAGCAATGAAATGCTTCTGATCCCAAAGCTGAGTCCAAAACATGGGGAAGAAACAACACAATCACTGTTTTCCCCCAGAAACATTTTGCACAACAAAAGTGCATGAGATAAAAACAGCAAACTGGAGTTGGATGAGTGTGCTAAAAGAGCCTAGGGTGATGCTACTTGTCTCATTGGCATCCAGAGTTGCCTCCTTCCACCCTAAAGAGCCACAGGGACCTGAAGCAAGTCAAGCCATGGCTCTAAAGATGGTTTATACACGATCAGGCTGCCAGCAACTGTTCCAACCATGATAAGGTGTCTGCCCATATCCCAGGATGCGTGCCCACATCCTGAGTGGGAAGGCAGTCAAACCCCAAAGTATTCCCTGGATTATCCACACAAATGTCTCAGTGTCTGTGCCCAAGGTCAGCTCCACTCAAACAGGGCAGAGGAGTCATCAGGAGCTGAGCATGCAGCCAAAGCCTTGCTGTGCCTCCACACTGCAGGATCAACTCCTGTCTGCTGCCCCCTTCTCTGCTGCCTTTGGGCTATGGGTGAACCCCCTCCTGGCCTAGGCTGTACAGAAAGAACCTGCCAGCATCATTGGGTATTATTCTGTGTCCTGCAGAGAACAGAGAAAAGGGAGGCACAATGCTGCACTGGGGCTGCAGAGGACAAGAAGTGCCCACTGCAGCCAGTGCCTGTCAAAGCCCTGAGCAGAGGAGAGTGCAGCAATGCTGGAAGACAAATAGAAAAGCACCCTTTTCTGTCCTGTACCTGCCTCATAGTCCTGTGTCCAGCCTCCACGTCCTGCACACAGCGAGGCTCTCCAGGGCGCAGCACATGGGATGTGCCCTGTCAAACACATATGAAGGACGTGCCCTTCACACCCATCCAGAAGCTGCTCCTCTCCCACACCCAGGCATCAAACACTTGGTGCATCTGGTGGTCAGCAGAACACATCTGGTAGCAGGGCAGGAAGAGGAGATGCTCAGACATCACCCAGATGTCCAAGGATCCAGCAAGCCTGATGTCTGCTCCTCACTTGGTTATCCCCAGTCTCTCATGGTCTGCACAACTCTGGACTCACTCTGTTGCCTCATCAGAAGTTTGCTTTAAAGGAAATTCTTTGCTTTCATTAAGGCTTCTGTCTCCCACTCACAGTAAGCCCGTCTAGCAAGACTGGGATATGGAGTCTGACCATAACTTGGCTTGTGAGAGGACTGCAGATGGAAGGACTCAACCTGTGAGCAGCCCAGCTCCATCAGTTCACAGGTGCAGCTCCTGGTTCCTCCAGACTATGGAAAATGCCTTGGAACGCAGACACTGCTGCAGCTGCTCCTCGTCTCTGCACAGACACAGAGCAGGATACAGCAGGCACACCATGTCCACCCCATGAGACACGGACTGATATTTAATTCCCCCAGAACCTTGGTCTTTCCTGGGAAGAACCATGCCTTGAACTTTCCAAAGGAAAGCTGAGGGTGCTTATATCTGGCTCCAGCAAGCTGCAAGGCTGGAGAGTGCACCTGCATTAACATCCATTGACCCATAATCAACCAGGGAATATGCAGGACCATCAGGTCGGAGGGCAATAACAAAGAGATGTTGCTCTGCAAAAGTCTGGATCTTGTTAGCACAAAATATTCTTTCCATTTTCTTCTGATGCAGATCAGTGCCTGGCAGTGCAGTGGGGCACCACGCAGGGAACCAGAAGATGCTCACCACGATGATCTACCAGCCCTCAGGGGTGTTTGCCACTTAGCTGCTTGAAGACTAGGCAGCTTGGCCTCAGGGAAGAGAGCTTTAGGGTGCATGGACAGGGTTTGGACAATGCTGTGGGCAGCAGTCCCCTTCCAGGCCAGCAGAACCCCTTCTCTGAAAACCCTGAGGGATCCCCAGTCCTCCCCAGCACAACCCTGACCAGCATCCAGCCTGAATGATCCACACCTGCACCAACAGGCTGGAAGCCTCTGTAAACCAGACACCCAGCATCACAGCAGCCTCTTGGAGATCTCTTCCCCACCCAGCTCTCCTTGGACCTTTCCCTGCTTTATTCTTCTGCATTTTAATACGTCGGATGTTACACAAACCCACTGATTGTTCTGCCTTTTGTGCTGGGGCAGACAGACAGGCTCCCCAGACAATAGACAGGCTTTCACCGGTGACTGGGAAGGAGAGGTGGAAGATTTACTGCCATGAGGTAATTGGCTGGAGGAATTTGAACTTTCTTTGCTTCCGGAACTGCCTCCATTGTCCTGCCCTGTCAGCAAAGCAGAGCCAGGGAGGGTCCTGGGCACGGGGTGCTTGCAACAGGCAAGGTTTGCCTTTTGAGTACCAGCTCCATTCACAGATGGCAGCCAGAACCTGAATTCTTGGGCTGGGAAGGTTTTCTACCCCGGGGTGCAGCTTACCCCACCTGCTTTGACACTTCTTTTGCCAGATTTCTCACCCATGACTGGTTGGTGACCTCCCTCTCCCTTATTCAGAGCATAAAAATGTCCCAACCCTATTTCACTTACCTCATCAGTAAGAATTAAACTTCTCCCTGATGCCTTTGATAGTGCATTAGGACATGACAGGCAGCATCACACGCCAGATCACACAAGTGTGTGGGTGCATGGTGAGAAAGTCAGTGTGAGAGGTGAGGTCTCATGGGCTGTGTGAGGTGAGGATCTGTTTTCAGCTAGCAAAAAACCACTTTTGCTACTTGCACCTGCCCACTGGGTCCTTTTGAAATCCCTTCCCTTTGTGGTGTGGGTGCAGCAGGCACAGACCAGGAAATGCTACAGCAACAACAGCAACACTTCATCATCCTTTCAGGTGCAAAAGGCCACTCTGTTGGGATCCAAAACTTCTAAACATTGCTTAGATTCTTGACTGATGCAGACAGGTGCTATGTCTTTCCTGAATGGCCAGTTTAACTCTATATGGTTTGCAGCTGCACAGCTTCACACAGCTTTGTCACAGCCTCTCTGATGGCCCTGGTTCACTGAGTTTTCCAGGTTCTGGAGGTTGTGGCCCTGGACACAGGTCACTGCCTAAGTGAGTTGGTGAGAAAACTAACAGGAAGCTTCAGGATGATGAGTTAGGGGCCCTTTAGCACAGCTCTGCACAGACATTGCCAACAGGTTACCAGGTGGGGACAGCCTGGCAGACAATCTGGGCAAAGGGTGGGAGCATCAGGTGGGGATATGCTGGGGACCACTCCAGCCTTAGACTGTGCACCCCAAAAGTTCTGGTGCCTGGGTGGTGAGGGAAGGCAAATAGATGAAATCCATGTCCAGACTCCTGCCATGGCCTCTGATACCCCTTCCAGATATCAGTGGGAGATGCCCAGAGATATCTTATCTCTGCACGTCACATCAGTCTTGTGGTTTTCCACCCCAATACCAGCAGGAAAGGTAGTACTGCTCAGCTTTTGTAAAACTCTAGATGCAGGGCTTCAATGATACTAAAAGAGCTATTTTAAACTTTATTTAAGCTTCTGAAGTGTGTCCAGTTCTGCGTTTTCTTTTCCTTTTCCTGACTCCATCCCCCTATGCAAGCTGAGCCATGGGAATTCAGGCAGGGATCGCCTGTGAATCCCCCAGAGCCTGTTCTTCTTCCCTGAGTTAAAGTGACACCTCCCTTCTCACTTTGCAACTTCATCCTCCTACACAAAACAAAGGGAAGGCAGAAACATTTGCAGAAGCAATTTTTTTTTGAGTTTTCATTTACTCAGAGTCTCATGATGAAGGCAAACATTTAATGCTGGCCTAGCCACCAGCAGAGGCTTGTCCATCCCCACAGCTCTGGCAGCAAAGCCTTGTCTAATGGAGCCCAAAGTGGGGATCCAGGTTCCAGAGTGAAGTGGCCAAGCCAGCTGCCCCCAGGCTGTGAGCACAGGGCTGGGGGTGCACCAGCCCCCTCCATGCCCTTCCTGCCTGGCCTGCTGAGTGGCCAAGGAGCATTAGCCTTGGCCACAGCCTCTCGTGAGCTGACACTGCAGGGCTGATACAAAACCCATCCTGGACACCCTTCCTAGGACAGCCCCTTGAACATGTTGTCTGTCCTTCTGCCACAGTGCTGGGAAAATGTGGCCTCAATTGGCCTTTCAATTCCCAGTCCTTGTGCCAGCATGGCAGCACGGGGGGCTGGAGCAGGGGAGAGGGCTGGGGCAGGGCAGGAGCTCGGCTCTTCCTGGCCCCCACGTTTCTGCCAGTCCACCCAGATTTTTGGGCACAGGATGTTGAAGAGGCTCTGAGCTCTGATCAATGTGTCATACCTCTGCCAGCACCCAGCACTACCCAACTCCCAGGAAACAGAAGAGGGCAGTTTTGTGCGCTTCTTTCCCAACTGACCTAGTTAATAGTTGGCCGTGCCACAAACTGGAATGGTTTGAGCTACTTTTGGGACAGGTTGAATACAACTGAAAACCAAACTTCTGCTCCCTAAAAGCACCTGCCAAGCCCAACTTTAAATATAAATCATCTGCTGTGCCAGACCATCCCAAGGCAGTCCTGCTCCAGAGTGAATTATTGCCTTCCGGTCCTGCTTGAGTGCATTAAATGTATTCAGTTCTGTCCTGCCATGATTGTTCCTTCCCTTCCTTGTTCTGGCACAGAGAACACCAGCTCCAAGACAAGCGAGCTGAAAGGCAAGCCCTGGACATTGCCTTGCTGTTCAGCAGGTGTTAGGTTATGACAGATTTTCTCATCTCAAGGCAGCCATTCTGCAGATGTGGTGCTGTTGCTCTTTGCAGTTTTCAGGGCCTTACTTGAGTGTCTTTGAAAATCCCAGCCTGGACAGTCATGACTAAAGCAGTGGCACAAACCAGACTAAAAAAGCAAAGTGCAAACCTTAAGGGACATTCTGCTGCCCCATGATCACAACGGGCAGCTCCTCTCAGGGCAAAGAAGGGGATTAGAACTATAAAATCATAGAACTACAGACTGATTTGGTTTGGGAGGGGCCTTAAAGCACATCTGATTCCAACTCCTCTGCCAGGGGAGGGGACAGGGTTAGAGTTCCACCTTCCCAGGCTGCTCAGAGCTGCATCCAGCCTGATCCATCCTGTATCCTTGTGAGACACCTCCCTGCTGGTGGAGAGCATAACCTGAACTCAGGGCACCTGAACCCATGGCAAAATGCACAGGCATGGGGTTCTTATTCCCCCACAACTCTTCCCCTCCTCTCCTTTTTCTCTCAGCCATTGTGCTCAGAGGAGGACCCTGCTGGGCTGGCTGCTGGGACTCAAAGCACACAAAAGACAAGAGACACACGGGGAGGTGTCTGCCAGCTCTGGGCTGGACACAACTATCGCTCTCTGTTTGCCCAAAGTTTTGGCCAAGTCTTTTGGAGCTGGTTGCAGTTTCCCACCTAGGGGCTTTAAGTCCTGTCTGGGGTAGCCTGTGGTGGCACAGACACCCCTGTGGATACAATGCAGGACCCCCAGCTCCTGTGCCTGAACACACCTCAGAATCAAGACTGGGTTCCCTCAGGGCCTTTTCTACAGGGGCAATGCCTGGCACCCACAGGGTCCCAAGATGGTAACTTGCTTGTGAGCAGCAAAAGGATCCCCCTACCATGCCCAGGGAAACCAGGCTTTTCTCTGAGTAAGCTTCCTAGAGCAAAACCCTCTCTTCATCAAATGCGAAAGTTTCCAGGCAACACAGATGTGGTAGAATTTTTTGAATGAAAACATACTGGAGGTGTTTGAGTCTGAAGTGAAGGATTTTGTTTCAATTGGGGTTTCATTTTACTTTTGATTTTTCCAAATTCAGCCTCGGGTTAGTTTGTGCAGGTGCTGCCTGTCATTAAATATTGCATTGTCGTGGCTTGGCTTTTAGTGAATGAAATGTTTTGATGTGAGCATAAAACACTTCAATCAGCCATTCAGACATTTTCAACTACAAAATTTATCAGATTTGGTCCCCTGTAAGATGTTTCCTAATTTTGCCTACTTCCAAGTAGTGACAGACACAAACTGCACTAAGATTCAGCAGTGCATCTACTCCAAGCCCCCAGTTCTCCTTTCCTGCTTTATTTGCCACTCTCAGGACTTTGGGATCGGCTTGTCCCCAGAGCAGTGGTGGAGATGTGGTACTTTGCCATAATATGGTGGCATTTGGTCAAAGGTTGGACTCGATGACCTTGGAGGCCCTTGATGACTCTATGATTCTATACGTGATTTGGTGTTACCCCCACCAAACTGTGGTTTCCAAGGGGAGAGGCAGCCTGGCCCAGTGGGTTCCCAGTAGTGCCTTGTCTCAGTTCTTCCCCATCTCAGCAGCTTTTGCCCCCACTCCTGTAGCACTTAGCCACAGTGATTCTACAGCCGGTCAGAGCCTTCCTCTGATTTCCTGCCAGCCAGAGAATTACAAGAATAGTTGTGTGCTGCTAGACCCTCTCAGTGTGATAGAGCCCAGTGTGCTGACCTGCACTTCTGGCCAATTCCAGGCTATGGAGCTCCTGCCCACCAGCCACAGGCTTGGCCATCAGCTCTCTGTGGTCTGGAGGTCAATGGAGCAGGACTGGAGACAACAGGCATCAGCTGCAGGGATCCCTGGACAGCCCTGGGTGGGTCACAGCTGGCAGTAGAGGGGGGATGTGTGCAGTGGAGAGAAACAGGACAGAGGTGGCTGCTCTGGGCCAGATGTGCAAGGAGCTCTTGCACAAATTAATGGTGGGCACCACAGAAAGAGTGCACGAGGGCTTTCAGCTCTCCAGTAGCAGTGGAACTACCTAATCAAAGTACTGCCTTTCCTTGGATTTCCAACTGATACTTTTCCAGAATATGTGGGGGCAAGTCTACTTTGTGCAGAGCTCGTGCAATCAAAGGAAGGAAATGGGTGGCAGTGGCTACAGGAGCCCCCAGTGTGCAGCTGGAAGGGTGTCTTTGGCAGGTGTGTGCAATCCACACCTTGTTCCCCTCAGCCTGTTCCTGAGAGGAGATCCAGAGCTCTCAGCAGATTCTCTGATCTGGGCATGGGTACCAAGCTGGTGGTCTGAAAGCCAGTTCCAGCCAAGTACACACTCAGGAAGCACTTGGGGCACACGAGGTGTCCAGCACAGCCAACCTGTCACTCTCAGGCGTTTGCTCATGAAAATTCACCAAGAGCATCTGAGTGCCACACGAAGACAACCTTCAATAACCTCTGCTTCTGTGTTGGCCTCAGCCTGTCTGGACCCACTGGTTGGTCCTGGGAATCAGTGATTTAGGCACCCTTGAGCCAGATGTAGCACTGAACAATCACCCTGAATAGTCACAGAGAGATTTATTCTATGTTAACTTGTCTTGTATCTTTGTCTTGTGTCTGTATAGAGACACTCTATAAAATTCTTTACCAGCAATTTGTACATAAACAGTACATCCTCCTACTGCACCAAACCAGCATCATGCTCTCTGTCACATCCCTCCTCACTCATCTCCTGCAAGCAGGGGAGCCCTGCTATCTGCATGTGTGCACTGACCCAGATCCTTACACCCTGTTCCATCTCCTGTTCTCTGCCTGCTTCATCAGTGTTGGCTTTTTGGTACACTTCAGCAAGCCTTGTACTCCAGGTGGATCAGTTCTCTCCCAGAAACTGTTCCATAGAAATGAATTGTTGTTCCCACCATGTGGGCTCCAAGAGTGGTTGGACCATCATGCAGGTGGCACAAGGTGGGCTGTAAATCCCTTTTTTCTGTGCATTGGTGTAAACTGCCCACAGAGGTCTGGGAGCTGTGGGCAGGACATGGAGCAGGCAGGGCAGGCTCTAGTGGATAAATTGCTTTCTGAGGTGCTGCAGGTACCAGAACAGCTCCAGTCTGCTGGCAGGAACCTCTGCCAGGGAGTTTCTGGCTGCCTAGAACAGCCCTGTGGTTTACAACCATCCCTGGCTGATCTTGGCCTGCTGTCCTGGCTCTATTCAGAACTGGGCTAATTTTTGCAGTATTTGGGAGGGAACACATTTCCAACACTCATTTGGTTTCAAGGACGCTTGCATGGGGAATGCTACGGATGCACCAGTTGTACTGGTTTGCTGTTTACTGCTTGTTATCTTGTTCACAAAGCTTTGGCTGGGCAGCAAAGAGGAAGATGCTCCTGGGTTCACCTTTCCCTGGTAGCTGGTCCGGGTTAAGAGGATAATTCCTCCCACAGGAGGAATTTTGTCCCCAAAAAGCCTGGCAAGTGGGGACCTGAAATGCAGCAGAGACCTGGAGGAGGATGTGGAACAATCCCACACTCTGGACACAAGTGGATGTGAGGTTCTTTTCATGGATCTAGTGGAGACCATTTAGTTGCCAAAAGTAAGGATGTTGCTGAGCTGTGGCTGCTCCAAAGGACATGGTGAGAATAAAGGACATATACTTGCAATCTCCTTTTTCTTGCTTTAAAAAGGTGTTCCCTGCTCTCATTCAGGTCCAATATCTCTTTTTAGTTTAGAGGTTCTTTTAGATTTGATGTGCTTACACTAATGAAAATGTAAAGGTTGACCCAGCTCATCCACTTGCCAACTCTGAATCTTGTTAAGTTAGGCTAACATGTAAAAAGAGTTTTAAAGAGGCTGAGAAGTCCTGCTTTGACATTTGTTGGACAGAAAGTATTTCTCTTTTCAAATTATTTCTGGTTTAGAATGTCCTTTCTATTTTTTTAATGTCAACACTGAAGGGGAGAAAAAACAACATGGTTTTTATTGTTCTGATCAACCCAAACCAATTCCTTCTGGACTTCTCTTTCATGGGAATCACCAAAAGCATGAACTTGCAGAATGGTAACAGAAAAGAAAAGTCGTGATTCTTGCCCAACATCCAGCTCAGAGCAGGCTGCTGCACTGGCTGCTCTGTCTGGAAGGTGATAGAGGGAATGGCAGGAGGCTCTGTCAGCCTCCCCCCAGTTTGGGGTGTGAGATTCCCCATCTCCAGCTCTGTGTGATGGGCACAGGAACTACCACGGCACTCATGCACCTGCAGGCCAGGAGATGTCAGTGCCTGTCGAGCTCCTCAGAGCTGCATCCAGCCAGACAAGCCATCTGCTCCCTGCCTCCTCACAGCACAAGTGCTTTCCCCTGGGACTGTCATGTTCCCAGGAGCCAGGACAGCCACAGACAGGAGATAGAGCCCAGGAAAAAAATCTCCATGAGTTCAAGGAGCATTTGGACAACACTCTCAGGTACATGGTGAGGTCACTGACTTCATGAGGGGCTGTCCTGTGTAGGGCCGGGAGTTGACTCGATCCTTGTGGGCCCTTCCAACTCAGGATATTTTATGATTCTGTGATTCTATGACACACTATGCAAAATTACAAATTTGCCTATTTGGAAAGAGTGCTCTTATGCTCTGATCCAAGTCTCCTTCCTGCCCCCTGGCGCAGGGGCTGCTGTTCCTCAGCCCTTTCTCCTCCATCTGGCTGCAGCCTGCTCTGCCAAGTGCCCTGACCTTCTACCTGCCCTGGGTGCACCCCACACCTTCCTGTGTCCTCTACCCTTCCCCTGGCAGCCCTTGTGGGCCCTGGGGTGGGATGGGATCCGCTGGCAGCCCTGACCTGGCAGAGGGTTTGTAGAAGTGATTTCTTCTGGTTCTCACAGCAGCCATTCCCAGGGGCAGAAATGCATCACTGCCCTGCTCAGCCCCTTCCTGCTGCCACGCTGGAGGGCACCTGACGTGGGGCAAAGCCAGGGCAGGGACAGAACAAGATGCAGGAGCAGTAGCCAGAGTGTCATCAGAGCTTTACTCACCAAGGGTCACTGCTCTCACTGCACTGGCCCAGCTTCCAGAGACCTTCTGGTGCAGGAATGGGCTTAATCTCACCCTGGCAAACTGGCCTTGGCTGAGACTTTATTATTGAAATATTGTGGAGATCTGGGATAGGGCCTACACATGGGGGGCGATCTAAGATGACTGATCTATTTTCAAACGTGGAGAAGTGGGAGTAGAAACACGTTCTGCTCTTGCCCATTGCAGTGATATGGGATTGAAGCAGTGCTGGTGCCTCCAGATATGGTGTGATGTAAATGAGCTCTTACTGCTTTGATCTCTTTATCTTCCCTTTCTCCTTCTCTTTATGGAGACTACCTTTACTGTAGTTTTCAACCTGCAGGCTTTTAGGAAGAATTTCAGCTGGTTCTATGGCTCCAGGTACCATTCTATCATCAGCCCCAGCTTTGCCCCCGGCAATTCAGGCATTTTGTGGTGACCTTGGAGATTTCAAGATAAAGAGGAAAAGAGATAGTGAGAACCTTTATGAATCACTCTAGTATAATCTGAAGTATTTCTGAAACCATCATTTATTGCCTTTGGGCTCTTTTTCTGGTGGTGTAACTGTGCATTTTTACTGGATGCTAATGAGAGTGGCCAAGAGAGAGGCACAGACAGTGCTCAGTGCCCAGGGATTTCAGGGTGTTTCATTCCTCACAAGAACAGGCCTAGTGCTGGATAAGGATGGGAATTTTGGTCTGGTTTGTTCAGTTCCCCCAGAAATCAGACTGCTGGATTGGGAGGCCTTAATGCTGTAATTGTGCAACTAATTAATCAAAAGGATACCAAGTCATTAGCTTCTCCCCACAATCACAAAAATTTCTGCTCACCTGCCTAAGTGTAAGGAAGGAATTTTTTATGGTCCAGGAAGCCACATGTTCAGCACCAAAACTGAGAGGAGCTAGGTTGAGCCTGGGCTGGGAAGAGAGCACATTAATATCCCGAACATCTTGAAAAATATGAACATATTCATATAGCAGAGCAATTTAGGGGCTGAGAAGACAGTCATCATGCAGGATTCTTAGCAGCTTCCTGTAGGCTCAAAGCAGGATCTCAGTCAGATTTGTCCTTTGGGATGACTTTGCCTCCTTACAAACAGGGAGCAAGAGGTCCATTTCCCAAAATACCGAAAGCCTTGTCCAGTGACTCGGGCCATGTCTGTCATCATTTCCAGCTGTAGCTACACACGCTGGATTTTGCTGAGGTACCAGGGAAGCCAGAAGCCCATGGAGTACCCCACTGTGGGCTCTGTGAAGGTCCAGGAACAACGACCTGAGCTTGCAGAAACCTTGCAGAACAGAATTTTTGAAGGTAGCCACATGAGCAGGAAGACACAGCTTCTTGGCCTGCTGAGTGACAGAGGGACCCATGGAGAGCACCTCATGGGTCTGAAGCTAAGGACCAGATTTTCTGCCCCTTTGGAGCAGACAGCAGTGGTTGGGGAATGTCTTCCCCCAGCCACAGGTAGGAGTTGCTCTTTCTGTAGGATATCTGTCCTGTGATGCCTCCCAGGAGAGAATCTCTCTGCCAGCTGTGTGGAATTTTCTACGGACAGATGCACATCTGCTCTCAGGTCTCTCTGCTTGGCCTTAGCCAAACCCTACCCCTGCATTTTCCCCTTCAAACTCTCCTGGCTGAGCAGCTCTGCTCCTGTTGTGTTGCTCTAGGGGGGCTTCAGCCTGTGTTGCTTTAGGTTTGTTGGCTTCTGCTTGCATTAATTCCCATTGCAGCGCATCTCTGAGGAAACACTTTGCTTTGTGCCTGGGAAGACACACATCAGGAGCTTTGGGGCTCATGGGCAGGGCTCATCTTCCCCCAGCTTTGTGGGCAGCTTTTAGATGCCTTGAGTTTGTCAGAGAGGCATCAATCCTGCTGTCCTTAGAGGAACATCCTGGGGCTGTTGCTTAGGCCTATGTCAGGCAAGGGTTGCAGGATGTCCTTCATGCAGCCCCCTTACAGCAGCATCAAATCCTGCCCTTTTGGCCCAGAGCATGCACACCCACAAAGCCCTGCAGGTGCCTTCTCTGCCTTCTCCCAGTGGGGCTGCACACTCCCCACAGTGACATCCACAGAGCACCACACCATAGCCTGCCCCAGCAGTGATGCCAAGGATAAACCCCTTTGATCTTTAAAGCTCCGATCATCCCTGAGCTAAAACTCTGTGGTCACCATCTCATAGCACGGGTGGAGAGTGTGGCAGGCAGTCCCACCAGGGAACCCAGAACAATGTGTGTGTCACCTCATTTTTTGGTAAGGAAGATCAGCTAATCAGTGAATAATCAAAGGTTGTTCATGAAAGAAGGTGACATCAAAGCAAATAATTTAAGGAACCCCTCGAGGGCCAGAGGAATTGTAAGGTCTGAGGCTGAATCACATGAGCTCAGTTTCCATGAACTGTGTCTCAGTTTTCCTGCAGGTACAAGTTAGAAATGCTTACGATAAATGTTTAGAATTAGTTGGGGAAGGGGGGAAAGTTAAATCACACTAATTATAGCCATGATGGCTTTGGTGCAGTGCCATATGAAAACACAGGTATATTCTACACCTAATGCAAGAGGCATTAAAAGGCACTGCTTCTTGGGTAAGCAGGATGATACGAGAGCAGAGTTTCAGTTTTGGGAGTAGTAGAGTAGTTCACTCTACTGGCAGCATTCCAGACCACAGCCATGAAGGATGATTTGACAGCAAAAGAATTCCTGCTTTTATTTAATATTTTGTAGAGAGGACAGACAGGCCAGTCACTGGGGAAGGAGGAACAGGCGAGCTCTGGACAGGAGAGGGATGGCTTGTCCCAGAGCACCACTGCTGAGTGGTATCATGAACTCAAAGGCAAGAATCTGGATGATTCCTCTGCAGGTCCTACACTGCAAGCCTGGGTGAAGCTGCAGCACCCCATTTCTTCTCCTACCTTTCTAATTGCTTTTAGAGTTTAAGGGATTTTGGGATTTGAATCATATTCTTTGTGCACTTCTGTACTGCCTGCTCAGGTACACACCTCACCTTTGGAATGGTTTCTCCAGTGCAAATGACAAGAGCCATGCACAGATATGAGTAACCCAGCACTTGTTTGGCTTCCTTGGGTGCTCAGTCACTCAGAAGAGAGCCCTAGCTTGGAAAGTCTAAGTCACTGACACAGCTGAGAAAGGTCAGAGGAGCCCCTAACCCATTTAGTCCATGAATCCCTATTTATTCAGCTAGATGCTGCAGAAAAAATAATCCAACAAGGCTCAAATACCATGGGTTCCTTTAAAATTAACTAATTGTGGCTGACTGAAGTAACCACCCCCAAACACCTGAAGAGATAAACAGCTTCTCTGATTGCTCTGACAGGAAGCATTTCCACCCTTGCATCTGTTGGGGATGTACATAACATAAGAAACCTTTCTAAGAGGAAAATCACGAGCTTGGGAAAACACAGCAACAAGTCAACAACATCTTTAAATGAGTAATAAGTCAAATATTTACTCCCACAACACTTCAGGCAAGAATCCTGTGCCTCAGCTTTCACACAAGCATAGACAGCCTGTGGAGAAACATCTCGTACTTTTGTGGCTAGAAAAGGCACTGGGTCCAGGGCTGTGCTTGGGAAGTTTATTTCCAGCCCTTGGAGGAATTTGTTCTTCCTTCACACCATTTGTCCTTACGCATTGCATGCTGTCCTCACACCACGGCCAGGCCAGGAATTCCAACAAACAAGTTGGGTGTGATGTCCCCTGCTCTGGAGGGGGGACACCCCTGCAGGATGTCACACTGCAGCATTAATGGTAAAACTGAGTCCCTGGAACTTTTGCCTTGCTGTTCATTAGCTGGCAAACCACTGCCAGGATTTGCACTTTTGGGGTGCCCTTTTCAGGGTTGTCAGTGTAAATGTACTACACTTGAATCCTGCAGGGCTGCAAACCACCAGAGTGTCCAAACAGCCAAACATCAGGGACTTTTAAATATTTTCTATGTAACAACCTTGAAAATACAGGCTGGGCTTTTCTTCACTGCCAAAGAGAGGGTGGGAGAGAGCCCCTTGTCTCAGACCTGCCCATGGCCAGGAGCCCCAGGGCTGCAGGAGGGTGGGCTTTTAAAGAAAAGCCACATGCTGTGGAGTTGTGATGAAATAATGGGATCTCTCCTCTGCCTTCTGGAAGATTTTTTCAGAAACCAGTGTATTTTGTTCCTTCTAGGTATGAATCAGGGCAGGAGGAAAGAAGTGTCCAAGGCAAGGCTGGCTGGGGCTTGGAGGAACCAGGGATAGTGGAAGGTGTCCCAGCCATGGCAGGGGGTAGAACGAGATGAGCTTTGAGGTCCCTTCCAACCCAAACCACTGTGTGATTCTGTGATTCTAAAAGATATTTGAGCTCCCATATCCTCAGGCACCGACAGCCCTGCTGCTGTCTGGGACTGATGCTGAGGTCTGCACATCCCTGCAGCCACCACCCACCCAGGTGTCCACTGTCCCCACCATGCCTGGGGAGCACCTGGGCACACAGAAGGCAGTTCCATGAGGCTTGGAAAGTGGCTCTTGCAGCAAGCAAGGGGTATTCTCCACACTGCCAACAGAAGGCAACTTAAGGAATATGCCTAACACTTTCAAGGAGATCTTGGATGTTTCAGACCTGTGTTTTCTTTCACAGTCTTTAATTTTACATTATTTTTCGTTATTTTCACATTGTTCCACAACATGTCAAAACATCAGACAGATTCATTACAACACAAACAGGAGACACTTTGATGTAGGAAAAAAAGATGTTTTAATGGGTGCTAAGTAGCAACTGCCCTTGGGGGTTTAAAAATAAAAATAGAAGCAGCACAAAATAATATTTTAACCCTTGTATCCCAGGATTACCAAAATATAGAATGCAGTATTGCACACAGAACAGTGCAAGCAATAATTTTCTTTTTCCACTCATTCTGAAAACAGAATTTTGAATTCTCATAGATTTTCAGTAAGTTTTCTACTACTTCTTTGGAGAAGATAAAGTTATAAAGAAAAAGGTAAACTTCTCCGGGAGGATTTTCAAAAGGGCTCACAAAAGTGTGTGATTTTGTCACAGGACACCTCTCCAGAGAATATGCAAAGACAGCTTCCAATCTTCTTGATGTGTTACCTGCCTCCACCAATGCCAAACAGAGCTGGTTAGAACATGGTGGTTTGGGTTTTTTTGTGGAAAGTGGTCAAAATGTAGAAACCTATGCCCCCTAGGTGTTCTGCTCTTTACCAGCAAAACAGGCATTTTTTTTACTGAGGAATACAAAGGCATCTCAGTAAGTTTTTCAAGGAACTCATTTTTCAGTGAAGCAATTTCCTGTCCAGAGCCCAAAGCCAGCTGAGATGCTCTGGATAATTTGATGTGTGGCCTGTGGGATCTCAGGTGCTCTGAGCAGATGGAACAGCTCAGAGAGGTCCCTCTGGTGTTGCTGGGTTCTCCTGAGGGTCTTTTCCCCTTCATGCTTCTGTCCTTGTCCTTGGCACAAGCCTCCTTCCAATGCCAAAACATTCCCAGTGACACTGGGAGGACAGGGAATGTCGTTCCTTAGGCTCACAAGTCTGGGAGGTTTACAGAAGGAAAGAGTAAACAAATTGCCTTTATTTTGTTGTTGTTTCTCCTCATTTCCCCACCATACCCATCAGCTTGTGCTGTTTAGCCCAAGCTCCCAGGAGCTGAGCTGTGCCCTGTCTGTGCTCAGTGACAAAGAGCAGCCCCTTCTGCCTCACACGAGGCTCTCCAGCACCCCAGATTGCTTTGCTCACTTTGCCCCATCTATTCCCATTGGTTTTGACCACACCAGCTTTTAATTCAGCCTCATCTTACCTCTTGGCTTTAAAGGTCAATGCTCCCTTGATCACCTGCATACAGCCTGGTCTAGGTTGGCATAAGCAGCATGGGTTTCTTCTTATGCAGCTGCTCATGAGGGCAGGGTTGCAGCTATCAGATGTCAGGCCCCAAGAACAGCCTTGGAGCCCAGAAACATCCTTGTTTTTCCAAATACCAGCTCGTGTATTGAATCACTCAGGACAGACTCAGCTTCTCTCATGCCCTGAGATGAGGAGAGCTCTGCACAGGCAGCTCACGGTGACTGGAACGTGCAGAGGGCTTCAGACTCAGCACCACCCTGGACCCTTTGGGTACCAGCACAGCCTCCTCCAGAGGCTCCACTGGAACCTAAGCAGAGGAGATGAACCTTTAGCTGGAGATGGCAGAATGAGACAAGCACAATCAGCCAGGTTCCTTCCACCTCCTAACCCCAGTTTATCACCCACAGAGCCAAGCTCTGCCTTTCAGTCCTGGTGTGGCTCTCTAGTTTGTACAGTGTAGAGAAAGCCAGTCCAGTGGCAGGTACCCCTTCTCTCATGGGCTGCTGTCTCCTCAAAAGCAGATGTCTGTCCACACACTGAAAAACCTCCCTGTGGGGGCTGGCATGACCATGGTGACAGAGAGATGCTCTTCAGCACAAAGACATTCTGTCCTATTCCAGTGTCACGGGGCTTCCTGTTCACTCTCCAGAAATGGTGAGACAGCAATACTGCTTGTGCTGTTGGGAAATGTCCTAACTTGCTTCATAACTTGGAGAAGCTCAGGCAGACCACCCTGAAGGAGCCAGCTCTCTCTGGCTACTCCTCTCCATCCCTCTGCAGGCAGAGCCTGGGCTGTGATCAGATGTTAATGCTGAAATGCTGAAATGCTGAAATGCTGTTTGCAGAGGCTTCTCACCCTCCCACTTAGCAAAGGGGGGACACAGAGCCTGGCACTGAGGCTTATTCTGTGCAAACCACTGCGTGACTGATCAAAAACCTCTGTCTTTCCTTCCTGCCAGAGACCTGAGCATGAACAACATCAGCCAGCTGCAGCCCAGCGCGCTCCGACACCTGCGCTTCCTGGAGGAGCTGTGAGTACGGGGCGGCCGCACGGGCAGGGGTGCTCGGGGTGCTGGGGGACACTTCAGAGGGTCCTGCAGCACTGGCCACGGCCTCCAGTGCTGTTACTGCAGCTGCAGGCTGAGATGGAAGCAGACTGCGTGCTGGGACAGGGTTTATTTGCTGCTCCAGCTTAGGGGTTTCACTGAGGTTGTCACCTCCAGGTTGAGGTGGTGCATGTGCCAAAAGCCAAAATAAAAGAGGACCTAATCTCTCATTCAAAAATCAACACTGTACCCTGGAGCAGAGCCAGCAAACAGAGAGCTTCATTCACCCTTCTGCAGACAGGGTCCCCCCCACAGCCTCCTGCAGCCCAGAGACACATTATCCCTTGGGCACTTTGCAGTTCGGATGGGACCCACCCTGGAAAACTGAAGTCCAGAAAGATTTCCCCAGAGGCTGAGGTGTCTCACCATGCACCAGTGTGCACTGAGGTCTGAGCAGACACACTCAGACAGCAGCAATCTCAGTCCTGGGGATCAGCATGTGGCTGTGTGTCAGTGAAGGAGTGGCCCCACTTCTGAAAGTGTGAAAATTAACCAGCAGCACAAGAAACCACTGGAATCCTTTGTGAGCCCCAAAAATGGGAGCCCAGGGGGCAGAATGCTGAGGCTGACCATTTCTGCATGAGTAAATTGCACCTGTATGGTCTTACTCCACTTGACCATGAGAAATACCTCCAGGTGTTATTCTCATGCTGTTGGTGCTTTCAACACAACAGCTTCTGTTGGAAAACACAATTTCTTCAAAACACTGCTATTGCATTCATGAAATACTAATACTAATGCTAATGCTTCATTTGATGTATGTTGTAAACTTACTGTGTATATAACTGTTACTGCAACTTCATCTGCCTAAATGAAACACTTTCACTTCTCTGAATCAGACCTTGCTGCCACCACAAGGCACAGCACTGGCATTTCATAAATGGTATTTTCCAAAATGTCAGAATTACAGAACAAGTGTCAGAATCACCCTAACACCCTGTGAGGGTGGTGAAGCCCTGGCACAGAGTGCCCAGAGAAGTTGTGGCTGCCCCTGGATCCCTGGAAGTGTCCAAGGTCAGGTTGGACAGGGCTTGGAGCAGCTGGGACAGTGGAAGGTGTCCCTGCCCATGGCAGTGCGTGGAATGAGATGATCTTTAAGGTCCCTCCAAATCCAAATCCCTGCAGGATTCTGTTATTTTATATTACAGGTTTTTACTTCAAATAGTCTTGTAACTGGTCACTGTCTGTCTGTATCTTAAATTCATCAGAGTTGTTTCCCAGCCACCCGAGTTCCCCTCCCCAGCAGGCATTTACAGGCTGACAAGGAGGCATTTTTGATCCTGTTTTGGCTTTGGAGCCAGAGCTGCTCACAGAAGGTGGGCTCTTCACCACTTTGCACCCATCTTGCAGCCTTTCTCTTTTCGTTTTATCAACATCCATGTGGAAGTGTGGACACCCAGCACCATCACTGGGTGTACTGAGGCTTTTCACACACACAGACCAGACTGTGCTGTGTACAATTAGCAGTTGTCTTGCTGCAAGCAACAGTGTCCTGATTACATCATGTACAAACACAGCAGTCTCAACCAGCAACGAATAAATATTCATAGGTTCCAAAAGAGCCAGCTTCCCACAGCCAAAAATAATTATGAATGAAACAGGCAAAGGGGAAAAATTTAAAGAGGAAAATCTGAAAAAATAATTGGAAGTTGTTAGATAACATTTTACTGGAGGTTCAACGTGTCACTGGTCCCCCTTTAGAATGGACTAACATCACAGTTAGGGGAACAAATGCAACCTGCAGCATCATACACCTATGCATAGCAAAGTGCCTGCTTGAATTTGATAGCTGTGAGATAGTAATCCTATTTATGGAAAACAAGTAATTTATATGAAATCAAGCAAGGAAGGATTTTATATATTATGGCAAATTAAAAGTGATTCTTTCAACAACAACAGCTAGACAGGGACAGTTTATACGGCATTCATAGGGCTGTCATCGACCAATAATGCAACTTCCCTGGCATTTCCCCTGCTCTTTTTATTTATATCTTTACCAAATTTTCATCCCACAACATTACATCAGGACCATGACATTCAGGCTGGGATCACCCTCTGTGCCAGGACACGTATAAGAATCAAGCAAACAAACCTTGCTTTTTTAGACATCCTCAAGGGAAGTTTGTTCAGGTTTCACAGCTCAGCCCTCTGCTGATTTCATCTACCTGGGACACATTTCAGTGTCTGCCAGGGTGACACGTAGCATACGAGACCAAGCCCTTTGTCTTCATCCCCATGGCAGAGCTGCCTGTGATGCATCATGCCAAGTGAGTGAAGAGCAGAAACCCCTGCTGAGCAGTGAGGACAGTCCAGGTATCCCAAATCCAGCTATCTCAGTGCTTGTGTCTCCTGGGGAGGAGGAAGACCTGACTGCCTGCCCTCCTGCCTGTCCCCCTCCAGGCAGAGAAGTACTGATAATGAAGAGAACTCTGCTGCAGCTTATCCTTACTGCAAGTGCCTGCTTTCAGTTAGATGGAAAGTCTTCATCAGGTTTCTCATCCCCAGGGATTTTGGGTGGCATTATGGCCCCAGTCTGCCTTCTATACAGAGTCACAAAGTCATAGCATAGTCTGAGTTGGAAGAGACCCACAAAGATCATCAAGTCCAACTTCCAGCCCTGTACAGCACCATCCTCAAGAGTCACGCCTTGGTCCCAGGCATGTTGTACAAATGCTTTTTGAACTCTGTCAGGCTTGGGACCATGACCAATTCCCTCCCTTGACACAGTATCAGGAAAATCCCTTGGGTCCTGTCACTGGTCACAGAGAAATCAGTGCCTGGCACTCATCTTCCTCTCCGGGGGCTAAACAGAACAAGTGCCTTCAGCTGCTCCTCACATGGCTTCACCATCTTCACTGCCCTCCTCTGGATGCTCTCTAATAGTTTAATATCTCCAGTCTTATGTTCCCTATCACCTTCTGGATAAACCAGGTGAGTAACAGGCTGGAGCAACCGAAGACAAAATTTACAAAATTCAGTTAAAGGTGAACAAAAACTGATGTTCTGGGGCTTTGGTCAACCCCAAAAATTTCTTTTAACCTGAGGGAGAAAAAACAGTTTCATCTTCAGGTTACTTCTTAACATTTAGTCTTTTACTTTGGGTATCTCCTGGTTTAGGGTAAATCTGGGAGAAAACCTCCAAAAGGGGGCCTCTCCAGAAAGCAAACCCACATGGCCTCTCCCCCCAACCAGTTTGGGAAAAATTTCCTCAGAAATAAGTGGAAAAAACCTGTTTATTTCACAGGCAAAGCACTCCCCAGCATAACAACAAATGAACAATACCAGATGACAAAACTCCTCTCTGTAGAGATGACAAATTCAGAAAGTCTCTCCTGTGGGTGGTTGCTGTTATCAGTCCCCCCGGTGCTGGCAAAGGCTGCCCAGAGTGGGCCTCGCTGGGACACGAAGTGCAGGCTCTTGGTGCTTCCCCAGGTCCCCAGTCCAGAGCAGGTTTGAACAGTTCAGAGAAAACAGACAGAAAAACAGTCCAGGGAAAACTTCTCTGCCTCAGCTAGCTAAACTAACTAAAAAGCAAAGGAGAGCCCTGTTCCACTCCATCCGTGCCCAGACACCACAGTCCAGCAGGATGTGGAGGAGTGAGAGCAGTCTCTGATAACAAACTCCGTGCTGCTGCTTCTGCCCACCTTCACTCCCTGACCCAGTCTTGAAGGCAGAGAATATAATACCCATATATGTAATATATAACATAACGTAACATAACATA
>VWZP01009904.1:94919-105204 GCA_013396995.1 Dicaeum eximium | reverse complement strand
TCCCAGTCGCTCCCATCCACATTCTCGACGTGCCGCACCCAGCCCAGCCCCGGGGGAAGCGGGGCAGCCCCCGGGCCTCGGCCACGCACCGCGGCGGGGCCAGCAGGGGATGGGGCTGGTGGCCCCATAATGGGCACCAGCAGCCCCAAAAGTCGGACCTTGGTGCGTCCCTGTTGGGGGGCAGCTCCAGCACCGAGAGTTCGGAAAGTGAACGCTGAGATTGAGCCGGTGTGAGGTGGTGGCACAGGGACTTGGGGACACACCGGGTGGCCTCCACTCCACAGCTCACGCTGCTTGGAGGGTGCGTGTGGGGCGAGCTCCTGGTTGGGGACACCCCGGTGTGTCCCCGTGCCTGGGGCCGGGTTTGTGTCCGGTAGCCCCGGGGCACGTGGCCGATGGCTCTGCCGGACACCCGTGGGCAGCCGAGGCGCTCCCGGTGGCACTGGGGGTGCTCACCTGGGCCAGCAGCCACGGCCAAATCGCGGGGCAGGAGCCGGGATCCCCCCGGCATCTGGCGCTTGTCCCACCCGCCCTTTGCCCCGGGGAAGCCCCAGCACCCCCAGCTTGTGTCGCAGCAGGTTGGGCACAGACCTTGAGCTTTGGCCGCACAACACAGCGGCACCTTCCCTTCCGGGCTGGGAGAGAGCTGAACCCACATTCGGGGGGCTTCCACCTTCCTGGCCGTGTTTTGCTTGGCTCAGAGGCCTCGCAGCAGGCGGGGGAAGGCGAGTGCCAGCCCAGCCTGGCCACGGGCCCGCAGCTGCCCAGCACCGGGGGCTGTCACTCAGCCGCGGAGCAGCCGGGGACCGGCACACCGAGCCCCGTGCGCCCCGTGCTGGCCCGGCAGCGGCTCAGGGCTGGTGGTTCTGGCAGGGTGAGCTCCGGGCTCGGTGTCGGAGCGGGGCCGGGCTCTCCCCGGGAGCTTTCGGGGTGCCGGGGGCCGCGGGCGCGGCGGGGCTGGGCCAGCCCTGCGTCAGCGCTGCTCCCCAAACACGCCCGACCTGAAAATGCAGTTCCAGCCGGGAGCGGGCAGCCAGGGCCCTGTGCCACCCTCGCCCGTGACTCACTCGCCCGGGGGCTGGCAGCCAGGGCGGGCTCCCGAGCCCCCCTACCCCGCCCGGGTGCCGCGGGGGTGCTCGCCGGGCCAGCAGCCCCTCACAGTGGGGCCACCCGGGGCCACCGCTCAACAATCGGGGCTTGTCTCGCCCCGGCCGCGTGGGCAGCGCATTCCTGCCCGCGGCCCCGCTCCGGCCCCGCCGCTCTGGGGGTCCCAGCCCAGCTCCCAGCGGTCCCCGCTGTCCCTGGAGCGGGGCCCGGTGCCAGAGCGGGAGCAGGGGTGGGAGCCGGGGGAGCCACGATGCAGGAAACCCATCGGAAGCTGTTGGGAGCAGCCCCGGAGATAAAGGGCGGCCGCTGCATCCGCGGCGTTTCCTGCGGGGGCCGGAGCTCGGTGTCGCGCTGGGGACAGGAGGGTCGGGGACCCGCTGAGCCCCCGCTGTCCCCACAGTCTGCACCGGCACCGACATGAAGCTGCTGCGTCCCTCCAGCCCCGAGAGCCACTACGAGACCCTGCGGCACCTCTACCAGGGCTGCCAGGTGGTCCAGGGCAACCTGGAGCTCACCTACCTGCCCGCCGACGCCGACACCGCCTTCCTCAAGGTGCGCAGCGAGAAACGCCCCGGGGGTGGCCGGGGGGGAAGGACAGGGGTCCGGCCAGCCCCTCACCCCTGTCCCCCCCATCCCAGGACATCAAGGAGGTGCAGGGGTACGTGCTGATCGCGGAGAACCAAGTGAGCGGGCTGGAGCTGCAGAGCCTGCGCATCATCCGCGGCACGCAGCTCTTCCAGGACCGCTTCGCCCTGGCCGTGGTGGGCAACGCCGGCCCCGCCGGGGCTCCGGGGCTCCGCCAGCTCGGCATGAGGCACCTCACAGGTGGGGAAAGCCCTGTCTGGGGTTTGCACGGGGTGCTGGGGGATGGGGTTTGCCGATCCTGCAGCTGGGACCAGCTCCGGTCTGGGGTGGGTGGTCCCTGTCCAGGTCTGGGTGTCCCCATGGCGGGTCCCCACCCAGGATTGGGTGCTGCCATGGAGTGGCAGGTCCCTACCAAGTCCCTGCCAGGATTTCCCCGTGCTGACCCCTCCTACCTGTCCCCCCGCAGAGATCCTGAAGGGAGGGGTGCTCATCGAGAGGAACCCCGAGCTCTGTTTCCAGGAGACCATCCTCTGGAGCGACATCTTCCACCGGCACAACGAGTTCCGTGCCGAGATCCAGGTGGAGACCACCCGGACCCGCAGCTGTGAGTGCCCCGGGGGGTCACCAGGGAGGGGTCTGAGGGTTCCAGCCCCCCTGGCACCCCCTGCTCACCCTTCCCCCTGTGCAGGTCCCGACTGCCAGGCGCTCTGTGCCGAGGGGCACTGCTGGGGCGAGGGCAAACAGGACTGCCAGACATGTGAGTGTGGGGCCCACAGAGGCTCTGACCCGCCCCCACCCACCCCAGGGACCCCCAAAGCCCCTGGGAACTGCTTTCCTTCCCTCCCTATGCCCCTGCTCCACTGATCCCCATGTGGCACCCAAATCTCTGTCCCAGAGACTCCCTGCAACTTCTGCAGGCACTCCCAAATTGCTGCCCTAAGTCCTGTTCCCAGAGACCCTCTGGGCCTTCCATTTGCCCCCCCAAATCTCTGTCCCACTGACCCCTATTTGCCACCTTAATCTTGGCCTCAGAAGGACCCTGACCTTCTGTTTAGCCCCCAAACCCTTGTTCCACTGATTCCTACATGACACCCAAATCCTGGCCCAAAAGATCCCCTAAAATCCCTGTTCTGGGAGCCTCCCCTTACACCCCAAATCCCTGCCCTGAGGACCTCTGCTTTCAGCCCTGGGAACCCCTGTTTGACCCCCAGATTCCCAGATTGCCCCCACTTTCCACCTGAATTCCCACCAGCCAGATTTTTGCACTGGGAACCCACCTACCCTCCAACCCCTCCTCCTGGGGGCTCCCCCACTGCCTGCAGTGGGGAGGGGGAATCCATGGGGGTCCCTAAGGTGTCCCTCTGTGCCCCCACAGTGACCAACAGCATCTGCCACGGCTGCCCACGCTGCAAGGGCACGAAACCCACGGATTGTTGCCACGAGCAGTGCGCCGCCGGCTGCACCGGCCCCAAGCACTCCGACTGCCTGGTGGGCACAGGACGGGGACACCGGGGGTCCTGGGGGGGGGACAGGGGTCTCACACGGCTGTCACCCCCCCAGGCATGCCTGAACTTCAACAGGAGCGGGATCTGCGAGCTGCACTGTCCCCCCCTCGTCGTCTACAACTCGGACACCTTCGAGTCGATGCCCAACCCTGAGGGGCGCTACACCTTTGGTGCCAGCTGTGTCAGCCAGTGTCCCTGTGAGTGACACCCTGGGGGGGTGCAGGGGCAGCCAGTGTGGCCCTGACCCCCCGTCCTGCCCCCTCCAGACAACTACCTGGCCACGGAGGTGGGGTCCTGCACCCTCGTGTGCCCCCAGAACAGCCAGGAGGTCACGGTCAACAACGTCCAGAAGTGTGAGAAGTGCAGCAAACCCTGCCCAGAGGGTGAGAAACTCCCCTGGNGGATTGGGCATGAGCAGCTCCTCAATGTCCTTGGGGGCTGATGGGGTTCCTAAGGTTGGGAGTGAGCAGCCTCCCAGTATCTGGATAGGTCTGGGGACCCCAGGGGTGCAGGTGAGCAGCACCTGGGGGCACTCTGGGGACCCCAGGGATGTGGGTGAGCAGCCTTCCCAAGCCTTGGGGGGCTCTGGGGACCCCAGGGATGTGGATGAGCAGCCCCCCAGAGTGGCTCTGGGGACCCCAGGGGTGTGGGTGATCACTCCTCAGCTCAGCTCTGGGGACTCCAAGGCTGTGTGGGGGTGCTGCTGTGCACTGTGGGGGTACCTGCATGGCTTTGGGGGCAGTGTTTTGGGGGGCTCGGGGGTCCTGGCAGAGCACCCCAGCCCTGCTGTGCCCCCCTCAGTGTGCTACGGGCTGGGAGTGGATTTCCTGAAGGGCGTCCGTGCCGTGAACGCCTCCAACATCCAGCACTTCTCCGGCTGCACCAAGATTTTTGGGAGCTTGGCCTTCCTGCCCGAGACCTTTGCTGGGTGAGTGCCTGATTCCCCTCGCTGAGCCCAGCGGGACCCCCAGAGGGACCCCCCCAACCTCCCTCCCATCCTTGGCAGGGACCCCAGCACCAACACCCCACCCCTGGACCCCAAACTGCTGCGGATCTTCGAGAGCCTGGAGGAGCTGACGGGTGAGAGCTGGGGGAGCTGGGGGGGATGGAGAGCTCCGGGTTTGGGGGGGACACGAGGTGGTGACACTCAGCTCCCCCCAGGCTTCCTCTACATCGCAGCCTGGCCCCCTGACATGAAGGACCTGGGGGTCTTCCAAAACCTGCGGGTGATCCGGGGCCGGGTGCTGCACAAGTGAGCAGGGACAGGGATGTGGGGTGACACGGGGACTTGTGGAATGACAGGACATGAGGGGATACAGGTGGGATGCAGGGTGACACAGGGACACGGAGGATGCGGGGGGACACGGGGACACAGAGGGGCTCACACAGGGTGCAGGGACACGGGAAGGACACGGAGGGTGCGGGGTGACACGGGAACACAGAGGGGCTCACACAGGGTGCAGGGACACGGGAAGGACACGGAGGGTGCGGGGTGACATGGGGACACCCGTGTCTCACCCGTGGGTGTCTCGGCAGCGGCGCCTACTCGCTGACGCTGCAGGACCTGGCGGTGCAGGCGCTGGGGCTGCGGGCCCTGCAGGAGATCAGCAGCGGGATGGTGCTGGTGCACCACAACCCCCAGCTCTGCTTCCTCCAGAAGGTGCCCTGGCACAGCATCTTCCGCAACCCCCGCCAGCGCCTCTTCCAGACCCACAACAAGCCCCCCGAGCAGTGCGGTAAGAGGGGCTCGAGGGGGTGGGGGGGAGATGGTGGACCCCCCCCAGTTGCTGACAAACCCCTGGTGCTGATGGTGCCCCCCTGCAGAGAGCGAGGGGCTGGTTTGCTTCCACCTCTGCGCCCAGGGGCACTGCTGGGGCCCCGGCCCCACCCAGTGCGTGGCCTGCGAGCGGTTCCTGCGTGGCCAGGAGTGCGTGGCCTCCTGCAACCTCCTGGATGGGTGAGTGGAGACCCTGGGGGGGTGGCAGAGCCCCCCCACACACTGCAGGATGGAGCTGGGACCCCATCCCTGCCCTTGGCCCTGCAGAGCCATCCGGGAACACGCCAACGGGACGCGGTGCCTGCCGTGCCACCCCGAGTGCCAGCCCCAGAACGGCACCGAGACCTGCTTCGGATCGGTGAGGACGGGGACACGCGCTGGCTGGGCTGGGGGGTGCCCCCTGACACCCACTCCCTCAACCCAGCCCGATTCCTGCAGGATGCAGACCAGTGCGTGGCCTGTGCCCACTACAAGGACGCCCAGCAGTGCGTGCGGCGCTGCCCCAGCGGCGTCAAGGCCGACGCCTCCTTCGTGCCCGTCTGGAAATACCCCGATGAATTCGGCGTGTGCCAGCTCTGCCCCACCAACTGCACCCACTCGTGAGTTGGGGGTCCCTAGCCGAGAAGGGGGTGGCCAGGGGGTGCTGGCAGCTGCTGACAGCAGGGGGTTACACCCCGTGTCCCCAGGTGCACGATCCGGGATGAGGACGGATGTCCCGTGGACCAGAAGCCGAGGTAGGACGTGGCTGTGTTGTGCCACCGCCTCTCTGGGTGCTGGGGTCCCCCACGCTGACGGCCTCTTGCCACGCAGCCAGGTGACGTCCATCATCGCTGGCGTGGTGGGGGCTCTGCTGGTCATCGTCCTGCTCCTCATCACCGTCATCTGCGTCAAGCGCCGGCGGCAGCAGGAGCGCAAGCACACCATGCGGCGGCTGCTGCAGGAGACCGAGGTGGGCGTCTCCCGGGGGGCAGGAGTGGACCCTCAGTGCCTGGGAGGGACCAGGAGACCAGCCCTCCTCACCCCTCCGTGCCCCACAGCTGGTGGAGCCACTGACGCCCAGCGGGGCCCTCCCCAACCAAGCCCAGATGAGGATCCTCAAGGAGACGGAGCTCAAGAAAGTGAAAGTTCTGGGTTCTGGTGCTTTTGGCACCGTCTATAAGGTGAGGGGTGAGGACAGCACAGCGGGATGTGACCCTCCCTGCTCTGCACCCTCTCACCTGCTTGTCCTCACCTCAGGGCATCTGGATCCCCGATGGGGAGAGCGTGAAGATCCCGGTGGCCATCAAAGTCTTGCGGGAGAACACATCGCCCAAAGCCAACAAGGAGATCCTGGACGTGAGTGTGGCCACGGCACCGGGGGGAATGGGGCTGGCAGCGGCCCCTGACCCCCACCCTGACCTCCACCTGCCCACAGGAGGCCTATGTGATGGCAGGGGTGGGCAGCCCCTACGTGTCCCGCCTGTTGGGCATCTGCCTGACCTCCACGGTGCAGCTGGTGACGCAGCTGATGCCCTACGGCTGCCTCCTGGACTACGTGCGGGAGAACAAGGACCACATCGGCTCCCAGGACCTGCTCAACTGGTGTGTGCAGATCGCCAAGGTAGGACAGGGCACCTGGGCAGCTCTGGGGGGTGCTGCGGGAGACCAGGGACAGCTGGACATGTGCCACCTCCAGGGGATGAATTACCTGGAGGAGGTGAGACTGGTGCACCGGGACTTGGCCGCGCGCAACGTCCTCGTCAAGAGCCCCAACCACGTCAAGATCACCGACTTCGGGCTGGCCCGGCTGCTCGACATCGACGAGACCGAGTACCACGCTGATGGTGGCAAGGTAGGGCTGGGGGACTCGGGGACAGCGGTGCTCCCTCGGTGACAGCCACCCTCGGTCCTGCTCACCTCATCTGCCCTGTGCCAGGTGCCCATCAAGTGGATGGCGCTGGAGTCCATCCTGCGCCGGCGCTTCACGCACCAGAGCGACGTCTGGAGTTACGGTGCGTCAGGGTGTCCCCTCCCTGGGGGACTTCGGGGTGCCAATGCACCGCTCACCCCCACGCCTGTCCCCTCCAGGTGTCACCGTGTGGGAGCTGATGACGTTTGGGGCGAAGCCGTACGATGGGATCCCTGCCCGGGAGATCCCAGACCTGCTGGAGAAGGGCGAGCGGCTGCCGCAGCCGCCCATCTGCACCATCGACGTCTACATGATCATGGTGAAATGTACGGGGAGGGGACACAGGGACGGCGAGGGGACAGGGCGTGGTGTCACCCTGCCCTGATGGCACCTGCTCTGCTGCAGGCTGGATGATTGACTCCGAGTGCCGGCCCAAGTTCCGGGAGCTGGTCACCGAGTTCTCCCGCATGGCTCGCGACCCCCAGCGCTTCGTGGTCATCCAGGTGTGCAGGTCCCCGGGGTCCTGTCCCCTTGCTCATGCCCTGGGGCGAGCAGGGACAGCACACTGACCTGTGTGACTCCCTCAGAATGACCTGGTGGGGCTGCCCGGCTCCATGGACAGCACCTTCTACCGGGCCCTGCTGGATGAGGAGGACATGGACGACCTGGTGGATGCCGAGGAGTACCTGGTGCCTCACCACGGCTTCTTCAGCACCGACACCTCCACCACCTACCGCAGCCGCATCTCCTCCATGCGGGTTCGTGGGGAGGGCGGGGAGGGAGCTCCCAGTCCTGGCACAGGCTTTGGGGTGACCCTGTGCCACGTCTGTGCGGGGCAAAGGGCTGGGGTGGCCCTCGGGGTGGGCTCAAGTGGCCAACTCCGTGTCCTCTCCCACACCCAGAGCACGGCGGAGTCTCCGGCCAAGGTGGAAGAGGGCGAGGGCTTGGCCGCCTTCCCCTTCCCCGCCCAGGGCCTGGCAGAGGGGCCAGAGGGCCCTGTCCCAGAGGTGCCAGATGGGGACAAGGTGGCCCTGCAGAGCCCCCCGGGGCGGGAGCCCGGGACCCTGCCCCGGTACAGCGAGGATCCCACCGGGCTGACGGCCAAGGACGGAGAGGACCCTGAGTGCTTCACTGTGCCAGCCCCCCACAGCACCATGCCAGGTAGGGAGGGCACGGCCGGAACCTCGGGGAGGTGCTGGGGTGTGTCTGCCCGTCCCATGACCCCTGTGGGGTCCCTAACACGTCACTCACCCCGCAGAGTACGTGAACCAGGCTGGGGAGCGTCCGGCCCGCGCGCCCCCGTCCCCGCCGGACAAGCCCAAGGGGCACCAGGGGAAGAACGGGCTCATCAAGGACCCCAAGAGCTCCTTCCCAGGGCCCTTCGGTCACGCCGTGGAGAACCCCGAGTACCTGGCACCCCACGGCCCCCCCGGCCCCGGCCCCTTCAGCCAGGCCTTCGACAACCCCTACTACTGGAACCAGGACCCCGCCAAGGGCGGGGGTCCCGAGGGCGGCCCCGGCACGACGCCCACGGCCGAGAACCCCGAGTACCTCGGCCTGGCCGGCCCCGACGCCACGGCCGTGTAAGGGAGACCCCCCAACTTCACCAAGGCAGCTCAGGGAGGGACGAGCCACAGCCACGGGGGTCCGGCCCCTCTGCCCACGGGGGTGGCACGGCTCACGAGGGCTGGGAGAGCCCAGGACGGCAGCAGAGTGGGGACAGAGGGCTCAGCCTCGGGGGCATTGGGGGCCACAAGCTGGGTGCTGCCCGGAGCAGCCCAGCATGGACCCAGCATGGCCCAGAGAAGGACAGACCCTGTGCCATCCCCCCCATTCCAGGGCTGTCCCAGTGCCTGGGACACGTGGACTTGCACTGAGGGCAGCTGGACTGAGAGCAGTCCCGGCTGCTCCGCGGTTCTTTGGAAGCGCCGGGATGTATATTTGATAATTGTACATTGGTTGTTTTTTCTACTCTCCTGGTCTCTTTGGTTTCCCCTTCTCCATCGGACCCAGCTCTGTCTCCCAAGGACCAGCATGTCACATCCCTTCCCTTATTCCTTCTTTTTTCCCCTTTCCCTTCCCCCATTTCTCCTCTCTCCCTTTCCCCTTCTTTTTTCCTTCCCCATTTTCCCTCTCTTCCTTTCCTTCTTTTTTCCCCTTTTTCCTTCCCCATTTCCCTGGGGGGTCTTTCCCTTTCCCCTTTTTTCCCTTTTTCTTTCCCCATTTCCCCTTTCTTCTTTTCCCTTTCCCCTTCTTTTTTCCCCCCTTTTCCCTTCCCATTCCTTCTTCTGTTCCCTTTTCCCCTTCTCCATTCCCTTTTCATCTCTTTCCCCCACTTCTTTCTTCTTCCCCTTTTCCTTCCTTTTCCCCTTTTCCTTCTCCCACTTCTCCCTCTTTCCCCTTCCCTTCTCCTCCCTTCAGGATAAAATTCCTGACCCCGGGCAGGATCCAGGGCCGTGTCCCACCCCCCATTCCCGAGGGACACCAGAGCATTCTCCACATTCTCCATCCTTTATTCCTCCCAGGCCGTGGGGTTTATACACAGTATAGAATAAATAGGGGCCCCCCCACCCCGAGGCCAAGGTCATTCCAGGCAGGAAGCAGGAGCTGGGAGCCTGGGAATGGGGAGGGGGGGTTGGGATGTGAACACACCTGTGCCTGGAGTTCCCATGGCAGGCCCCTGCCCCGGATTAAACAGTGCCAGAGGGGCTTTAATCATTAACAAATCCCAGGGAAGTCACAGCCCGTGGATTCCCCTTGGAATGAACCTGCTGGGAGCTGCTCCAAGGCCCAGCCTGGCCCCCACTCACGGGAGACCCCCCAAATTCCCGGGGGGTGAGCGAGGGGAGAGAAATGGGGGTGCCATGGGGACCCCCCAGGGTGGGGCAGCTGATGAGGGGGGAAGGCAAATCCGGGTGGGAAACCCCCCCCAGGCACAGCCACACCCCAGAGCAGCTGGGGCAGGGGACAGAACAGCCCCCAGTGCCACCTGTGCCACTGCTCTGCCACCCCAGGGGCTCCCCCGGTGTCCCTGGTCCCTCAGAGCCCCCCAGGCGTGCAGGATTTAAGGAGGGCAGCGCTGGGGGGACCCTGCTGTGCCTGGGGGGCTACAGGATGACGCAGGGGGGGCGGCTGTTGGTGATTTTCTCCAGGGGCTCCCCATTGCGGGCTCTGCGGATGGCCTCGATCAGCTGGGGGGACACACAGGGCTCAGGGCCACCCACAGGGGACAGGGACAAACCCTGGAACCCCTCTGTCCCCTCCCCCTCCATCCCAGAGGGAAGGGACACAGCTCCAGAGGGTGACACAGCAGGGACCCCGTGGGCAGAGCCTGTCCCAGGAGCTCAGCCCAGGCTCAGCCCAGCCCAGCTCCCAGCCCAGCTGAGCTTCCAGCCCATCTCAGCCCGGCCCAGCCCCAGCCCA
>VWZP01009904.1:23366-80472 GCA_013396995.1 Dicaeum eximium | reverse complement strand
TGGGGGGGGGGGATAGGCGTGACTCTGCCCAGCCCCGGGGAGCAACAAGGGGGGGCCCCGACACAAGGCCACAGCTGTGGGAAATGGGGCTGAGGGAAGAGAGGACCCCCCTGATACACCCCCAGCCCCACGGTGCCCCCCCAGTGCCCAGGGGAGCAGCAATGGGGCTGATACTGGGGGAACTGGGGGGAGCAGTGACAGCCCCAGCCCTGCTCCCAGCCTTGGGTGAGGGATTCCCGAGGGGTGGGGGGCACCTGGGTCATGTTGGAGGCTGAGGAGCATCACCTGGAGCATCCTCGGTGGCCACGGAGCACCACTCGGAGCCCAGGGCCATCACCCCCATGCCACCATCGCCGCAGCCCCGCAGGGGCCGGAGTTGTGAGGGTTGGGAGTAGATCTTTCTAAAAGCAATCGTCTGCTGGGACTTTCCTGTCGCCGGCGTGTGACAATCGCCAGCCGCTCCCCGTGTCCTCGATCCCCCGAGGATTTCGCTGCCAGGTGCCGACTCGCTGCCATGCAAATGTGACTCCAGATTTAACCCGGCTGGAGGGGCCGGTTCGGCGGCTCCCCGGGGCCTTCACTTCCCTCCCGGCGCTGCGAGGGGGGCACCAGGCGTGACACGAAGCTGCTGCCCCCGTCGTGGTGCTCCGGTGACAGCCAGGGCTCTGTCCCAGCGTGTCCCGGTGAGGATGATGCAGGAAGGCCCTGCAGAGATGGTTTATTGGTGAAAGATTTTAAGAATATAAAACCTGTAGAAGAGATAGAGTTAAAAGCAAGATTTGAGCTATAGAATGTGAAGCAGGAAGACGGTGATTAAGTTATCTGAAGACCAGGCCCCTGATGATTAAACAATACTGCTCCTCAGACAAAGGGATAAGGGGTTGGGCCCTGCCAGGTGATAGGGGAAAAAAGGTGGGTTTGCCAGGTTTTTAGTATAGTAATATAATAGTTCTCATAAGCTGTATATAAATTCTGTAAGTTTTGTACCCTGTACTGGTTGGTTGGTGCTAACCAGAGTATTCAGCATAGAAGAGAATAAATAGGATTGTGACAAGAAGTTCGCTCTCTTAAGACCACGCTTCAGCCAGAGCTAGTCAAGTTAACTGTCCCCACGAGCAATAAACCGCGTGTCCAAAGAGCATCCCTGTCTCCGGAAATCTCTCATCGAACCCCAGATAGACCCCAGCCTTTTCTAATACCGGTGGGTGCGGAGCTGGGGACAGACACCTGCAGTGTCCCTTCCCGCTGTCGCTCAGCACAGAGCTGGCTCTGCTCACCCCCTGCCCCCCGGATTTGGGAAGCGGAGCCACGAGCAGGGTGGGAAAACGCCGCCGGGTCCCCGGAGTGACTCAGAGCGGGGAATTGGGACACGGAGGAGGCGGTGGCAGTGACTCAGTCCTGCCCGTCCCCTCCCGGCACAGGAGGGTTTTGGGTGCTCCCCGCGGCAGCAGGAGCCGGCCGGGATGATCCCAGGATGCAGCCCAGCAGCCGGAAGTTTTCTGGGAATTTTTTGTGCGTTAGGAAGCGTGTTTCAACACGAGGACAGGAGGAACGAGTTCCTCTGTGCTCTATCACGATTAGGGCTATCAGCAGATAAGGATCTCTCTGTCACAACACCAACTGAAGGTTTCTGTGAGCCTTATAAAGGGTTTGGCTCCAGGCAGGAGAAAGCTGAGGGGTTTTGGATCGAACCAATTCTTATTAAGGGACAAACCAGGATGAGAAGACGCCGTGGGACTCGCTGTCCCCAGCCCCGAGCCCCCTCTGTCCCACCCAACCCTCGGGGAAAGACCCCTCGGTGCTTGTGTGGCACCCGGGCTGGGAAGGAAGTGAAGGGAAAAGAAAAAAAAAAAGATCCTCTGACTTTCTTCTCGGTTTTTTTTTTTTTTTTTGGTTTCTGTTTCTCAAGCGTGTCCAGCTCTTGCGGCAGAAGGTGTCGGGGGGAATGAAACAAGCGCGAACAACGTCAGCCTGGCAAAGCAGGTGCCGAAAGGGCCGGGGGGGTTGGTGTGAGCCTCCTCCCTCGCCTCCGGGATGTTTCCATCGGGCTGACACAGCCCCGGCACCCCCGGCAACCACGAGCCCACCCCACAGCCCAAGCGTGGGGCTGAGCTGCCTCCAGCTCTGGGGTTAAATTGTTCCTCTATTAACCAAAATTGTGTCCAACACCATTTCCCAGCAGTCGGAGGAGCAGAGGATGTTGTTTTACACCTCTGAGTGTATGGGTTACTCCACTGAGTAAGTGGTTGTGCTGAGCACAGCCCCAGCACGGCTTGGGGACACACCAGAGCACAGCTGTGCTGCTCACAGGTCCCATCACACCTGTGGGATTTACAGATCCCAGAGGTGATGGCAGCCCCAGTGCTCATCCCCACTCCTCAGCCAGCTCTGCTGGTCATGTCCCAGCTCTCTTCTCATGTCAGTTATTTACTGACATTTTTAAAACTTAAAAAAATCCTTTAAGCACCAGAGGATCATTTCTTGGTGCTAAAAGCTCCTTCCCTGAGCCTCCCTGCCCACTCTTGGGGTGTAATCCATCAGTAAATGAAGAACCAAGTGAGACGGACACACCAAGGCACTGGAGAATGCTCCAAATCTGTTCCAGCCCAAAATAACCAGGCCAGGAGCAGAATAAATCAGGCTCCCAACCAGTACCAGTGGTTTTCCCATCTGTTTTCCCAGACAAGGTGGTTTCCAGAGCTTCTCCAAGCTCAGAGACCTGCCCTGGACTAACAGAGCCCCTGGACATGCAGACATGACCCACCCATCCCAGTGGGATTCCCATCTCCCAGGCCAGCAGCTCCAGGGCAGCACTGTGGGACAGGGGTGAGCCATGGGGTCTGAAGGGACAATTCAAGTGTGTTAAATGAATCATTACCCAATCCATTTATGGAGAATTAGATTTTGGATTGCTCCAGGAGGTATCTCACTGCAGGTTCCTTTAAGAACCTGCCTTTGCCTGCCCTCAAATCAGGACATCATCATTATTTAAATATTTTATTCATTTATTGACAATTCTTTGGTGCTGAAAACTAAGCCATTGAAAAGCAAGCTTGTCATAAAGTTAGAAATTGATAAAGACAACCATAATGTCCTAAAAATGTCGGACTTAAAAATGTCAGGGCAGCATGGAACCTTCTTTTTGTTCTCTGGGAATTCTCTCACTCCCTTCCTCTCCCTTTCCCTCTCTTTTCTGGACCCAAAAGCTCGGCCCTTGGGGCTGATCCTTGGTGGAACTGCAGCCCCCCTCACAGGAGGAGCACTGGTCACATTGTGACGTGAATGTTCACCGTGGGAGAGCCACATGCACCTTTCTCATGATGGAGCTCTGGGAAACATCCTAAATGTGCTTTACAGCTCCACACATAACAGCAAAATGTTCTCCTCAACCCCAGGGATAGCAGGATCCTGGACTGGCACTTCCACAGCACTCTGGGTACTCAGGCACACTGCAGGCTGATTTATCCCTCTCCAGACTCACCCTTAGTGGGAAAAATGAATATAAATTTCTTACTTTGTACCTTAAAATTTAGGGAGGAAATAACTGAGCTAAAAGAATTCAGAGGGAGGGATGAATTTCAGTATTTGTTGACCCTCAGCTCTCCAGCCTTCCCTCAGGGAAGTGATTGGATCACCAGGGATAACACAAAAGCAACACGGCTCTCAAACCACACAAGGGATGCAGAAAGCCCATCAGAACACTCCTAACTATGAGATACAAAAATATTTTGCAAAGACTAAACCTTCACTCAGCAAAGCTGTTACCAAACCCCTCTCCAGCACAGGGACACCCCCACAGCTGTGGGGCCATGGGGAGATTCAAAGAACTCCTGTAAAAACCAGCTCCAAAGGGATTGGAGGTGCTCAGGGTGTGCAGCAGCATCTCCCAAGGGCTGTCCTGCTGTGGGTGTGGCTCTCACACACCTGCCTGGGGTCTCACCTGCCCACAGCCAGCCAGGGCCACCCTGAGGGACACGGATGGCACTGCCACATGTCCTGCTGTGGGACAGAGGCACAACACACAGCACAGCTTCATCCTCCTTCTTGGCACCCATCAGAAAGGAGGAGCTTCCAGCAGTGAAAATCAGGACTTCTCCCAGGCCACGTGGATGAGCCAGTCAGTGACCTCACTGGGTATCCCAAGAATATGTACTGTTTAAAAATCCCAACCCCAAAAAGGTCTCATTTCTTATTTTGCTCTTACTGAGTAACTTTAAAGCAAGTTGGCAGTGGGGTAAGAAAAATGAAAGTGTGCCACACTCTTGGTAGGGCTTAGGGGAAAAGCTTTAAAGGGGATTTAATAATCCCTCCCTTTTCCTGCCCTACTTTTCCTTGTTTTGGTGATGAGCCACTGGGAGGCCATTGGGATTATAACTAGGAAAAGCTCCTCCAACTATTCAGGTGACTATTCACTTGGATGAGCAGGGGAATTGGCATGAAAACAGTTTGTGCTGACTTAAAGCAAACTCTATAAAAACAAACACAAGTTAAAAATTGAAAACATCGCAAATGGCTCTGAAGTTTCACAAAAATAAAGTTCATATCAAAACCAGTCTCTGCTCCTGGTGTTTCCCACAGTCCCACTCACCACAGCAGCCAGGCAGAGATGCTACAGAACACTGAATTATTGGGAAAGACAAATTTAAAAAGGTGTCACCTCCTCGCGACACGCTTAAAACCGGCCTAGAAAAATACTCAAGAAATTTCATGACGCTAATTAAAACCCCAACCAACCAAACCTCCCCTCTGATGGAAAACACAGCCTTTGACCTCGGAGAAGAAGTCCTTTCACTTGAGCACGACCCTGTGCTCTCCCCGCGCTATGTGAGAGGAGAACTCGTAGCGGTCGTGGCTGCGGTAGCCGCAGACGTTGCACTCGAAGGGGTCGCGGAAGCCATGGCAGCCCATGTGGATGGTGAACATGACGTAATCCAGGAAGAGCATGCGGCAGTGCTCGCAGCGGTACGCGCCGATGGCCTCCCCTTCCTTGTTGATGACCTTGAAGGCGTCGCGCGGGCAGATGGCGGGCGGCTTGACGATGTCGTACGGCCTCGGGAAATCCTTCAGGGCCTGCAGGCCGTTGCGGGTCGGAGCCGGGATGGGCTGGCTCTGGTGGAAGGCGGGATTGGGCCTCTCCTCGTGGTTGCTGTCAGTGTCTGTGGAGTCGTGGCCGCTGTTGTTGGGGGAAAGGCCCCTGTCGGAGGACAGGCTCTTGTCCCTGAGGTGGCCGTGGCTCTTGTCGGCCTCGGTGCCGTTGGGGACGTCGGCGCGGGGCAGCGGCAGCGGGTACAGGCTGCTGATGACCGGCACCATCTCGGCCGTGGGCGCCGGCGGCGTCTGCACGAGCGGGCGCAGGGCCTCGGCCCCCAGGTAGGTGATGGCGTTGTTGATGGCCTGGTCCATCATGCGCCCGTGCATCATCTCGCTCTCCTTTTCGTACAGGAAACTGGAGTTGTAATTGATATCGAAGTTGGGTCGTTTCTCACCTGCAAGAGATGAGAGGTGATCATTACCTGAGTGGGTAAAGAATGGGTTAAACCCTGTGATGACTTTTCTAAAAGGCAGAATTCCCATGCCCCGTGGGAATGGGGCACGATATGTTCTTTGTTGAAAGGGGTTGTTCTTAGACACAAGTAGCTTTTGGGTGGGGTTTTTTGGTTTTTTCATATTTTTTAGACCTCTGTGGTGAGGGTACTTTCTGAGAGATTCATCTTTGACAAGTCCTTGGACACTCAAGTCAGTTTTCTCCACTGTCCTTTGACAACTACAGCTTCCTCTGCACCACACCTGGCTTCTTGGACCTCTACACAGGTATTCAGGTAATCTAATACTGGCAGATATAAATATAGATATAAACCCCCCCACAGTTAGGGTCACTTGATACAGGGTTAGTGAAAAAAAAAAACGTTTTCTTCTGCATGTGCAGGGACTTGGAAAGCTCTGGACTGGACAGAAGTGGAGGAGAGTGCACCTGAAATTCTGCTCACACCTCTCTGGGCAGCACAGCACAACTCCTGTCCTCTGTGCCAGCTGCAAGAAGGAGACAAACTGCACCCCAAAAGCGCTAAAGGCATTTTGGAGGTGAATGTCTAGAAATAAGTAACTGAATTCTGTGGTTACTAAAAGCATAAACTTGTTCATAGCTTTAAAAAAATACAAAAAAAAGACCAGATGAAAGGTTTCACATGTGAGTGACTCGCAAACATTAGATCCACGATTCTCGTAGTTACGGTAACTCGACTGGTGCAGATGTTTATCAGTCACCTGTCAACACCGTGAGTCAATGTGTATGAAACTCTGGGGTTTCACTGCAGAGGTAGAAAACCAGGAGCTCACGTTTCTCTTCTAAAACACTCCAAAAGGTTGTGAACCACAAGAGTGTAACTGCTCCCAGCCCGCAGCACCACTCGCCGTCCAGCTTCACGTGGAAGGAAACAAAGTGCTGCAGTACTTTTGGGTGACTCATAGAACCAGCTCCAGGCAAGTGAAAGATGTGAATAAATTGGAAATTTAAGAAGAAGAAAAAAAAAAACAACAAAACAAAAGCAAAAATAGACAAGACTCCCTAAAAGTTTTGGCGTTAAGATTCACTGTTGTAAAGTAAGATAAAAAAACACGATGTATGATCATAGGGTTGTGGAATATCCAGAGTTGGAAGGGATCCACCAGGACCATTGAGTCCAACTCCTGAATGAGCACTGAGGGTCTTGCAGTGCTCTGTAATTCCACTGTCCTGTTGGATTTTAAGGTCCCCCAGGAAAAGGCTCTGAAGAGGGGCCTGGTGCAGAGGTGAAGAGTCAAATGCAGGGTCTGGTGGTCCCTGCCCTTGTGTGTGGGACTTATACTGGTGTACACGAGGCAGCTACTGAGTATGGAAATGTGAAAAATAAAGTGGGGTGCTTGTCTGAACCTCTGCAGAGCCCTCCAATTATAATAAAGGGGTTTTTCTTCCCATCAATAGACTTCATTCAGAGAAAGGAGCCAAACAAAGATGCCTTGTTAGTGCATATCCCTGTCCCTGCTTCCTGACTGAATGAGACATCAGCACTCATTCCCAGATTTCCCAAGGAATCCCTGCACTGGCCCGGCAGATCTGAGCTCTGACAGGGACAGGTCAGAAAGGCACAGGAGTCAGACCAAGGTCGGACAGCCTGCTCCTGAATACATCCTTGCCAGGGATACAGAGGACTGAGGGGGGAATGTTTTCACATGTAATTTAACAAGAAAAATCACAGAAGTCCTAGAAAAACAGCGAGTTTCAAAAATTGGTTATTTTGTGCTTTTAGGTGATCTGTGATGGGTTCTCCAGCTTCTCCACACAATCATCTGTGTGTGCAGTGCCAGTTCCTGCCATGCAGCACCAGCACAAATCCCAGGGGATCTGGGCCACACAGGAACTCATTGGCTCACAAAGGAAACCCCAAACCCACTCGTTCTTCACATTAGGTTTATGTTGAGGGGGTGCATCCTGCTGCAGGTGTGTTTAATAAAATACATAAAGGTCAAACTGGTGGTGATTGCACAATGAGAGAGCTTAAAAAATGTTAAAATAGAAGAAGCTAAAGGATTACAAATCCATTTGCATTGGTATTGCTTTTGGAACCACAGCAAGATATGTAAGGGCCCAGTTTCCATCCTGAGCACCAAAGGCACTCAGATGGAGTGTGCTGGTGTGGCTGTGCAGCAAGGTGACCTTTAGACAGCCACACCAATATAAAAAAATAAATAAATGAGACCAGTTTTCATAGATGAAATGCCAGTTCTGCCCACCAAACCCACTAAGAGCTCCATTACCTTCAAAAACTGATTTGGTTTCCAGTGTGGATGGATCCAGCTGCTCACCTTTACCTGGGTGGATCCAGCTGCTCACCTTTACCTGGGATGGATCCAGCTGCTCAGCTTTATCTGGCTGGATCCAGCTGCTCAGCTTTATCTGGGTGGATCCAGCTGCTCAGCTTTACCTGGGATGGATCCAGCTGCTCAGCTTTACCTGGGTGGATCCAGCTGCTCACCTTTATCTGGACAGATGCAGCTGCTCACCTTTACCTGGATGGATCCAGCTGCTCAGCTTCATCTGGATGTATTCAGCTGCTCAGCTTTACCTGGACAGATCCTGCTGCTCACCTTTATCTGGGATGGATTCAGCTGCTCACCTTTATCTGGGATGGATCCAGCTGCTCACCTTTACCTGGCTCTGGAGCTTGTGCACCCTGCCCTGCCCTCCCAGCCCACATCTCTCCCACATGGGCCTCCCTCAGAGCGTGAACTTTTTATTGAGCCATAAAAAAAAGAGACAAACACGTTTTACCTTATATAACCCTACAAAGAGCACAAATAAGGCTTCATCAGCACCAATATTATATAACTGCTGACTAAGGCTTTTCCTTAGGACACAGGGCTGTATTTTATTTTCTTTAAAGGCACGTTGATGAAATAAGACTGGCCAAGAGGGTCAGGTGTTCACTGAAACCCAAAACCTGCCCAACTAGTATTTAAGATCCCCAACATGCAAAACTCTGATCATGTTCAATTAAATGCAAAGAAAATACTATGGAAACATCTGCTTGCTTAAATTACCACAAGAAAGGATTTGATATTTTTTAATCATAGACAAATTCAGTAGGATGACTAAGAGAAATCCAATACTTTTCTGCCTTTAGGCCTTATTCCACACATGAATCCTGCAGGAATCTTCAGCTCCTGCTGAGAAAACATTAACCTTCCTGTTCTTTGCCTGTTTTAGATCCTAGCAGAGAACATTTAAAATACATAGGTACAGAAATGGCACGAAGAAACTCATAAAATATATTTACAAATCACCTACATAAAGACACAAGGCACAACAGTAGCTTCCACCCAGTTTAAGCAGCCAACAAAATAAACTCTTTTTGTTTTAATCAACCCCTTACAACAAATCACTAAAACCCCATCACAAAAATCACTGTTACTTTATTCTTTTGTATTAGATGCTAAGCTTGAGCAGGATATTTAAAGAAGCAGAGGCATTGTACTGTTTGTTACCGACCCACACGTATTTAACTGTTGCAGATGAAAAGGGGTTTTGTTCTTACCAATAAATTTCTGAGGCATTGAGCTTTTTCTCTTTGCCACGTTGCTCGCTAGCCTGTCCAGCACAAGGGCTCTTTCAGTTCCCATCTCTGCCTTGATGTGCCTTGCCTCCACGCTGGCTAGGTTGGAAAATGTGAAAAGGAAGGAAAAAAAGAGAAAAAAAACCACAGCACGTAGGTGAAAAGGGAAAAAAAAAAAAAAAGAAAGATACAAAAAAAGGAAGAGCTGACTGGTTTAATCTCCAGTCGGCCGCATAACTGGAGGAAACAGTTTGGAGATATAATGCAAAGTTGGGTTTGCTTTTTCTGTCATTCCTGCTCTCTGGGCACCCGCTGTGGTCAGTGGCAGCACAGCCCTGAGCTCACTCAGGGGGAGCACAAACCAGAACTGTCGTCAGCGAGAGGAAGTACATGAACTGGCTGGAAGGTTGGTTAAATTGCAGATGGAGAGAGAAGCTCTGCTGGCCTTTCTTTTTTATTCTGAGTAAGGCTGGTTGACACCTGCACACTCAGTGTTTTGAGCTGCAGGAGGAGACACTCAGTGCTCTTGCTTAACTTTTCAGATATCAGTCATAGATGGCTTAACGAATCACTAAGAAACTTGTATGATATATATCAGTGTTCCAGTAAAATAAAAGCAATAAAACCTTTCAAAATTCAAAATTTTAAACTCTTTTTTCCCCAGGTCTTACTGTCACTTAATATTTTTTTTCTTAAACGCTGCAGCTAAAACTAACTGTAAATGTTTCCTCTATGTTTTAAAGCTTGTTACAACCTCCCAAATTTATAATTTTTGGAGAAGTACCTGTGCCCTGTGATGGGTCCCTTGGGATTGGGCCAATTAAGGCTCTTCCCATTTTCCAGAGCTCTCCTCAGCTGTGCTAAGCAGTGCCCAGCACTGCACAGAAGCTGTGCTTGCTCTCAGCTCCTGGAGGCTGCACAGGCCTTGAGCTGGAGAGCTGCCACCTCATATCACTACTACCACACTAATACTGATCCTAACTGCTGTGGCTTCCCCCCAAACCCTGCTCATACCTCAACAACACCCATCTGGACTGGTACTTTTATGTAAAAATTATAATAAAGGGTAAAATTGCTAAGGGATCACTGTGCTGAGAACTGGACACATCTTAATGAACTGCCCAAGCCTGTAGGAGTTGGGATCTACAAGCTGAGGACAATGAGGGCTGATTTGCTTTCCCAAGGTGGTATAAAAGGTTGGATCTCACTGTGAATGAGTCCTGGTTGCTGTGTTATTGTACATACACCAACATATCTAAATATAGAATCATGGAAACATGGAATGATTTGAGTTGGAAAGGACCTTGAAGATCATCCAGTGCCAGCCCCTGCCATGGGCAGGGACACCTTCCGCTATCCCAGGGTGCTCCAAGCCCCATCCAACATGGCCTTGGACATTTCCAGGGATGAGACAGTCACAGCTTCTCTGGGTAACCTGTGCCAGGGCCTCATCACCTTCCTAGGGAAGAATTTCTTGCTAACATCCCATCCAACCCTGCCCTCTGGCAGTCTAAAACCATTGTCCCTTCTCTTGTCACTCCCTGGCTGTATTAAAAATCCTTTTGCCTCCTTTTTATAAACCCCTTAAGGCACTGGTAGGCCAAAATGAGGTCTCCCTGAATATATGAAGGATAACCTAAGTAGGAGACAAGCAGTACCAGAGGAAAGCAATAGGAACACTTTGGTTTCACTTCAGTCCTGCTAAACACAGATTTATTGAGTATCAGACTCAAATTTCTGTTTGCCCAGTAGAGCAAATGCTGAAAGTGCAGCTTCATCCTTCTCAGCTCTGTGCAGCCTTTCCCTGGGTGTTTCAGTCCATCCTCTGTACCTGTTTGTCAGTGCTGCTCCTGATAACACGAGTTTCAGTCAGCACAAACCATGACTCACCAAACCTCAGCCAGAACTATTTGTTCATGTTTGTTCAGCAGTTTGAAAACATAAAGTGTTTCAGAGATACTTGGTGCTACAAATATGAGTCAGGGAGGATGGGATAACAGGGCCTGGCTCCACTCAGTCACAGTCCTGGAACCGTGGGATGTACGTGACAGCCAGCCCTGTGCTGGGCATGAAGTGCCTTGAAGGTAATAACACACTGCTCTGCTAGTCTCAGTTTTATTCTAAATTACTCCAGTGTGTTTGGAGGCTCCCATAAATATATTCATCCCTGCTTCCAGCATGAAATACCCAGACACGATGTAAGAGCTGCAGCAAGTGAGACAAAACACCAGGTTAAGGTGACACTGAGGGGAAGGGAGGGAGGTAGAGAGTAATCACCTGCTTGGGCTTGGGCCAGAAGCTCTAGTTTGGTCTTGAAAATTATAGGGTTTTTAGTTTCAGGACTTCAGTTTAATTCTCATGGTCCAAAGCCTGGAATATGCATCTTTATACTAACTTTAGATGACTGTAGTCCAAGGTTTGAACCACCCCCAACTCCAAAGCCTCATAATCTTGGCTGGATCATTGCACAAGTCATTAACAACAGTAATCTAAATTTAAAAAATCCCAAAAACCCTGAACAAAATAATACAAATGGTGCTGTGTACTCAAAAATGTACTTTTTTCTTTGTAAAGGAAAAAGAAAGAAAACACAATTGGCCCATATCATAAAAGCAGCTCCCTGATCCCTGCCAGTTCTTTGTTTTTATGATTTTGTTGTTCTAGTTCCTCTTTTCCACAGTCTTTACCTCCAGGAGTTGCACTCTGAGGACCCATGCATTGCTCTAGTAAAGCTTTAATTCCACATTTTCAGAGTGTTTTTCCTCATCCTGGCAGGACTCAGCTCAGAGCTGCTGTCAGCCCTCCCAGCCCAGGAGCACACTGGGAGCTGCACGTAGCGCTTCAGGGGTGACTTGTCAACATTATTTATGTGCCACCCAGGGAACTTTAATTGTTAAATTAATGTCAGGAGGGCAGATGAGGGCTTCCTGCCGGAATAACAGAGCCTTTCCTCAGAGGAGATCTGCAGAGACAGTAACTATTGACCTACATAAGGTGCTCTGGGACTTCTGTAGAATCAATCTTGCACTTTCATGGTTCTCTGCCCTTTTATTTGAATGCTGAGGGTCTTTGCTTTCACATTAAGATTTTTGACTCCTTGCTACTGGCTATTTTTTCCTAAAGAAAAAATAATCTCTATTTATGGGCCACAAAAGGTCTTTGATGGCATTTTCACAACCTGGCCTTAGGGAAACAATGTCTGCTCCCAGTAGGATGAAGGTGGTTATACAGGTTCTCATCCACAACACTGCTCTCTGTACCCAGAAACTAACTCAAAATTATCTCATCCAACTTTTTCTTCTGGATCACATATTCAACAAACCAATAATAATATTTAGCATTTATGAAAGAGTTTTTTAATCACTACAAATTCTGTAAAGACTTGTCAAATATAGAGAAGTAGTCACACCCTGTGTGCCTCTTCAATTATCCTTCCTCTGGATGATTCCACTGCACATGGTGGTTTAAATAACTAATTATCTCACTCTAACATGGATCTAAAAATAAAATTCAGGCTGGACTAACAGAAATGGTATAGTGCTTTGCTCAAAATTACTCTAAGAAAAAAACAGAAAATACAGAAAATCCAGACTTCCAAAGCACTGAACCTACAGCAGCCTGGGATCTTGGGTTATCCTGCAAGCTCAGGGCTCTGATGGCTCAACTGCAGGGACAGAAAGCAAAAAAAACCTCTGAGGATTCTGAAAGAGACTCTGCAGCTCAAATAAATCCCCTTGTCCCTCTTGGTCAGATCTGATCAGTGACTCTGGAATTACATGGGAAGTTGAGCTCCTAAGCATGGAATTTTATGTGGTATAAAGTTGGGGTTGATCTCACCACTTTTAAAGCTGGGTGCCTCTTTCCTGCTCAGCCAGCACCAGGGCTGAGGATTGTCCTCCCTGGGAGGTGTCCATGCTGCTGCCAGTGCTGCTGCCTGCCTCAGTGCACATTTCAGTGTAATCCTGCCTGGATTAAACACTTCCACAGGACATTTTCCTGCCACTGTGAATTATCCATCAGGAAGGGCTCTTTATGTTGTTTTGTGAGTGTTGGGTGAGGAGCCACCTCTCCAAACAGCGCTGTCCCCTGGGTTCACTGAGTGCTTTGGGTTGGGAGGGACCTTAAGGATCACCTTGTACCACCCCCTGCCATGGCAGGGACACTTTCCTCTAGCCTGGGTTGTTCCAAACCCTGTCCAACCTGGCCTTGAACACTTCCAGGGATGGGACATCCATCTCTGGGCCACCATGTCACCCTGTAGCTGGAGAGAGAGAGGCTGCTGTCCCAGCCCCAAGCACACACCAGCACTCACCCTGCACTGTTCCCATAGTGTGGTTTCTGCCACACCAACCAATGTGAGTAGAATTTTTAGAATGTGCAGATACTGTTAGCAAAGCCCTCAAGTACAAAGCTGAAATTAGAGAGGCATTGCTTCCTGTAGCATCTCTGTGTGGTCACTAAAGAAGGGAGAGTGGAACGGAGTTGGGTGATGGTGCAATGAGAACAGTGTGAGAGAGATGGTTATCAGGGGCAATGCTCCAGCTATATTGTTACATTAAACTTCTCTTTTAGAAATATTTCCATATTTGGAACATGCAAGCATGGCACTTAAAAAGCAAATAGAATGGTTACTACTGTCCTGATGCTTTTAAATATTTTAATCAGTTAGGAATGATGGCATGTAGAGCACTTTTGTGTCTAAAGATGGCTCCATGTGAGAATCATAGAATTGTGGAATGGTTTGAGTTGGAAGGGACCTTAAAAGTCACCCAGTTCCACCCTCCTGCCATGGATAGGGACACCTTTCACCAGACCTGGTTGAGAAGCTTGAGGGGAATTCAGAAAAACACCAAAATTCAAAGTGATGCAGAGAAGTAGGGAAAGGATCAGTAATGGAAAGAGGATGTTTACTAAACACAAATGCAAAGTGCTACACTTAGGGAAAAAAATTAAATGGAACTTAGTAAATTATCTCCTGAGAGTCTTTCCAGCTTTCCCTCTCCCTGGTTCTGTCACCCAACATCCTGCTGATACCACGGAATTAGATGGAAATGCCCCAGGAGTTCCCATTTCTCATAAAATTTCCTACTTCCCTAACAACACTACAATATGTGTAAGGGTCTCCAAGGCAGGGGAGCAGCCACCTCTTGGCACATTGGGAATTTCTTTTCCAGCTAAGGCTCCCTGCAGCAAGGACTGCACCAGAGGCTCGGGATAAAGGGGGAATGCTGCTATTCTGAAATGCATTTAAACCATGAGAACAGTTTCAAAGCAGAAATCTGCAGCAGGTCTCATGTTTTCCATTTTCACAGGTGGACACGTTGGGTGATTGCCACCATGTGAGTGTGCACTGTAACACAAACCACAGTTACAATGTGTAAGGGTTCTCACCAACCCCAAAACTTGCTGATGAGCTGATAACCAGTTACTTTTATTAATGCTCTAAGAAATATGTCACTTGCTGACAAGATGAGACCCCCCAAAAACTATTAAACTATTAAAAACCTCTATGAAAGATTTTGCTAAATTGTGGTTCTCTGGGAGGCTTCCTCTGTGTGTCACAAAGCCTGAAACACCAACCTACTCACTCTGCAGAGAGTAGGGATTCCTTACCCAAGGTTTTCATCACATACCAATAGTTCTTCACACTGATTTTCAGGCCTGGCTTGGGATGATTCCTGCAGAATCTTGTCCTTACTGTTGTTGATAGAGTTATTAGGAAGAAATCTCTCCCTATGAGGGTGGTGAGGCCCTGGCACAGGCTGCTTAGAGAAGCTGTGGCTGCCCCATCCCTGGAAGTGTCAAGGTCAGGTTAGACAAGGCTTGGAGCAACCTGGACTGGTGGAAAGTGTCCCTGCCTATGGCAGGGGAGGGCACTGGATGATCTTCAAGGTCCTTTCCAACCCAAACCCTCTGATCCCATATTCCCAATACTTGGTGTTTTTTCAAGGCTGCATAGCAAAAGATGAGAGCCTGAATTCTGAAATTGTATCCTCAGCTCTTAGATCAGTTGTAGAATCCTTTGGGAAGTCACAGCCACTCCCTGACTCAGGAACGGGAGTCTTCCCTGAATGGGAAGAGCAATTTTTTCCTGACTTATTGGTGTGTTGTGAGACTCAAATCACACACTTCATTTTAGGATTTGAACAGTTTAGGTGAAGCAGAAACAAAGATTATGGTGATTACTTTTCACCAAAGTATTTTGGAACTGCAGCACTGAGACTGCAAAATGGAAAATAACAAAAAAAAAAAGTTTTGATGCATTTCATCTTTTCCAAAGGCAGCTCAATACTCAAAGCAGCTGTTTACCTCTCACTCCCTCCTAAGCTGATCTAAGTGATTTTTGGGATACCACTCCCTTTTTATGCCCTGGATCCAGGCCACTAAAACTGCTGCAAATTCTAACAGTTCTTATGCTAAAGAAAAGGAATCATCAAACACACCCAGACAGGAACATTTCTCAACAACTCATCCTGTAAAATGAGCCACATAACAGCATAAATGTAGGAATAATTTAACTCACTGAGCATCACCTCCAGAAATGCTGGGTACAAGTTATTTTAGGTGTTTTACACAAAGTAACTGTTAAAGAAAAAAGGTATTAAAAAAACTCTCTAACTACCTGCCTGAGGGCTATGATGAACCAGCCCCTTTAGAACGTTATAGCCCCTCAGGTTACTGAAAAGGAGTGTAGGAAAAGCTGGTCTCAGGCTGTGGGTTAACAGCTCACCAGATGCCCTTCTATAAGCCCTGTAATGCAGAGAAACCCCAAAACCACTGTAATGTGATAAACTCACCAGCCTCACACATGCCAGCATTCTGCAGGTAAGTCCGGCACCGCTCCTTGTGCTCCTCTAACGAGCTCCTCTGTTTGTAGCTCCTTCCACAAAACTCACATTTGTATGGCTTCTCCACTAGAAAAAGGAACAATAAAAGAATTAAAATAACCACTGAAACAGTGCCTTGCTTGAAGTGTGATGGTTATAGCATTGTGCTGGTGGGGGACAGCACCGCACTGCTGGTCTTGATTAAATCAGAATCTCATTTATCTTTGGCAGATAAGCTCATTTTAAACTTTGATTCTTTGTGAGGTTGGACTTTTTCTGTACAGTGCAGTGCAGACATAACACCTATCATTTAGAATTAAGGTTTTCTTTCTGAGCCCATGTAGAACACAGGATACAGACAAATTCAAGGGCAAGCACAGCTTGGCTCCTGCAGAACCAGGGCAGCTAAGATCAAGTTACACCTGACTTGATATCCAAGTCACCTCAGCTCTGTGCCTCCATTTCCCCATCTGTAAAATGGACAGAACACCCTACCAGGCTTGAGAAGAAACATCTGTTGAGCATTTTAAGAGATTCAGATGAAAGGCACTACACCACAGTGAGGTGGCAATAGTCATCTGCCTGCAATTATGCTCCTGGGATTTTCCTCACAGCTCAGAATGGGATGGGAGGGAGTCCCAGCAAAGTGCGTCTCACGCTCTCCTCAAGTTCAGAGCTTGCTGGCACAGCCAGCTCCACTCGTGTGAGAATGAGCTGACAAGTGGTGGTGGGTCAAAGGTTGGACCTGATGATCTTGGAGGTCTTTTCCAACCAAAAGGATTCTGTGATTCTGTGAAAATACCATGGAGTTATTTGTGCAAGCAGGTTTGTGGGCTGTGGCACAGTTCCCTGGCCCCTCTCTCTGCACCAAGAGCAGAGCCAGTCCTGAGTTGGTTCCAGGAACACCAACGAGTGGTCACTGCCCTGTGTTGAGCCTTTCACAGGCTGAGCAAACCTTGCTGACTGTCTTTTCCACACCGAGTGTCCCAGTGACACACATCCAAAACACATGGAGTGCCTGTGAAGTCACTTACCAGAATGTGTCCTTAAGTGACCCGTAAGCGCATCCCTCCTTTGGCAGGCATAACTGCACAGGTGACACTTAAAAGGTTTTTCCCCTGTGTGTAGTTTAATGTGGCGGAGGAGGTTTCCCTTCTGAGTAAAGGAAGCTCCGCACTGATTACACTGGAATGGTCGTTCACCTTAAAATGACATACAGAAAAGGACATTTAATGGTTACGTGGGTATCATGCCGTCCTCTGCCTTTTTGGAAGAGGAAAGAATGAGATATTGGATTGATTTCTTTCTATAGAAACACACAGAGTGTGATTTCAGTGGGAGGGAGGTGCAGCTCTGGTGTCAGAGCTGCTCATAGCATATGTAGGACTATGGAAAACACTGCACAGTTCTTCCATGGAAAGAAGCTCTCTGGAGGAGGCTGATTCCAAGAAGCCAGCAATTTTTAGAAGGTAAAAAAAGTCTTATCTTACTGCAGGCTGAAACTTAAGATGCTCATTGGTTTGTTGCCAAAGTATGGCACAGAAAGAAATTTATACACAGACTGAAAATGGCAGCACAAAACCAAATTAACTTCTGCTTTGTGCCAGAAATACTGCATTACCTAGTGCCTTTCATCCAAAATTCTTAAAATGCCTCACCAACTTACTTTTAATAATATTCAATCCCAATAAGAAGAAAGATGGGTAAAGTGAGGCACAGAACAGCAAGTAACTTGATAAAGATCACATGTGGCGTCAAGGATGGAACAAGGAAACCCTGATTTTGGTATCCTTTTTTAAAATAACTAGTCTAGATTAAAAATTATAATCTTTTCAGTACTCCAGCTCTTACAAGAACAACAGAGGGATATTTACCAGTGTGGCTACGCTTATGAACCATCAAGACATTGAGGCTAATGCAGGCTAATCCACAGATATCACAATTCATCTTTCCACTAGCTGGCCTGACGTTGTCATATGAACCCGAGTGTCTTTCCAGTTTAATGCTCTCATATTCGTTATATTCTCTGGGATATGTGTAAGGCAGTTCGGATTCTTCCAGGTTTTCCATTGGCTCGGAATTTAAAGCACTCTCCTCTCTTTCACTGTATTCACCTTTCACTTTAATTATATCATCTGCGGATAAAACAAAGCACAGGAGTGAAAAAAGGCTAATCATATCCACAGTGAAGTACCTTAGGGAAAAAAAACCATTGACAGTATCAATATTCCGAAAAGTTTTACTGAAATATGCAGATGGAGAAAAGAATTTGAGATGTGAAACTTAACTGGTCATGGACACTTAGTGATACTCACAGTGAGATAACCCTTGAAAGCAATTAACCTGCCTGGTAATTATCTTTGATGGAGAATTTCCTTCTACGGATTATGAAAGTATAATACAGTACAAACGTTTCCTGAAATTACTAGCCAGGATTCAGAAGAAAACCCTTTTCCACACCACTTACAAGTAGTATTTTTATAGAAATCAGCATTTCAGGTTGCTTCTGTGAATTGGAAATACAGAAAGACACAAATTTTAAAAAGTGATTATATCTTATAACTTACACCTTCTTGTGGAACCTCTGGTGCTTGGAATAAGCCCAGGAAATATGTCTGATTAGTGTAGGACTCCCAGTTCTCCCATGGGATAGATTCTCACTAGTTAAGCCTAGTCAATAATCCTAATTTTCACTTGCAAATCACAGTTTTTATCCATAGCTCTCAGACGTGTGAGGAGCAGTTGATAATCTGGATTTACTATATGAGTAAAACTAGCAGAGGCAGGGTAAGGGTTTCCTGATAAATAAATGTATCCCAGAAATGCCAAAAGATTTGCCTGAAGTAATTTTGTGAGGATGTGGCAAAGAACACGATGGCTCCTGAAGATCAGCATCCATGGCCTTCAAACAGGTTCCTGGACCTGTAGCCAGTCCAGAGAATTCCAAAGGCATTGCCTAAATGAATGCAGCTCCATGACAAAGGTGGATGTAACAGGCAGCTAATGATTTACTAAAGAGCAAAAATGCAAGCAAATTGGTCACACTGTATAAACAGCTGATGATTCCTAACTTAGGGTGCTGAATTTCCTTTCCACAATTAACTCCAACACTACCAGCACTTCCATTACAATCCTTAATAACTGCCAGGACAGCTTTTTTCTGCTTAAAGCTAGCTGAGAAAGTTGGGGCTGTTCAGCCTGGAGAGGAGAAGGTTGAGTGGAGACCTCACAGCACCTTCCAGTGTCTGAAGGGGTCACAAGGGAGCTGGAGAGGGACAATTCATCATGAGCTGGAGTGACAGGACAAGAGGGAATGGCTTTAAGGTGAAAGAGGGAAAATTGAGGCTGGGTATATGGAAGAAATTCCTGCCTGTGAAGGTGAGGAGGCCCTGGAACAGGTTGCCCAGAGAAGCTGTGGCTGCCCCATCCCTGGAAGTGTCCAAGGCCAGGTTGGATGGGGCTTGGAGCAACCTGGGAGAGTGGAAAGTGTTCCTGCCGAGGCAGGGGAAGGTATTGGATGAGCTTTAAGGTCCTTCCAACTCAAACCATTTCGTGGTTCTCTGGCAAGAGACAGGCTAAGGCTGAAACTCAAGTGGTGCCTCAAGCTACTGAGTGAAGACAAGCACCACGAGATCCACCACACGGCTTCCTGTTTGAGTCTTGTTCTCTGGCCACCTGCTCCTCCCTCCAGCCGAGGATTAGACAGTTCAATCTGGCACTGAATCACTTGTCCTTTCTCCAAAGTACAGAACACGAACTGCTGAATATGTATTAGCTCTGGTTCTGAGTAATAAACCACATCAAATGCCGAGAACAAACAATGGGTGGCAGTGAAAATGAGGTGGCGACATAAAAGCAACGTTGAAAAAAGAAAGATCTGGCAACCCAAAATTTCATGAAATCAACATTTTCAGCTACATTTCAGGGAGAAAATCACTCATCTGTCCTAATTGATTGTATTAAGCCCTGCCAGTCTGTCTGACTGGGCTGAGCTGGGGGAAATAGGTGGGTGATGGTTTCTTTGTCCTACACAAGACCCTACAGTAGTGTGGAAAACTCTGAGATCCCTCTTGTGCTCTCCTTGGATGGGGATGTTGGTGGAAGGAAGGGGTTTTCTCCCATACCGTGTGTGTTTATCCCCTATCCTGGAAAATATTTAGATTTTGCTGTTGGGACTTTCTGCCCCAGTCCTGGATGAGCTCAAGTGGGTTTCAGTGTTTTCTCAGAGGGTCACAGGGAGCTCCAGATTCAGCCCAAAATGGGCTGTTTTTCTTTGTGGATACTTCAGTACCACCTCTGCTTCACATCCCATGGATTCCTGCTTCCACAGAAACAGGGCTTCTTCCTCTGCAGGTGCCTTCTGCTGCCAACTCCATGTCCAAGGGTGTGAGGGTGATCTTGCTATCAAAATTCCTTCAAAATTAGTTTATACAACCATTTCCATTTTCCAAGAAAAAATGATTGCCAGTTGCTGAAAGCAGATTTCAACACCCACCCCTTTCCCAGGGAAAAAAAAAAAAAAAAGCCTTTTTTGGTTGGTTGGTTGGTTGGTTGTTTTTTCCCTCTCAAAAGGAGGCCGTTCCAAAATAATTTGCTACATCCTGCCCAGCATGGTAAAAGGAAGTACCCAGTGCAGCTGCACCTTGTTGGTGCTTTCAGAAACAATTTCAATTCCCACTTTCTACTCAACGCCTCACCTTTCATCTGTATCACATGCAGTTGTTCAGCAGTGGAGGCCAAGCTGTGACCTCCAACAGAGGCTTCTGTGCTGTTTGCTGCTCCTCTCACCCCAGTGCTTGGCTCACAGCTCCAGAGCTGTGCCAGGGTCTGTGTGGCACAATGTGGGCACTGGTTTGAACCCCCCATGGCACAGCCTTGGGGACTGGTGCAAAATCATCTTATGATTCCACCATGGAAAGCAATCACCTCTGCAGTTTCCACACTGCACGTAAGGCTTGTGTTTCCTTGTAGTAACAGAGGAGGATGCACCTGAGTTTTGATCAAGGATTTTCCATCACTGCCTCTGTAAAAAACAGGGGCTGTTTCAGCTGTCCTTGGCATAAAAAGTTCAAGTGTTTTCCTGTAGGTATTTGAAGGACTTCCACAGAAAAATTCACCTGCTGATGATTGGGACCAGAAGAAGCCACAAGGAAAGAGATTTTTTAAACCCCAATATAAATTAGAAGGGTTGGGATTTTTTCACCTGTTATGGTTTAGAGGCTGCTTCACCTCCTGCCAGCCAGACAGGAGACAGCTTTGGTGCAAAGCAGTCTGAGGAAAAGATGGCTTGGTATAGGTTGTACTAAAATTAACCAAGTGATTGCAGATTACTTTTTCAGCCCAGACTTTTCTCTGTACTGGCATGCACAGGGAATACCATGTGATCAGGAGATTGGCAGCTGTGTGGAAGGTTTGTATCTGTCACTTCAAAATCATATCAACATATTTTATTAGATCAGGGAGTTTTCAGGCTGGTCTGCCTTAATCAAGGGGAAGGAAGCTGTGACTTCATGTAGAATAGGGAAATTTAACTGAGGAAAAACACAATTATCCCTAAAAACACTAATAAAGTTCCCACAGTGGAAAAAATAAGTGCTATCATCTCTTCTATTAGGCAAGTAAAGAGTTTTTAAGAGGAAAAAAAAAAAAAAAGCATTCATAGAGTCCAAGCCAGGGAGCTATTTTTCTCGAGGCAGTTCATGGAGTTAATATACACTGAGAAAAAAAAGCTGTAGCTTTTACAGAACAAAGTGCTGGTGTGATGTGTTAAGGCTGATGCACATGGTTTCATTTCCTGGGGAGATGATTACAAGATGAAAGACATACTCCAGAGTAATATTTTTGTTTCACCTGAAACACTGTAAAAACAATGGGTTCCGGAAAAAATCCAAAACAAAGCTGCGGTGGCAACTTCAGACTGAGTCACCACCCAGACAGTGCTTGTGTGTTCTCTATAAAATGATAGAATCACAAAGGGATTGTGTTGGAAGGACATTAAAGCTCACTCAGTCCCACCCCCTGCCCTGGGCAGGGACACCTTCCACTCTCCCAGGTTGCTCCAAGCCCCATCCAGCCTGGCCTTGGACACTCCCAGGGATGGAGCAGCCACAGCCTCTCTGTGCCAGGGCCTCCTCACCCTCACAGCGAGGGGTTTCTCCCATAAATCCAACACAAACTTCCCCTTTTTCAGCTTAAAGCAATTCCCCCTTGTCCTGTCACTCCTGTCCCTGAAGCAGAGTCCCTCTCTGCTTTTTTTTACGTCCCTTCAGATACTGGATGGCTGATCTGACATCTCCATGCAATCTCTCTTCTCCAGACTGAAAACGCAGAAATAAAAAAGTCAAGAGAGCCAAATAATCAGGACAAGTTAGAGGGTTTGTGAATCTTAGCTGTGTTCTCTAGGAGGAAGTTTCAGAAGGAAAATCCCCTAAATTCTCCATCGAATCTGAGACTCTGGCATCAAATACAGAGGAGAGAACATTAGTTTTGTCCTGTTGTTAAGCAAAGTTTACCAGGAGCGATTGGAAAAGCACAAGGAATAAAACCCAGAAGCCATTAAAGACAACGGCAGGAAAGGGTGATGTAGCTCAAGTGTTTTACAAGGAGTGGGGTCATAATCGTGAAATCCTCAGCACATGCAAAAAGTCAACTGGGTAACAAAGAAACTTAATCATCTTAATGTGGCATTTTAATGATGCTGCTGATTTGCTGTGCCAATTCAGAGATAATGAGCCCCTAATGCTACAGATGTTCAGCCAGAATAAAGGAAAAAAAAAAAAGGAAAAAGGAAAGCTTTTCTTGTATGCCATTTCCTAACTATCCAATTAAACAAATTGTGAAAGCATATAAATAGTTTACCAGGTTTTGACAGCTGTTAATGGGATTCAGATGCTGAGGAACAAGAAGGGAGTCGATACAGGGCATATTGGAGGGTTCTTGTGACTACCTGGGTTTGACAGGTATTAACTGATGATTCATCACTGTTATCCCCACAAAACCCTACAGACACATGCCAGAGCTGCTCCCCTCCCAGAACAAGAGACTCCTGTACCTAACCCAGCCTGAGAGAGAGAGTGATGAAGCTGAAAAAGTCAGCAGAGTTTCCAAATTCAAGGCAGAATCTTGCATGTTTGTGAGAAACACCTCAGCAATGGAATCAACACACTGGGGGCAAAGATAAGACATGAATAAAAGATTTCCATACTCCTTACTGAATAAAGAGAGTAGTACATCCCATAAAAATTATAAACCAGGGGGAAAATATTAAAATAAACAATGCTATGCCTAAGTTTTTTTTTTCCTCAAACAACAAGAAGAAAACAATTACATGTATATACTGAGAATTTGGAGACTGTAACTAATGGGGAATTATAAAATGTGAAGTGACACGATAGCAACATGAGACTTTTTTCTTTTTTTAATTAGGCAACATTATCAGAGTTAAGACAACTTTTCTCCATGTTTTTCTTCTACCCCACTGCAGATATCCATCTAGGGAAGGGAAAAGATTTCAAGCCTTTTTGGCCCACCCTGGTTTGTTTTCCCTCTGACTCCAGCCTGGGCTCCCTTTTTCCCAACAGCTTTTATGAGATCATTGTTTGCCAACAAAGAAAGAGCAATCACCTCACAGCAGAATTAACTTCCAGCCAGACAGCACAGACAACCACCCCAAGGAGGACATGGTGACAAGAGATGCCCTTGCAGGGTGCAGACACTGGGCCTGTCCCATCCCTCGGGTCCCTTTTTGTGTCACTAGAGACACAAAGGAGAGACTTCTGCACTGAAAGTCCCAAATATTGCATTTATTACTTGGACATATTGGCTTTGGGTTTATTTTATCTTTGTGCCTTTTAGTGTTTTCTTAGTGCTGTTATTCAATAGTCATTTCTGTACAAAAAACCTAGTACTTATTTTGTTTAGATACTTAATAAAGCAGACGTGAGTGGTAATTCCTAAACAACCCAGTACAGAATGCACCTGGTGGAAATTTCACTTCTAAATATAGGAGAGAAACTTTCATCATTCCCTTTTGTGGAGTGCAGGCTCAATGGTAATGAGTCTCCTCGGTTTTATTGTGACTTGAAACAAAAATAGAAACAAATCAAATTGAAATGCAGCACTGAGAATTGGAAAGAAAATAAAAAAAAATCAGCCAGGCATCATTTTCCAAGTGCTCAGATGTGTATTTTCTACTTCATTAATACCAGTGCCTCTCTATCATTAAAGCATAGTGTAATTTATCTAGTTGTACAATTAATTGCAAAATAACACCAACAAAACAACACACGTCGTTTCCAAGCTCATGTGAGTCAGGAAACTTGAATTATGTAACTGGTTCTTCAAACATCTTACTTAAAACAATGATTTTTCTTATAAAGATTTGTATTCCTGTGGAAATCTATGATTTCACACACAGTATTTCCCCTCTATTATCTTCTTCTGCCTAATCATACACTGGTGTTTTCTAGGATTTTCATTCAAAAGGTTTCCAAATTATGTTGAAGTTATGGTAACAGAAATAGGGGTAAAGGAGAAATGTTTCCCAAAACTGAGTGTTCCCAAAGCTGAAGTAAAACAAGACAAACTGCACAGCAACACTGTGCAGTGCTAGGTTTAGAGAAAAAAAATAGAATTTAACTTCATTTAACTGCATTTAAATGCTCTTAACTGAAACTACAAACAGAATTTGGGGAAGCAGAATGACCTTCCCTGGGACAAATTGTACTAGGGGCTGGAAAACTATGGCTAGTGTATGCTGAAACTACCAAGGGATTTTATTGTAGTTGTTTAATTTTAAAAAGTGGCAATAATTTGCCATTTTTACTCAACTTTCTGCACCCTCAGTGGTGGAGGGGAGCACAGGGGGAATGCAATCCCACATCCTCAGACCTGCAGAGCCCAGGTTTTCCAACACCTGTCCCAGATGAAATTTGTTTTAATTTTGACACCTGTTAACGTTATCCTTCCACATTTGAATACCTTTAAAGTCTCCCTCTTACAAAAAAAAAAAGAAAAAAAAAACCAGAAAAAGATGAAACTGCACGAGCTCTTCCCTTCCTTTGCCGTTAAGATACCATCACCCAGAGAAAATATTTCTAAAATTACAATTCCTGAAGTCCAGCAAGGCAGATACAATCAGAACCGTTAAATCAGACTTCAATGAGACAGTTAATCAGAGAACATCTGGACCTAACAGTCAGACTGAGAAAGGCCACATGTTAAATTCAGATAATCGCTGGCATTACTTATATCAAGGGACCAATCACTAATGTGACCACTCAGGCACGGTCAAGTCTGGTCAACTGTGCTTCAAATGAACTTCAAACCTGAGAAATTCAAAGTATAATTTCATTTAATCTTTGTAAATTCATCTCCCAGGAGCCTTGCTGACAATGCAATATATTCTTGTAAGAAAAATTAAATACAGAGAGAAAATGAAATCATATGAAGAACAGGGAAATCTGTGAAAAATATCTGAGGAATTTTAACACACACAGGCTGAAGGCAGGAGCTTGGTTCAGATGTTCTTGAACACCTTGAAGAATGGACTGATTTGAATGAACTATTTTAAAAATCCAGTAGTAAAGAACCTTGACTTGAATTTTAGATTACACCTGTGTCTTCTCCTATTTGAGGTTCTTTAATCAAATATTTGTAGTTTACTTTGAGCACAGCCTTCTAGATGAGCGAGTGCATCCTCTTTGTGTTCCCCTTAGTAACACTGATTTTACAGCTCTTTCCCAGCCTAAACGTTCCCAGCACTCTGCGATTCAGACCTGCATAACAAATCCAAGTCTCCCTGGAAGAGCGGGATGAGTCAAAGCGCCTGTCCGGGAGCACCTGCAGCTCCCGGAGCCGCTCCTGGAGGTGGAGCTGCTGCACCAGGAGAGGAGCGCTGGGCACGCACGGCAGGTGAGCGCAGCCACACGCTGCTCCACGGGACTACAGCGAGCCCAGCTCCGAATTCACAGAGTTCCAATCGCTCCTGCAGAGCAGGAGAAGGAATTCAAGCCGGAAGAAGAACTGGAGCGAATGCGCTGAGGAGCCTCAGGTGAAGCGGCACCGAGCACCCAGTGCAAACTCTGCATGGTTCAGTTAGAAGTCAGTCAGCAACGAGACACAAGAGCCATCAATTCCAATGCCCAGGGAACTATTCGTACATATTTCAGCAGAGTTTTGACTCTTGTGGATCTGTTTCCCTTTCCCGATAATTTTCCAGCAGCACAAACAGTGAACCTGTCCCTTCAACTCCCGTTTTGTGCCCCTCTCAGGGTGAATTCCCAAGGTGTTCAAATGAACTGCCTGGTTTGGGGGCAAAATGTGACTCATCCCCATTAATCGATTTCCTTTTCACCAATCTGTATTTCCAAAAATTGATTATTTCCTACAACAACTTGTGATTTGATTTCCCAGGGCCATTTTCTGCACCTTCACTTATTTTCTGCTGGGGGGAGTGGGGAGAGATCACAACTCATCCGTCTTGGATTAGATTTGATATCAATGTCAAAGGAATAAATATTTCTCTCACCTGTAATTTCAGGGAATTATTTTGTATGGATCCAAGACACACATTGTAGAACAAGTGGAAACAAAAAAAGGAGTTTTAAAAGTTACAGAATGAAGCCCATCACCTATTGAATAACTCTGTGCATCCATCATCTTTCCAGCTCTTGTTCTGTCTCAGAGCTTCCACTGGGAGTCAGGATATCTCAAAAGTAAATTCTATTTTCTAATCACTATAATGGGTTAATTAGAATGAGAAATAGCTGCACTTTCTGATTATCTCCAGGCGATCAGAGTATCCGAGTGTCTGTGTCAGTGCTGAGTGCTCAGGATAGTCCAGCTGATGTCAATCATTTACAGGCTGGGTGACACCACCGCCCCGTTGATGTCACCGAGCGTGCCTGGCAGCATTCCTGCCGCTGACGGCACGGTCTGAAGAGTTCAAACAAAGTCAAAAGGATTGTTTGTTGATAAGGCAAACGCGACTTTCAGTCCTAATAGAGCCCCCAGAGAAGCCCGACCCGTTCAGCACAGGCTCCTTGTTGGGTTTAACACTACAGAAATCCCCTTGCAGTGAACTTCTGCTGATGTTGTGAGATAACCCCGAGTCCCATGAGCACCGGGGCTCGAGCTGGGCTTGGGAGATGTAATATTCTGATAAAAAACGGCACTTCCTTTCCAGGCAGATAAGTGCGTGTTCTTGCAGCACCGCTGGAACCTCGCTGAGCGCCCCAGCGAGGCTCTGTCACCTCTCCTGCCTCACTCCAGCCTTTCAACCGCCCCCCTCACACACCTCAGTGCAGCAGCAATTAACATCCATAAACCACAAATGTGGCTTTTATCTCTTTTTAGCTCACAACCATAAAAGCTCGCTGACATTCATAACACCCCAAAAGTTGTCTGCCTCAACAGCTGAGAGAATTAAGACGTAATTAAACATTTGTGCTTGACTGCGACTCCCAGAGGAAGGAACGTGGCTTTTTTAATTTAATTTTTAAATTAAAGATGTGCCAACTTTGGCCACCAAAGGTAACAGTGTTGGGGGCACATAAAGAAACAGGAGAAATCAAGCTCTTCCCCCCGCTCTCACTGCTTGTCTCTTTTCAGACTAGACACAGGAAGCACCATGGGAACGGTGTATTTTTATGGTTGCAGGCGAGCATACACCATGTGCACCACAGCGTGCAGCTTCCAGTCCCTTGAGGCAAGAAAAGGGGGTTTTGTTTCTTTTTTTTTTTCCTTCTTCCCCATCAAGCTTTTAATTACCATTTTACTATAGCCTGCTGCCTAATTGTTTGCCCGATAGTTAGCGCTGATCATCATGGAAGCCTGTTTAACAAGGGTGGAATAGAACAAGTTGAGTTGTTTCCACGGAATGGCATCTCACCTATGTCAGGACACACATAAAAACACAATAAGCTGGTGTGCCTGCACAGGCTCAGAGAAGTACAAATACAAAACTGTTTGCTGGCAAAGTGGAATTTTTTAATACCAAGTGAGCCCCAGTGATGGTGTTTCAGCCCTATACATTAATTTAGGGCTTTTACGAACTGTCTGTAAGCTTTTAAAAGCTTACAGCACAACTTTTAGCATAAAAGGCTCCACCAAACCAAGTCAGACAATATCTAGAGTTAAACAGGTCCAGCTTCTGCTCAAAGCCTCAGAATAATTCCCCACAACATACTCACAGTGTCACCCATGAATAATGCAAAAGTCACAAAAACACGTAGTCCAAGAAACTGGAAGATTCCTACTCACTACTGATGTCTGACAAGACATGGAAAAAGCAGACATAATTGTGCTGGAGAAAAACATGTTACAGACATACTAAGGCAGTGGAAAGCAGGTTATTGAAGGCCTGATCTCTCTCCATGAGTCAGTGGCCTTGTGTTCCCACGATGGCCTTCAGCAGATGGAACAAACCCCGGGGGCACGGATCATGCGGGGGTTCAGGAGAGAAAAAGGGGAGGTTTCTGTGTGGCAGGCTGTCATCAGCCATGAATTGGGAAGGTGCTGGAGTGGAATTGCTCACTCACAAACATGATTAACATTTATGAGAACCACATAAACATTTTGCATTATTTTTATTTAAATTTGATATAAAATGAGGGGATTAGTGATTGTATCAATGTGTCAAATAAAGAAATGGAGATTTTTGTGTTTTATTAATCAATAGGTTCTTCAGGTGTAGGAAGGACATAACCATTTTCCCAAAAGCCATCACCAATACTGATGATATTGCTATTCTGTGATCCTGGAGAAAATTATATATTCATTTTTACCAGGGTTAGTGATCCCCAAAAGATAATCCTCCCACCAGGACAGCACTGTCAGAATGTGGTTTCATTTATAGAAGTCAGGCAGTAGTTACTGACCCACAAGGACTGCTCAGGGACTAACAGAGCTGCTGCTATTTTATAGAGGGCATGACATGAAAGCTGAGATTATTTGTGGATTTCAGTCTCCAACAGCAACTGAACTGGTGTTGTTGGGAGGAAATTTAAGTGCACCCACTGATCATTGCACGGCCTGGAGTACTAGCACAGCATGCTTAAATATTTAAGATTTATTGTGCTTCCGGTCTCAGAATGACTGCAGAGCACAGTGTGTGAAGCACTGAAGCAAACACAATGTATATTTTATTTTGTGCCATTTTACATGGAGATGCTGGAGGTACCTTTTTTGTGCATTTGAAGCAGCTTTTTCCTTGCAGTCGTGTCTTTATTCCTACAGTGAGCAGCAAGGCATGGGGCACTGTGGTACTGAAGGTTCATACCCACTTTATAATGAATGAGCTCTAATGGTAAGGGAGGCTGCTGGAGGGGAATGATGTTTTATTGATATTTATAGCATTGTCTTTGAGATGCAAATTTTCAGTTTGCATTCCAGAACAAATGGTGAAGAGACTTTAAGAGATCAGCATCAATATAAAAAATGAATGGTAAGAGCAGTACCGACACAGTCACTCACGTGCCCGAGTTGTTCCTGACTTAAATGTATGGAAAAGAGGGTGAGAAATGGTACTGCAGGCACAGGGCAGGCAGAGAACAGGAAAAGGAACTTCCTTCATGCCTGGACACTGCATAGGAGCAGTGTGGACATGGCTCCTGGAACGGGAAGGTGGGAAGAAGCTACAGCAACTCCTCTCAGGTGGTCAATACGGAGAGATTTTGGAAAGAAACCCTGTCCTGGCTTCCTGCACCCAGAGCTCAGTGAGCAGGAGGAGTGAAGGGCTGGGACACTGGGAAAGCACAGGGAGAAGTGAGCTAGTGAGGGTGGAATTGGTGCAAGGGGTGGACAAACAGCTGGAGCATGACTGTGAATGTTTTATATCCCATGGGAACTGAGAGATCAGCTGCCTTGGATGTAGAAAATGCTCAAGTCTTCCATACTCTGTCTATTCTATTAAACTTCTGTATTTAGGGTAAGCAGAGCAGAACTCACCTGCCCAAGGCAGGCTCTATATTGCAGTCATCTATAATGAGCTGATCTCGACTGCAGAATCCTGCTAAGCAGCAGCTGCTCTGGGGACATGAGGCTTTTCATCCTAATCCAGACACTCAAATTTGGTCAGAAAACCTGTGTGATACCTCTCCATAAATTGTCCAGAAAGGCCAGACACCAGCAGTGTTCCAGATACTGGCACTGTAGATGCTTGACTGAGATTCATCTCATCACTCCCTTGAGTGTTTTATGTTTGATTGCAATTTGTTAACCAATAAAAACATTTGGTCTTTAATAATGCAAAAGTATAACCTCTGCAAAATAATCACATTAATGTTAGAGGGAAGAACCAAAGCTACTTGCACAGCCAAAACACGTTATTCTTTAGTGATTTACTTGATTCATGTGATACAAACTCTACCTCAAACTCCTACCCAAAGCCACAGCTGTAATTTCCCTTGGTGCTGCTGCAGTGCCATGGACCTGTGGCCCAGAAAGGCCCTGTGAAACTGGTAACACCATGTGTGCTGTACCCAGGACACGTGCCCCACATCCTCCACCAGCACACTCCTTGTGGCTGAGGCCCCTGGCACGGATGAACACTCTCAGATCATGGGCAGGAACTGTTGTTAATGCTGAGATTTCAGTTTACGAGCTTCTACAGCACGGACAAAACTCAATATATATGTCACAGACACATGTAAACCCCTGGGCTCTGAGGGCTGTAAGATTGCCAAGTTTCAGGAGCTGCTGCTGTGGTCCTCTATCTATAAATGAAGAAAGCCTGCTGGTTTTTAAAGACAGTACATATTAGTTTACTATTTTAATTAATCTCTATGTTTTCTCTCAGACCTGTAGGAAGGGTATTTTCTTCAACAATAAACATGAAAACTGAACAACCTCCCCTTCACCCACAGTTTATAATACAGTATTTCTGCTTTTACAGGTCTGAGTGGTCCTGTGAATTTGAGATAACTTGCTCTTTCTTTCAAAATAAAAAGAATAAATTATCAAGTTATTTTTAGGTATGAAAGTACTTAGCAGCATAAATAAAAATTGCAGTCCTAACACAGGATTTGCCTATGTGAACTGCTCTTAGGAATTTGTTACCACACACATTAAAGGCTCACCAGATGCACTTGCTTTTTATCTTCCCATCCATATTTCATAGATCCTGTAAAACTGACCTTGGTAAAATGCACGTGAGGTTCCCTGATGGAAAAGTGTTGCTCCTCTTTAGAGTATGTTGAAATGCTCAGAATGAATTGTATTGCTATTCCTTTTAAAGGCATGCTCTCATAGCATAATCAGGTAAATGAAAATACAAAATCCAACTATTATTTATCAGAATTCCAGCTCTACTTTACCTCCTGCTTCTTCATTAGACTGATTGTGTTCCTTCATATCTTCCACATTATCCATGCTTTCCATTTCCTGGGATTTGTTCAGATTACAGTCTGTCAAATCCTCTTGTTCTTCTGGGAAAAAAAAAAAAAGGCAAAAAATAATTAACTATTTATTCTCCAAGAATATTTCTAAGTTATTCCCTTGAAGAAAGCACCTGCACACTCCCAGCATAGTTGATAGCACCCACAATGTTATTTCTACAGATGCACTGGTTGCACTTTGGGGAATGATTTCACTTCCCAAAATCCTACACAAATTCTCACACACACTGGAATGCATTTTCAGCTTTTGCCCAGATCTAAATATTCAGGAGGTTATTCTAAGTGACAGCAGGAATAAAATCCAGTATATCTGACTCTATCATAGGTGCTCTGACAACTGCTGTGAGCAAGGATGGAGCTCCTTGGAGCAAGGCAAAGGAATCACAGCTCCACTTTGTTCTTTTGGACAAAATATTAATCATTCTGGCCTTAGGCCAGAAAACTGCTCAAGCACACGTAATCAAGGCCTCTTTGAACCCACTTGCACTTCTCTGCTTATTCCACGTGTGTATTTTTAAATATCAACATTATCATGCAAATCAGCATCCCAGAGATCCCAGCCTCTCTCCTTGGAAATAAAGACACATTTTTAACTGTAGTGAAATTTATTCAGGTGAAGTGTTTCAAATAAAGCCTCTTTCATTAACCCCATGATGCAAACTAACTCCATATTATGTGTATTTCTGTAAATTTCAGATCAATATTTCATTTAAAAAACAGACTATTTTCTTTCATTATGAGAATTTTTAAAATTTACAGTAATACTGGGCAATTGCTGGTAAATTCTTTCACCTACTGACAGCTGGATGATAACACCCCTGATCCTTCTCAAGCTAAATATTACATTGGAGCTGAAAAGAGGCTGAACTTTTTGATTAACAAGACAGTGAAACACTTGTCAAACTCACTCAGGAGGTTTGTTTTCATATTTTTAGAAATGCAGTCAACCAAGAGAATTGTATTATTCTTGCTTCCCTAATCAAAACTTCCAGCTTTCTCCTGAAAATATTTCCTTTCCTTCTATACTTCACTGAAATTTTCTAATGTTATATTGAACTTCCACAATTTTATTTCATCTCTAGCATTTACTTTTTTTGCTTTTAATGCCCCTGTTTGTACTTTTGGCTCTGTTATTCAGTGTCCTGAGACCCTAAACCAGCTGCAACTCATGTCCTTTTCTCCATTTAAGAATAAAATTTTCAAGAGAGGGTGGAAGAGCACAACTGAACAGCACAGTACCTGCAGCTATGGGCTGTTCCTGAGGGTTACTGAGGTCCATCCCGGGCTGTGAACCTGCAAAAGACAGAAGAGCAGCCTGAGGTGTCTAATATTTGGAACAGTTCATGACACAGTTGTTACAATCTTATAAATTCCTGTTTTCTTGGCTGAAAGTAAAATTGAAAAAGAAAACGTTTCAAAGAAATAAAAACCAAATTAGTATCATGCTTCACTTCTTTATATCCTGAGCACTGGTCTGTGCCCAGAAAAGAGATTAAGTATGATTTTCTAAATTCAAAAATTATAGGACAGAGTACCTTACGCTGTTGATTTACTCATCGAGTACCCTGTGAGCACAGTGCAGCTGTAGTAACTCTGTAGGAAGTTAATTTCTCTAAAGCACAAAGATATTTTTACATTCCTTTTCCAATACAAAGGGAAACCCCCATTATCTTCACAAGACCTGCTTGGTTTTCATGGGAATGCAAGTCTAATTCCCACTGAGAAATTCCAAAAGGGATCAAATGCTAGGAATTTTAAAAATTTTTTCAGACGACTACCCATGCAATTATCAAGTTAAGTGTTCTTCTGGGAAAGTAGAGCTCTGAAGCCAACACAAGCTGCAGGTATTATTCCCACTGCCCACTCCAGTGCCCAAAGTTCAGCTGTGGAGTTGAGCTGGAGGCACAGACCTGAGCTGTCCCGTTATGTCTTTACTCAAGGCCTCCCTGCCTTGAGATTTCATTGTTAGGAGGCTGAATTCTTAACACAGACACAGTTACCTGCTTCCTTCCTCCTTTCTTTCCTGTAGCTTTTTCCCCCTCTTTATTTTTTACATGCTATAACATCTTTTATCAGCTTTGAACCTAAAAAATTATAGTTTTTGGACCGGGAAAATTTCTTCCTGGCAGTTACATAACAGAAACACCCAGGCAGCGGGCATGAGGTGTTAACCACGGGTGACATTTACCCCATAATTATCTGTCTTTACCTCCTCTGCATATGGAACTTTTTTGTGGTCTCTGCAACGTTAAATATAAAGCTCTGGTAACTCTCCAGCAAGGCAGCATGGTATCAGAAGAGGTACTCCAAAAAAACTGCATGAATAGAGGGGGGGGATAATGTGTGCAACAAAATAAAGGCCTTGCATCATAAAGATAGTCGCAGAATTAAATGACAAAAAAGGTCAGATATTTACTGGATCAATATTTTGAAATAAATAAGAAAGATCAAGGAACTGTTTACTTATAGCCCTTAATTTCTCATTTTCATTCTATTATGCCAGGAAAATTGAAGTACAAAGAAGCAAATGGACCAATTAATACAGCAAATGATGAGAAAACATCAGTAAATTCTGGGTAAATTAACAAAATTTTCTCTAATATTGATTTTAACTTTACACCACAATAAGTTGCCCTGCAACAAGTGAAGCTGTGGCTGCCCCATCCCTGGAAGTGTTCAAGACCAGGCTGGATGGGGCTTGGAGCAACCTGGGATAATGGAAAGTGTCCCTGCCCATGGCAGGGGGTGGAACTAGATGAGCTTTAATGCTCTTCCATCTCAAAACATTCTGTGATTCCATGAATGCAGACACTTAAATTACACAAATCCTTGTAATTCTGCACATAATTAAACGAAATCTCCCTTATTCTGCAACACTTGATTTTGGTTTTAATTGCATTTAGAACCTCTGCACAAAAATTGCTCCATTTGGGTGATGGGGGTCAAAGCCCCAGGTTGAAGCCCCAAGGTGCCATTGAAACCTTGGCAGCAGTTCTGCATTCCCCTGAGCCACCAGGAGGTCGTGGAAGAAAGAACTAGAACCCCTAGTTCCATTCAAGCACATGACTGCTTGAATTTTAATAATTCTACATCTATTCCCAGATAACTATATATTTTTAGAAACCATTGGATTCCTCAGGTTTCCCTGACAGCTGCAGGACAACTTGCTGGAGAACAGCACTGCCCAAACCCCAGGACAGCCAAGCAGGACCTGCTCAGCCTCCTCGAAGCCTCATCTCCTCCCTGCTGAGATGGAGCCCATGAATTTATTCATATTTTGTTGAACACAACAGTTTCGTGCCCATGATGGCTGCTGGGCAGGACAACCTTCGGAAGAGATAAGAACAATGACACACCATAGAATGTTTCTCTTCTTGCTTGAGAAACATCCTGGTCTTTGTCTCACTTTCAAGCCTCCAACCTCTCCTCACCAGCGCCTGATTTCTTTACAGCATCAGTCTCCAGCAGCTTCTTAGAGCCTTGGTGATCTTTTAATATTTAACCTCAGATCTCTTTCCTGACTACTCTAAACCAGATCCTCCATGGCGACAGGAGAACATGTGGGTAGTTCCACCCCTGATTCTATACCAACAAGGCCATTTTTCTACCAAATGTTCAGAAAAACACAAGGCAGGAAATCACTTACAGAACACCTTTGTCTTCCCAAGCTTCAAAGAGCTCCACTGGCTGGGGTGCATGGGAAGAGGACGCCTGTCTCTGTGTGCTCAACGTGCACTTACAAAGCAGAAGTAAAATTCTTGTGCTTTCGAAACCAATCCTTGGCCATCCTGTGTTCTACACCAATAGGCAAAGGGAGCCAAAATATTCAAATAGCTTGCTAAAAAAGTGCTGTGGTATTTTAGTATGCAATGCTATTCATACTTTATCCTGGTACTTGACCAGAACAGTCAACCAGAAATTTAACCCCCCTAAAATGGGTATTTTTCAAATCACTGATCAACCTGATTCCTTTCTGTCTTCAATACAGAATGGGAGATATATATTGAAGTATTATAACTTCACCTGTTTGTCCCCAAAATGAAACCAGAATGTTGCCTTTTTCCTGCCAGCTGCACTTTTCAGCCCAACAGCACATGGAAGGGGACACCTTTGAAAATCCCATCTGTTCTTAGTCCTTCCATCACAGTATGTGGAGCAGAAACAGAAGTTTCTTTGTCTGAAGTCAGTGCCTTCACTATGTACACTACTCAACCTCTTCCACCCCAACAAGGTTTTCACCTTCAACCCACACTGGGCCATTAAGGAGAGAAATTCTAGCTGATGTCTCCACTAAATATACTTCTCCAGCATCCACAGCCTCCATGGCTTTCTGAAGAAGGCACCTGGGCCAAGTGAACCCTTTATGGGTCCCTGACACTTTGCTGCTCTTAAGCACCATGCAGTGTGTGAAACATCACAGGCATTTTAAGTTCACATGTCATTTTGGGAAGAAATCCTGATCAGCAGTGTATAACTAAGGAGATTTTTCTCATATTGGTGCATATGACCTTCTAAACCCAGCAGAATAATTCAGTAATTCAACATAGGATATCATAGAATATCCTGAGTCAGAAGAGACCCACTAGGATCATCAAAGTCCAACTCCTGATCCAACCTGTTGATCCCAGCCCAGAACCTGGAGCTGACAGCTCCAGCTGAACAGTTCTTTCAGTAGTCATAAAACCAAACCAGCCATGGAGAAATACAATCAAGTTAATGACCAATTTTGGTTCAAACACCCATTTCTTGCCAGGGCCTGTCTGCTGCTCTGCAACCCTACCAAACCTTCACACACTAGGTGTGGAAAATCCAAGTCAGCCGATATTCCCCTGTCCTCAGGGCACTTAGATTTGTCCAAGACCCAAGGAAACATGCCTGGAAGTTACTGTATCCAAGGATTACACATTACAACACTGTTGCACTAACTTTATCCCCAATACAACAACCACAGGCACGTGAATGGATCCTCATCATCCTCAAGTACAGACCCAAACCCTGAAGGATCATTTCCATGTTCACTTGAGCGCAGAAGAAATAGGAACACCAAAGAAAGGACTTCTTAGATAAGTTCAGTTATAGTGAAACCCTGTTATTTTCTTATTGCAGACTATTCCAACACACCTCACAAACTTTCCTTCCCAAAAAGACAGCAATCCCAACTCAATGAAGAAAATGAAGCTGCATTTTTCAGTGCCAAAATGCCACCAAACCCATTCTTTCAAATCATTAGTTACTTCTCTCCAACAGCAACGTTCTCGATTCAGTCAGATTCAATGAGTGATTATTTACAGGAAAAATTTAAAAGCCTTCAGCAAAGGAAAATGCATTTTTAAATAGGCATCTGCAGCTAACTTCAAATAACGAAAAGCCTCACGTCATTGAGACAGAGCAGAATCTAAACTTGAGCCCTTAAAGCACTGAGTTGAAGTAAGAATCTCCACCTTTGAAATAAGAAACCAAGTGATGCTTTGCAAAGCTTCTTTGCCAGGATTGTTAAAAACACCAGAAATACTGCTTTTCTATGACAGGTAATTACTCCGGAACCCAATATTAACTCCCAGATTGGTTTTTGCTGGCTCTGAATATTATGGGCACGTTTTACAGGTGAAAAGAAAGAAGACATCCTTGAATTCGTTAAACCCCAGAATACGAACAGCAGATAAAGCGCGCTCTAAACCCTGGCTTTACCACGCACTTTGTGATATCTCTGAAATTAAACAGAGAGGGGGCAAAAAGCCCCGTTCGTTTCCCGTTTAATTGCTACACGCGATTCGATTTCTTTTCCAGAGCCTGCGATCTGTTTGCAGCAAGCGCTGAAGAAGCGGCTGAAAGCCCCCGGGCGATGGAGCCGCTGAGAGCCCGGGCGGGGCAGAGGGTCCGGGGGAAGAGCGGGGTCGTTTCTCACCTTCCATGCTCCGTTCGCGGGTCTCAGCTCCACCTGCCCGCCCGGGCTCGGGACTGCCAGCGGAGCGCACCGGCCTCGCCTCCCGCCCGTCACCGTGACATCCGGCTCGGCGCTCGGCGGGCGGAGAGCGGCGCCGGGTGGCGGGGAGAGGAGCAGACCCGGTCCGGTCCCGGTCCCGGGTTCGGGCTCGCCTGCCTTGGAGCCGCTGCTGGTGCCGCTCGCAGGGGACTCCCGCAGCTGCGGGGGCAGGGGGGCTGAGAGCACAGCGCCCGTTTTGCGGAATATAGGGAGCCCCCAGGTACTTTCGTCCTCGGAATGGGCACACCTCGGATTGTGTGTTAAACGGGTGAGATAATAGTAAAGAGAACTTAAGTTGAGATGGTTTTCTTAAGAAAACAGTGTTGCTATTTAGCAGAAAATCAAAGTACAAAGTTCTTCGATAAAATAAAACAGATATGAATTTCAAAGTCCTCTAGTACAGACTCCAAAAAGAGGCTCATTCCACAGCAGGCCTGAACAGGGCTTTGAGAGACCTGACCAGGTGCAGAATATCCCTGCTGAGGCAGGGGGTAGCAGCAGGTGACATTTAGAAGTCACTTCAGGCCGAAAACCAGTTAATGAAGTGAGAAGTGAAATCGGGATCTGAGCTCATCACTTGGATCTAAACCCAAAGGCAGCAAGCGCAAATTATCATAGATCAGGAGCAGGATAACAACGTGGAAACATGATTCTCCTACTCACTTCCTGTGTGGTGCCAACGGCTGCTTCTTACACTGTTCCTTTTCCATTGCTTGGAAAAAGATTCTAGAAATAGGACGTAAAAAAAAAAAAAAAGTATGTGGGATAATCAAGCATTCTTTGCTATTCCACACAATTTCTGTAACCCCCTTTCAGAATCATTTAATAATTAGGCAGGTTTCCTGGTTCTACAAATTTTAAGGAAGACCTGGGATTGCTGTGCAGCAGTCAGAAACCTCTGGTTTCCATCCCAGGATTATCCATGGCCATTTCCTCTTCCTGCCAGATTTGTTCTCTGATTTAAATCTCTACTTTCCCTCATGTTTACCCTCAGAGAAATAATTGTATCTTCACTCTTTTTATTTTAAGGGAACAAATCAAACAAGCCTGGTTTTCCCAGCCTATAAAAATACCCCTGTGCTAATTGTGACTCTCCTTTGTGATCTCACCTTTGGATCACTCACCTGAAAGGTCAGAGACAGAACTTGTGGTCTGCAGCCTCTCCAGAGCCCTGCAACAGGTCCTTTACCTGACTCTGCACTCCTGGAAATCTCTCTACATATTTCTTAGGATGAAATATTCACCTTTTTAATATCTACTCACTCCATGATCAAGTTTACAACTGCAGATTTTCATCATCTTCTATGATTTCCTACTGATACTCTGTTAACCAAAACAAATAAACAAACAAAAAACAACAATAAACCCCAGTAATCCAGGTTTAAAACACAAATGTAAATACCCAAATTCACATTTTGTCCTATTAAATCCTCCCTGCAACACTTCCTGTTCTTAAAAATAACCCATTCCCCCTCTCCCCCTCCTCCCCCCAAAAGCTTACAAATCTATAATAACAATTTACCAGTCTGGGGCTTAGAAATATTATAGCATTGAAAATAAATGAGTAATTTGCCTAAAGACACTGACAAAAAGTTTATAAAGAACCAAAACTGCAGCCAAAGCTTTATAGTAGAGATACTATTTCATAATAATTAGCAACCTGGGGACTGATGGGCTGTGCAGGACCTGAAAGGAGCAGTAAACATCCTTAGGAACTGAAGCTGCTCGGGCTGAAATATGACTCGTTTATAGCACACACGTTACGAACTGAATCATTTTGCCTGCACAGTGTCAGCATGAAATGTTCACTTTGAGTAAAACTGAAAACATTCAGCACATGGGAACGTGGGATTGTCTGAGGTGGTCCTGGTTCTGACCTGCTCAGCAGCTCAAGGACATTAAAAATGAAAACCCTGACACAGTTCTTGCACCTTAACTGATCACTCTAGTTAATGTGTTGGTCTAAGGAAGAAGAAACCTTGAGTAGAACTATTTGCCATCAATAACTTGATACCTCCTTTTTCACACTTTTATTTTTGTATTTTTACCAAGTTTTTCTTTTCTTTATTAAAGGAAACCCATAACTTAAGTGCTTTTTTTACACAGAAGCATAAAAACTTTCACAGCTCTCTGTAAAAATAACTCTTATTCCTACGTTGGTTGGTTCCATATTTGTTATGCAAATACTGTGACATCATTTTTGGACACTAGCATGGTCTGGAGCGATAAATATGATCTAGGTAGGATAAATACTATTTTGCTAATTTCCAGAGGCTTGGCCACCGTTCTGGTCTTGAGTGTCTCGGAGTGTGCAGTGCGGTCAAATGCAAGGACTCTCCGTGCCCTTTCAGCAGCTTTCGGAGTGCTTTTGTATCACCTGCTCTAGAAACAAAATAGTTACATGTTTAAAAGTTTCAAAGACAGAGCAAGTTTCCCAAAACATGTAATTGATTGAGTGTCACTTGCAGTGATACTGTGGCATTTGCGTTCATTTTCGAGCCAACGCTTTCACCCAGGGCTTACTTTCAGTCACAGCAAGGGGCAGAATCGCGAATCCCAGACGAGTTTGAGCTGGAAGGGACTTTAAAAACCATCCAGTTCCACTCCTGCCATGGCAGGGATACCTCCCACTATCCCAGGTTGCTCCAAGTCCCGTTCAACCTGGCCTTGGACAGTGCCAGGGACAACTTCCCTGGTAAATCCACTCCAGGGCCTCACGACCCTCACAAAGCAGATTTTCTTCCCAATATCCAATTTGAATCTCCCGTTTTTAGTTGAAGCCGTTCTCTTTGTCCTATCACTTCTGACCCTTGTCCAAAATCCCTTTCCAGCTCTCTTTGAGCCCTTTTAGGTATTGAAAGGGATGTTTTTTTGCTTTTAAGTGGAAAAATATGTGTCCTGTAATGACTTTCTCCAGAAACCTGCAGCTGGAGAACACCCAGCACTTGCAGCCCCTCAGGAGGAAAAAACACAGGATGTGCCCAGCTCTTACTTTCAGTCTTTCTCACAGCAAGTGACAGAAACACAGAATCACAGAATGGTTTGGGTTGAAAGTGACCTTAAAGCCCATCCAGTTCCCCCCTTCTCCCCCTCCATGGGCAGGCATGCCTTCCATAGCCCAGGACAGGTGCAGCACTGACAGACACAGCCATGACAGAGCCTCTTCCTCCCTTGTCCCCCTGTACTTCCCTCTCCTTGTCCCACAACCGGAAAAAAAACCACTTTAGAGTCAAAAACACAGCTCACTGCGCACTGTGGAGGAGCGATGTGGGGCTGAAAGGTGACAACATGCGCGGAGGGGATGGCCGGGGCCGTCCTTCGCTGCCAAGCGCCTCAGGGGCCTGAAAGCGAGAAAACCAAAAAAAAAACCTCCCCACAACACAACACTGTTTAAAAAGCTCAGTGAAGTGCTGGCGAGGAAGCAGAATGTTTTAAAAACAGTATAAAAAGCATCGGGTGTGGGCGAGGGAGCGGAGAAGGAGCGAGGGACCCCGGCGGGGACACCCCACCCTTCCCGCCCTCAGCCCTGAGGGGAGGAAAAAGGGCGGGAAGCGCCGTGCGCGCGCGGGGATGGAGGCGGGGGCCGTTAGCGCCCCCTCGCGCCCGCGGCGGCCGTTGTGAGGGGCGGCGGGAGGATGGCGGGGGGCGGCGGGCGGCCCCGCTGCCCCCCGGGCGCTCTCCTGGGAGTGGCGGCCGTGGTGGTGGCGGCGGGATGGGGTGAGCGGGGCTAGGGGTTGGGAAGCAGCTGCAGGGCTGGGTTGGTGTGAGGCCGGTGCGCTCAGAGGGTGGTAGAGGGGGTCGGAGCCCGTGAGGGGGTCCCGCTTGCTGAGGTGGGGGGGAATCCACATACAACATTCCCTCAGGGTGGCAGATGAAGCCCCGTTAGAGGGGACAGAGTGAGCTCCAGCGACACTCTATCGGTGGGTACCTATCCACTGTGAGGGACAAATGTCCCCAAAAAACCTTCCCTCAGAGTGGGAGATGAAGCCCCTGAAGAGGAGACAGGTGTGCTCCATTGACACCCCACTGGTGGGTACTGCTCCACTGTAAGGGACAAATGTCCCCAAAAAACCTTCCCTCAGAGTGGGAGATGAAGCCCCTGAAGAGGGCACAGGGAGCTGAAGCCCCTCAGGAGGGGTTGTCATAGGTTCCAGTGACACCCCGCTGTCCCCCAGGCTCAACGACCTTACAAAACAATCAGGCAGAACTACCCCAGTGTGCCCATGGCCTGAAAAAATCCCCTATTTCCAATAATTTCCACCTCTCCTGGGGATTCTTGTCACTGAAACCTTCGTGCCCAGCATCAGCCTGCTGTTTTCCAGAAAGGAAAGGGCTGAGATATCACTGCCTTGTGTCTGCTCAGGGTCATACTGCAGAGCCTTCACTTTATAGTCAAATTTTATAACTATTTTAGTGGCTTTTTGTAAGGAGGAAGGTTCATCTGCTCTGGAACCTTGTACATCCAGGCAGGTTTGCAACATGGACACTAAAACAATTTAAAAGTGACAGCTCAAAAACAAGGGCTCTTACTTGTTGCTCAGAAGAAAGAATAGGGAAAAAGGAAAAGTAAGCCAAAAGACACAAAACGAGACGAAAGCCAAGGTGAAATAAAGAATTAGGAATCACACATTTAGATTGATCTCTAATACTCCAATTACTTTTCCTTACAGTGAGAGCAGAACCGAAGGAAGAGCAATCTATTGATTTAATTGGAAAGAATGAAGTTTATGGTAACATCAGGCATGAAGGTGAACTTGTCCTTTTTCCTGTCTGTATTTAGTTTTCACTGGAATTTGGTGTTGTAAGCCCAGGGATCATTCTGTAGCACCACTACACGTGGAGCCTTGCATGCACAGGAACAAATGAAAGGGTGATGGGGATGGAAATACATTTGACCTATATTGCTCCTGTAAGCACTGATGAAAATTTAACATCTAAATAGGGTTTCACTGAAAAATCTGGTGCTTTTTTTATGCCTGTTCCACAGTTTGTGTGTGGGACATGAGTGTCTCCCTCTAACAGTCAGCACCAGCCACACTGTGGACAGTTCCAGGATATTAATTAGGAACAAATGGAGATTAATCTTTAATACTACACTTTGCAAGCCCAAAACTGAAAAATACACTTTAAACACAATTTTCAAGTGGGTTTTGTTGTTGTTGTTGTTTGTTTGTTTGGTTGGTTGGTTTGTTTGTTTTTTTCTTTTGTGATTTCATTTAATGTCAGCATTTTACATAATTTACCTGATTCTGTATTGCAGTGAATGTGTACGTTAAGCTGTTCACAAACAGCCCATTCCTGGTCTGTATGGATTTGGCTCTTTCTCAAGAAAGAATAATAGATCCAAACTATATGTGGATTGGCCCAGATGGAAGAGATTTACAAGGTTAGAGCTGACTAAAAATATCACATATTTTCCTTGTTTCTATTCACACCCCCCAGTGGTTCCTTAGCCCTTTGCCAGATATTTCCACAAGTTCTGACATTAAACTCTATTTCTCTTCTCCCTCTAAAAGTTACAAATACTTTAGCTAAAAGCAAATTTGTAGTAAATCCTGAAAGTCATAAATTTTAGATCATTTCAGGCTAACACGAATCAGGGTCATTATGCACAGGAGCAAGATTTCATCTTCAAATGTTCTAAATGCATCAGAAAGTGGACATTCCTGGTAATGCACTACTTCTATTTTAGGGCAAAGATATGTGAATCTGACAGAAACAGGGAAACTGATGTTGATGGGTTTCACGGTGTCAATGTCTGGTGCCTACACTTGTACTCTCTCCCACAAAGTCATCGAAACCACAACACAGGAAGAAACAGAAATGGTTGAGGCCTATAAATTCATGGTGTATGGTAAGATTGCTAAGTTAGGAGTAAGCACATGGCCTTTGCAGCTTGGTGGGTTTGTGAACTCTGTGTTTATTGCAAGGATTGATTTAAAAAAAAACCCAAAATAATTTGTTAAAATTTTATGCCAGAATAGAAAATAAAAATTTTTACTTATATACACACACATGCACCCTCTCATGGTTTTGGAAAAAGTTTTATATTACTGCTCCCAAGAATGCATGGCAATAAAATAATCTCTACCCTTAGGTACAGAATTAACTGCAAGAATTCCAGAGTTATCTGAGATCTGCACTTCAGCCCCTTCAACCTCTTGTAACCACTCTTCACCAACATCACTTCCCACCCACAACATAACAACCCAAAAAATGCTTGAGAAACACTAACTTTTCAAATAATAATAAAATCACTCCTATACCATAGTTGCATAGAATTGGCACCAGTCCGTTTCAGACACACAGCTTTGCAGACATGCTGGTTCTGTGCCATTTTACTATTTACCTCCTGTTTTGTTTTTATTATTTGGGAACAGAGTGTCCAGTAAGCACATAAATTCCTGTACACCTTAAACTAAAATGTCTCTTACTATTTAGTCAGCTCTGTCAAGGACGAACGTGTTGTGACGTAATGAATGACTGTGCTTTATTTATTTATTTACTTTTGAAGAAAAGCCCATATTTCAGATACAAAGAACTGATAATCTAAGATTCAATCTGTGATTACACCCCAGATTCACATCCAAGTTATCTTCTCCCAGCCTACAGGGAAGCTGACCATGCCTATCAGGTGTCTGTTCGCTTTAGCACAATGAGCTGCAGGCTGAAAACCAACAGCTTGTTCATCGAGATATTAGAAAAAATCCTCAACAGCACCATCTCCCACCTGACCTGCCACATCAGCGAGTCGTCCTACAAGTGCCACTCTATCAGGACACCAAAGAACGGCCTCCAGTATGAGCTGTTTGTTAATTTTCTAGGTAACCCATTTCAGTGCTTGTTTGGAGGGATTGTTTATTGTTATGAGCAACTTGTGAGTGCTACAAACAAGTGCTTCTTATGTCTGAAAAACAAGAGTCAAGAGCACCTCTGAAAGTTGTTCAGGGTTTGATTTTTTTTTTTTTGAGTCCCTGTATTTTTTTTTTGTTGCCCACAGATGGAGCTAAAACGCAGTTTTTATATTAAATTTAGCGTTTGACTTTTTACAATCCCAGCAAGAGCAGTTATTACCAAGGTTAGAGAGGACTGTTGGAAGGAGACAGCCCATAATATGCCCTAATGTCAGTGTCATATTTAGGTTTTCAGTATCTGATTTTTAGTAAGTCTGGGACCACTCTGGTTTTAGAATCATAGAATGGTTTGGGTGGGAAGGGACCTTAAAGCTCATTCAGTTCCCCTGCTGCTATAGGCAAGGACACCTTCCACTAGACCAAGTGGAAAGTCCCATCCAGCCCAGCCTTGAATTTTTTTCTTGATTCTAGGAAACTGCACAGACCTAAAACAAGAGCCTCACAGCTCCCTCATGACAAAATTGAGGTGGTTTAACCTCACAAAGAAGTTAAATCAGCCGTGATGCTGCCTTGAGTTAGAGATGGTTTATCACTGAAGGGAGGAAATAATTCTTTAATTCTCTGACCACATTCACTCCTGCATCTGTTCTCACCACACACCAAGAGGGACCATCCAACAGGTTGTGGAATAGGTTAGTGGATATCTTCCCCTAAGTAAAGTCAAGACACTTTCATGACCCAAAGATTTTTAATTTTACACAAAACTTCAACCCTTTTAGGACCCTGAGGTTGCTATGTGAGACATTAGTTCCATTCTCTCAGCTTAGTGTATTTCCCCCCTCTTCCCCCAGTTTTATATTGGTTGACTTCTGACTCTTACTAAACAAAGGAAGGAAATGGATAGAAATCACAAGGACCTAATCTATCTTTTTTTCCCTTTTTTCATGGATCTTTTTTCCTCCATCCACAGTCATTCCACTTGCACCAGGATGGGAAGAAGTTTGGCAGAAGGTTCCTTACGACTGTGAAGATGAGACAAACAGGAGAGTCCGACAGGTTCTGTGTCAGTCACCTCGTGTCTTCTCTGCCTCTTTCACACCCACCTCTGCCTTAGCTCCTGCAGATATGACTGGTAGTAATCCATCTTTACCCAGATTTAGTGAGATTAATATTGTAAATGATGATTCATGGATTTAAAATAATTCCATTCAGGAAGAAAAATGGGTTTAGAAGTCAAATTGATACAAATAGCTTTAAAAAACCCAGTTAAAACATCGGGCTCATTCCTTGTGTTGTATTTGCTTCTAATAATAAAGAAGGATAAACATTATTATTTATATTGAACTTCCAGTCCTCTAAACGAAATTTTTGATTTATGATTTGGTCAATGGAATGCAATTGAAAGTATGTCTACTGTAGCCAATTTCTAAAGTTCTCTCTGCCTTCTAAGTACTAAATCCTGAGATCAGCTCACATCCTAGGTCTGATTCCAGGCCCCTTGAAGCCAAGGAACACTCCCAGCTAAGGTGACAAGTCAGTGTGTAGAAATCAGGACTAGAAAACATTTCCTGATATTTTTAAATCAACAAAAATCAACCGACTATGCTTTTATTCTCCCAATACTTCTGCATTTTAGGCAGCAGAGCGAATTGGAAAGTTTTTCCATCAGCTGAGGTACGTTTTGAAGCACGAGCTTCACACTGTTCCTACAATACAGTACGTGGACAACAGCTTCTCCATGACTCCCATCGACAGCTGTCGGCCAGGTTTTGGGAAAAACCACCACACCCACCAGAACTGCGCCAGCTGCTGCGGTAAATATAAAATACATCCATTTAAACATAGCTCATTGATTTAAATATAGCTGATTAGAGCTGGGCACAGAGCTCTGGGGAGGATTAGGGAAATATTGGGGTCAAAAGCAGGGATATTTCTGTTCATCCTTTGGGAAGGCATTCACACTGTAGATTTAAAGTAATGATAGGATATGAGCCAGTGAAGCATGTCAGTGCATTCACAGGTGTAGCTGCATTTCCAAGCAAAGTAGAAGCAGCACAGTGGGTTTTTTTCCTTCCAGATGTCACTGGTGAGTGACAATCCTCAGGATCCAGAGCCCATAAGAAACATTTCACTTCATGGAACTCCTGCTAGAAAATTCTCTGCTGATTTTTCACGTTCTTTCGCAGCACCTGCTGCAGGTTGTAGAGTTGGAGGGGATTTAGCCAGAGGCTCAGGGAGCTATGGAAGGGTAGGAGCTCCCACAGGGCAATGGGAAGGCTCATGGGGATGTCTGATGGCCCCCCCAAGATGGGGGAAAAGTCACTGGAACCCCAACTCTGTTCTCTTCACAGTGGTTTGTGGTCCTGGAACTTACAGTCCCAACAATGAGGTGGCGTGTCGGACCTGTGCCAGGCCTCGAGCCAGAATGTACGGAGCAAAATCCTGCTATTAAACTGGCACAGACTGGAAAGCCAAAGAGCAGCTGTGAAAGAATTCTTGGTGTTGTGGTGTTCTTTTCATTTTAGCTGCCAACCCCAGAACTCTCCGTTCCCTTTGGAACAAAACATCCTCATTCATACACCCCTAGGTTTTCCTGTGTTCAGAGACCCCTTAGACTGGAAAAAGCACTGCTTAAAACACCGTGTTCGTGCAAGGAAAAGTAATTAAATGGGAAAAAAAGGAAGTTTGTCACGTGGCTTAGTGCAGAGTCTGTTACTTGGTGGTGACACCAGACATGCCACAGCTTTGTGCTGCTCAGAGAACACAAAAGAGATACAAACAATTCCAGGCAGGATGGCAGGTGGCTGTGATGGAGTTATGTGCCAGACTGGCATATGCCAAAATCTTTGTGAGGAATTTCTAGCAGATATTAACAGAAGTATTTGATCTTTGAGATTTAAAAGCATTACATTCCCCCCCCCCCTTTTTTTTTTTCCCACATTTCTTTCACTGTTTCTGAAATGTTCCAGCCTGGACATGAGGAGAAAGGAAAATCAGGTCTCCAAGACAAAAGAGAGGATGAGTAACAGATTACACAGCCCAGCATCCAGGAGGATTAAGGACCCAGGTTATGGTTCTCCCCTTGTCCCCAGAATAAAGAGAGAACATTCCAGAGGGAAGCAGAGAGTCTGCAGAGCCTCTTCCACCTCCTCCTGCTGCATCTTCCCCTTGAGCTGCACCAAACCCTCACGCAGGGCCCGGCTGGCCCCAGGTGCTGTAAGAACAGAGATCCTCTTACACCAGCTGTGAATTCCTGACCAGTTCACCGGATGATACAAATTGCCAAAGCACTGAGCTAATGGGAACGTTTTCTTCCCAGGGAAACCTCATCCCAACTCACTTTGGAAGGTTAGCTGCTGGATCTGCAGCGATCCTGCTCACAGAGTGAGTAAAGATTATTTGACCACTATCAAGAACTTCATGTGCAACTCCAACTGTTCCCCAGCCCCAGCTGAGCCTCCCGTGGCACAGCTCCTTTCAGAGCTTTCAGAGCTTCTCTCTAAGCTGTTCCCTGCGGGAGTTTCTATCTTCCAGACTCACTTTGTTGAGGGACATTAGAGAACTCAGTTTCTGTGCACACACTGAGCTGTGGAAAGCAGTGCCCAGCTTTCCTCCTTTCACAAAGGAAAACTAAGTCAAGCAAAAGAAGCATCTCCCACTCAACAACCCCAACTTCTTACAACATCTCGAAATTCCTTGGTGGGTATTCATCCAAAAATCGACCCGATTCAATCCAGTTTAACTTATCCATAGTGACAGGAACACAGCAGGAGACGGCACGGGCACAGACCCCGCTCCGAGCTTTTCAGAGTCATTACTTATTAAATACTAAGGAATAAAGTGTGCTGTAATGAGCATTTCCACTGCCCTTGGGCTGATTAGCCTCGCTGCCAACTGGACACCACGCATGGCTCAGGCTGAGACAGATGAAGCAGCCAGGCTCAGCGGTGCTGCCTGGTTCTCTTGGCCTATTTCAGCAGGAGGAAATGCCACATGCATCAATTATGAGGGGAAAAAGCTCTAAGTAGCTACTAAGTGCCATGGAGAGTCACAAATGAACTGTACTCCCTCTTAAAAGCTCTTACAGCACCTCCACTTCTTCAGGGGGCCTCACACGGAGGAAATCCTTCTCTGTGGGGGTGGTGAGGTGCTGGCACAGGTTGCCCAGAGGAGCATTGGCTGCCCATGGATCCCTGGAAGTGTCCAGGTTGGGCAGAGTTTGGAGCAACCTGGGATAGGGGAAGGTGTCCCTGCCCTGACAGGGGGTGCAGCTGGTGAGTTTTAATGTCCCTTCCAACCCAAACCATCTTGGAATTCTATGACTCTAAAAGTAGAAAAATAGCTCAAATATTTAAGAATCAAATTGCAAAGAAGTTTGTGTCAGTAGTTCTGTAGAGACTCATAAAAACCTGACAGGAAGTGGCTTCTCCCTGACCTTTCCTGTGTGAAAATCCTCTGCATCCAGCCGGAGCTGGGCGCCTGGGGCAGCAGCTGAGCCTTTCACTGCTCACACCATCCCTCACACCTCTCTCTTCCCTGTCACACCTCGGGATATACAGCTCTCACCTCAACTCTTCCCATCCCTCTCCACCTCCCACAGCTGCAACAGCTCATGAGGAACTGCAAGATCTTTCCTCACTGCTTTAAACCCTCCTCAAATCCTCCTTTTCTGCTTGGCTCTGACTTTACAGGAGGAATCACGGAAACTTGGGCTGTGCCTGAGCCTCTCAGTGAGGTGGGGGAACTCCATCACCCTTGCAAGGCTCAGCCCTTTGAATCCCCACTTTAACCTGCCCTGGTCCCACAGCTCCCACCTCACTCTGTGCTAAGGACCACCACAACACCTTGAGAACACTGAGGAGTCCTCACAAATAATAAATTTAGAACTTCAAACTTCCTGTCCTCTTTTCCACACAGACCGCCTGGATCTCAGCACGTACTGACAGCACACGAGAGCTTTGAAACATCCACAAATGGCAAAAATAACAGGAATAATCTGCCAGCTGGAAGCTGCAGCCCATTGTTTTCCCATCAGAGCTGCCTGGAACAAGCCACTTGAGAAACCCTTAAGGAACACGTGTTCAAATATTCACTGCAGAGCTGCAAGAGGTGACGGGACTCATCCATCGGGTGACAGTGACACTTCAGCTCTGGTGGGAAAGTCTTGTAACTCCCTGCAACAGCTTCATTAACCCAAGGTTTTCCTCTAAATTTAAACTAAGAGGAGTTGAAGGAGCACAAGGACACAACTGCCCAGGACACAGCTCATGGCCCCTGCTCACATGTGATAAGGAGAGGGGCTGTGGGAAGCAGGCAGAGCAGGTGCCCTGGGATTGGCACATCCCAGGTACTCATCCCACCTGGCGTGGGTCTGGTGCAGCCCTGGCTAATCCATCCCCCAGGAATTCCTCCAAGGACACGTCCAGGAGCTGTTTCAATGGAAAGTTGCTTGAAAACAAAGCTTGACCAAGAGTCGAGGGTGTTCCAAGAGTGCCCAGGTGACACTGAAGGTGCCACAGACACAGGTCCCCAGTGCTTCCACAGGAGGATGAAGCAGAGCCCCAGACCATGGATGCTGATGGGCCTTCTAAGACAGGAAAAATACCTGGAAATACAACATTTCCCTCTGAGAGGGAAAACTTTGGGGGTCAGGCAATTTTATTAAATGGTACAACTTCATCCTAAAAGAACAGCTGTTGGAAAATGATCCCTGGACTCAACCATGCCTGCCTTGGACGCGTGATGAGAAGGAAAATCACCAGGGAGTCTGGAAGAGAATGTGTGGCTGGCTGAACTGCTGAGCTCTCAGCCACAGGCACAGGAAGTGCTATTGTGATTTTTAGCTCTGCTTCATTTTCCTACCCACTGAAATTAAATTTTCTCCTGCCCAAGCCCAGTGACCACACGATGTGCCCGGCAGCCTTCCTAGAACCACTGGCATCATTGGATTAACGAGTCCTGTGCAGGCAGTGAACAAGAATGATTCATTATTGGCAGCAATGCAGCTGTACATGGATTTTTTGAGAGGTGAAAGAAATAAATAAGGCCCCTGAGTGAAAGGCGGGTGATGAAGTGTAGCCTGGCTTTAATCCCAGTGTAATCGCTGCCATCACTCCTAATTATTGATAAATATTTTTCTAATTGTGGAAATTAAACAATTAGACATCCTTCCTTCCCTCTTGGAAATCTAATCAGTTCAAAGTTCAGGATGCAGTCTGAGAACACACTTCACTCATGGGCAGGGGAAAACAGGACTTCTCCCAAAACTTTCTCCCAAAACCCCCCCAAAGTCCCCTCTGGGGGTGCAGACCCACAGGAAGGGTTTCCCCTGGCATATCCTGGGGGTTTCCTGGGAACACTCCTCCATCCCAGAGATCCCAAGGGATTTCAGGGCCAAGCAGGTGAAGAGTCATTCCTGCCAAGAGGATTCAGGTCGTAGATCTTGCCCCAGTGACACGTTTTCCTCCATCCTGGAGAGAACAGGCCAGTTAATGACCAGGCAGGCAGAGCTCCTTGGGAGTTCATAACGGAGATTTAGCGGCGTGCTGGAACACACAGAAGGAGGTCACGCTGTTAATTCTCCCTCTGCTGATCCCTGTGGATAAATCTACATCAGGAAACGAATTACCCAGAGAGGGGTATTAAAAGGGATGATTCTAATCCCTTGCTGAAGGAGAAGTGTTGCAGTTAACACTGAGCCCCTTGTACCCACCATGCCGAGTGCCAGCTCCCACTCTCTCCTCGCAACTGGAAAGAGTGGGATGAGAAAAATCCCTCCTTGAGATTTAAGCCCTTTGGCAGGCTGTGTCCTCCTGCTCCTGAGACCTCAGGCTGGTCACAGCACCTCCAGGAAATATCCCCATAAACCCATTTTTCTGTTCTTCCCGATTCCCTGTCACACCTGATTAAATATCTGACAGTACTGACAGCCTAAATCCAGCACAATTCCATCCATCGCAGACCAAGTTACGTTCCCAAATCTCACTGCAGATTTTTCTTAGACTTCTTATGTATTTTATCCCCCTGTACACCCACACAGGCTGTTCCTGATCCAGACAACCCCCTGGAATCCATTTCCTTTCCCCCGTGCTCATCAGTGTGGGCTGTACCGAGCCTGATGGTTTCCATCCAAGTAATTCCACAGGCAGGATCCAGAGCAGGGCTGACCCCGGGGGACTCAGCATCATCCAGCCCCGTGAGAGGGGACACCGGCAGGACTCCAGGGAGCCATGGCCCCATGGACAGGGTGGCAGCTGGGGCCACGTGTCCTGCGTGTCCCCCAGCCCTCCCCAGCTGCTCCGGGAGCCGCGGGAGAAGAATCCCCAGGGAGTGACCGGAGCGGGGGACGGCAGCCATCTGCTCCAGAGCCCGGGGTCTGCGTCTGGAGACAGCCGAGTGACAAACAAGGTTAATGTCCCACGAGCGGGAACTGTCACTCTGTGTTAGGGCCCGGGTTTCACCTTCCATGTCACAAGACTCCAGCGCGCATCACGCGGAGAGAGGCGCCAGCAAACCGGGACGGGGCTGTGACTTCTCGTGGGGACCGGTGGGACCGTGACGTTGGAAGGGCTTGTCCTTCCCGGCCTCATGATCGTGCCCGTGTGCCACACCGTGCCAGGGGCTGCTCGGTGGGGACGGGAGGGCAGGGACGGAGCAGAGCCCTGGGAACCACCCCACGGGGTGCTGGGTGTCGCGGGGACCGGCACCGTGCCAGCGACCTGAGCCGAGCCGTGTTCATTATTGAAGGCTGGGGCAGGGTTACCGCAGGGACGGGTGTCCTCTTTCTGCAAGCGCCTGCCCACAAAGACCTCGGCTTGTCGCGGGCACCTCCGTCCTTCCTTTGCAGCCACAACGTCACCAGAGCCCGGTGACCCACAGACACACACGCAGGCCACCGGCTCCAAAGTAAAAGCCAACTTTATTGTCGTATAAAGTAAGAACTAAAACGTCCCTTAACCCAAACACGGATGGGTCGGGTGGTCCCGGCGTCCCCCATGCTGCGGGCACAAGCGGTGGCCTGGGGGGAGCAGCCTGGGGGGTTCAGTCGGGCCCCCCCAGCCCCTTTTCCCCTCAGCCGGGTGTAGAGAGGGAAGGAGATGCCGTGGGGCTGCGGGGACGCCCGGATGGGAGCTGGGGCTGAGGTGTTTGTGCGTTACAGAGCTCCTGCTCCGTGCTGGAATCAGGCACTTGGGGAAGGGCGTGGGCCCTGCTCAGCCCCACGGCTCCCACCGGCACCGGGGCTCCAGAGCTGCCCACACCAGGGGCTGAGCCTGGGCCTGGCAACAAGGCCTGGTACAGAGGAGGTTCCAGCAGCTTTGGTTGGTGCTCTTGGTGAGTTAAGGCAATTTAGCATTGGTTGGTTTAAAAAAAAGGCCAAAAATAGCAAAACCAGATGTTCCAGAGGTCAGACAAGCAGGTGGAAGAGTCTGGTGCTGCTCTGGCTTTGCTCTGAGTTGCCACTTGGACCCTGCATGCCCAAAAGTGGGCACTGACCCCTGCCTGTGCCAGCCCTGTGCTCAGCATCACCTCCACCGCTGCCACCAGGAACCGGCAGCCCGAAACTGGAAGCGTCAAGAAGGGATTTGGGGATATTTTAGGGGAGATTCAGGCTCCTGACAGCAGTGTGGGAGTGGGGAGAGAACAGAGGAGCCGTGGCAGCTCCCTCCATCCTGCTTCCCATCACAGTGACCGGTCAGCAGCTTGTGAGGTGGGAGCTCCCCTCCGGCAGTGACACGAGCAGATGACCAAGGGTGCTGCAAACACCCTCCCACGTGGTCCCCGAGAGCACCCAGGGGAACCCCGCTCCCCCAGCACCCCGGCAGGGCTGGACCCACTGCCAGGACCCCTACTGCCCCCCCATCAGCACCCACATCCCTTGGCAGCCCCCAAGGGCTCTGCCGCAGGGAGTTCATTCCCCGTTTGGTTCTCGTTCCCCATACTCCAAGGGGAAAGGCTCTGGGTTTGCCCATCAGCGACCCCATGTCTGAGTGGGGACCCCCATCCCCTTGCCCCACCTGGCCTGAGAGTGCCGGGAAAGGGGCAGGGACATGAAAAACGGAAGATGGGGCGGCACCAATCGGTGTGTCCCCACCCCTGCCCCACCTCTTGGTCCCGCTGGCTTCGTGACCCAGGGCCAGTGACGTGGCAGGCCACTGGCCTTGCCCCTGTACTGCTCCTCCTCACTGCCCTCCCAGCAGGGACTGCCAGGCTGCCTTGGCTGCCAGACCATCCCTTGGGCAGCCAAGGGGGAGCTGGGGAGAGACGAAAACACCAATTCCACTAATGTCCCAAGGGATCTCTGCAAAGGAAATATAAAAAGTTTTAGATGAAGTCCAAATGTCCAGGTCAGTTGGAGCAATGGCCACACGCCAGGGAGATGCTCCGGGTTGCTCCAATCCTCCATAACTTGGGAGGATGCTGCGGATCCTCCATCTCATATCTGATATCCATCCCTGACCTCTGCCACCACAGCCAGGGACTCATCAGCCGTGGCTGCTGCTGCCAGGAGGAGAACAGAACAAATCCATGAGTATCTCTGTGCGATGCCAGTGGCTGGTGACATCTGCAGCCGTGGCGAGCCCCTGCAGTGGCCGGTCCCCAGCTCCACACATCCCCATGTCCTGCAGGATGCTGATGCTCACACCACAGTGCTGATGGTGGACGACTCCTCCGATCGCCGCTGCTTGCTGGGCAGCGACTTGAGATACTCCAGGTGCCTCCGGGCGTCCTCCTGGTTCTGCCGCACGTAGTAGACCAGGTAGGAGATCACCATGGCGAACCAGCCAAACATGGTGACCAGCATGGCGATGTCCGTGGTCTTCTTGTACATGTTGCAGAAATCTGTGTCGGCAATGACCTGCAGGAAAGCTTTGCCCACGTGCTCCTCCTGCGTGGAGGAGTCGCACACGATGCCCCCCGAGGAGTCGGCCACCAGCTCCACGGCGCGGATCAGCTCCTGCAGCCGACAGTCACACAGCCACGGGTTGTTGGACAGGTTCACCTTGGCTTTCAGGTTGCTAAAGGTGTCTTTGCTGACCGACACCAGCCTGTTGGAAGACAAATCCAGAGAGTGCAGGTGCTCTGCCAGGCCTTGGAAAGCCCCACTTTCGATTCTGGCGATGGAATTGTGGGACAGATCCAGCTCCAGCAGGAGTGGCAGGTCCCGGAAGGCATCGCGAGGCAGGAAGGGGATTTGGTTGAAGTCCAGGTAGAGCTTGTTGGTGTCATTGGGGATGTCCCTGGGGACCTCAGTCAGCTGAGCGTTGCTGCAGCGAAAGGTCTTCAGCCCCTCCTCTTCTGAGGGGTAACAGCCCTTGGGGAAGGCAGCAGCTGGGTGGAGGCAGGAGCCCAGGAGGAGGAGGAGGAGGAGGAAGAGGCTCTGCAGGAGCAGTCCCATGGTGATGGGGCAGAGGAGAGCCCCCCGTGCCGCAGTCATGGTGCTGCACTGCCTTCCTCACACCCACAGTAGCTTCAGCTGGGCTTGGCACATCTGAGACAGGGACAACAAGGGGACAGTGTCAGGCTCGGGAAAACAGGCACAGAACTGTCACTGTGCCGGCTGTGAGCACCACATCTGACCCTAGCCATGAAGCAGGGACAAGGATGGGGACCAGGATGGGGACCAGGACAGGGACCAGGACAGCCGTCACGGCTCACGCTTTCCCCCATGCCCGGCCACCACCTCGCTCTCGGCTCTTGCGTGGCAGGATCAGGCCCCAGGGGCTGGGCACGTCTCCTGCGCCGGCAGCTGGGTCATAACACCCGGAGGCGCTCGGGCTGAGCCAGAGGCGGGGTGAGCCTCGCCCTGCCAAGGTCACGGCGCCGCGATCGCTGCTCGCAGGAGGCCGATGCATCCTCCGACTCCGGGCGAGCGGCCGCTGCAGGCGGCCCCCGGGGAATGCCTCGGAAAATATGAGCAGGCAGCGGCTCAGCAGGTTCCTGCTCCCGGCTCCGCTCTCCGGGAGCGCCAGGGGCACACAGCGGGTTTTCTCCTTCCGAGGGGACCGGCACAGGTGAGTGCTGGGTGCTGCTGCGCTCTGCCCGCTGCCACCCCAGAGTGGGGTCGGGCTGCTCGCACCACCCCGTAACCATGGGCCCCATCCAGCCCTTGATTCCGGAGGGGAAAAGCGTCAGCAGGAAAGAAACAAAAACAGAAAAAGGAAATTCACTGGAGCTGAGCATGCAACGAGTTCTCAGGGTGGCGGCAGCAGATAAGGGCCGTGTGTGAGCGCCCCGAGCGCTGCCCGGCTCTCCCAGCCCTGGCTCCCACCACGAGCAGGGGCTCAGCCTGTCCCTGTCCGGCCGTGGCACAGGAGCTCTGCAGGCAGGGTCCGGGTGTTCTCCCACCATCCACAACCAGAGCCACTGCCGCTATCAGGCGCCTGTGTCAGCCGGTCGGGCAGAGCTCAGTGCTGCGGGAGCCCCGGGCTACGCCACCAGCAAAGCTGCCTGCTGGTCCCACTGCCCCCCGGAGCATCCCAACACCCGCAAACCCGCTTCGGGGCGCTGACCGGGGCTCCCCGGTGTGCTGCAGACGTGGCCACCCAAGGGTGGTCCCCAGAGCACGGGCAGGTGAGCACCCCGAGTGCTGGGCACTGTCACACAGCTCTGCCACGCCGACACACCCCAAGGTCACACCTGTGCAGAGCTGACCCTGCACTGCCGGAGCTCCGGGATCCAGGAGGGTCTCAGAGAGAACCAGAGCTCAGGGCACGCCAAGGGCACCGAGACCCCGGAGCCCCACACTGCACCAGCCCTCCAAGTCATCCAGAGGTAACCTGGGACAAACACACCCGCTTGGTACTGAGAAACCACCGGAATGAGCCGGGAGCCGCTGTCCCGGGAGGAACACGGCACCGGGACACCCCTGCGGGTGGGATGCGGACCGGGCACGGCAGCGACGACAGCCAGCAGCCCTTGCCCCACCGCGGCTTTCCCAGCCCGCAGCAAGGCTCGGGGATCCCCAGCCCGACCGCGGGGGTCGCCGCCAGCGCCAGGAAAAGCTGTTGAGGAGTCGGGGGCGATAGGGACGCCAGGATTCTCCGTGAGCCCGGGGATGCCCGGGAATCCCCCCGGCCCCGCTCGGCACCGGGGGCGTCGCAGGCGAGGGAAGCCCCGGTGCTTCCCCGGGGGAAGCTCCGCTCTGCGCTGCGCTGCCGNTCGGCACCGCGCCCGAAGCCTTCCCAGCTCCTCGCCCCGCGGGAGAAGCGCTGCCCCGGATACTCAGACCGGGGAGAGCGGGAAGACACCGGAGAGACCCAGGGAGGAGCTGCGGAGACCCCCGAGCCAGGGGTAGCTGGTGCCAGGGGCGTCCCGGGCCACTCCATGGCCTCCGCCCCGCCGCGTCCCCGCCGAACTCCGCTGGGAGCCCGCCCGGATCCCCCCGGCCTCCCGNACCCCGGAGCCCCACACTGCACCAGCCCTCCAAGTCATCCAGAGGTAACCTGGGACAAACACACCCGCTTGGTACTGAGAAACCACCGGAATGAGCCGGGAGCCGCTGTCCCGGGAGGAACACGGCACCGGGACACCCCTGCGGGTGGGATGCGGACCGGGCACGGCAGCGACGACAGCCAGCAGCCCTTGCCCCACCGCGGCTTTCCCAGCCCGCAGCAAGGCTCGGGGATCCCCAGCCCGACCGCGGGGGTCGCCGCCAGCGCCAGGAAAAGCTGTTGAGGAGTCGGGGGCGATAGGGACGCCAGGATTCTCCGTGAGCCCGGGGATGCCCGGGAATCCCCCCGGCCCCGCTCGGCACCGGGGGCGTCGCAGGCGAGGGAAGCCCCGGTGCTTCCCCGGGGGAAGCTCCGCTCTGCGCTGCGCTGCCGGCCCTCCCCTCCCCGCCTCCCGCCCCGCCGGAGCTCCCGTTGCGGACTCACCTGCCTGCGCAGCCCCCGGCGGCGGAGCGGCCCCGCGCCCCGGGCCGGAGCGGCCGCGCCCCGCGCAGCGCGGCGGCCCCGGA